>JAMLFY010000003.1:42643010-43086947 GCA_030441495.1 Dalbergia oliveri
AAGGAGAAGGAGAAGTTAAGATTGTGCATTTTTGGGAGTGAAAACACACATGGGAAGGGTTTATAAATGGAGAAGGGCATTTTAATAAAACCGCATCATTTTAGGCATTTGTTAGTGTCGAGGGTCGTCGCTAGCAAACCTCCAACCTAACTTCTCGCTACAACGGCCTGTGGCTTGCTTGCTCATTGCAACAAGGATTTCTAGCTATAGTAAACCTATTCTGCATAAAATGTACACATCAACAGTATCATTGTTTTCAACGAACTAGGGTTTTCGGGTACTTAAGGACTATGTTAGGCTTAACTGAGGACACATGAATTTAAGGCATCACATAAAAAGGACAACACAAAATGGAAAGACGCCATGATCTTTAACACCTCTAACGGTATTTTGTCCAGTAGAACATTCCACCTTAGTTGTAGAATCTCATGTTTTGGCCGTATTTGAGGTGTATAAATAAGAAAGAAAATTTCCATCTAGAAAAGCTATTCATTCTGATTACTCCTGCCCTTTTTACCACACATACATTGACTTGGAGCATTAATTCCCTTTGTAGGTACCCACTAGGGGTGGCAAAATGGGTTTGACCCTTTGGGTTGGCCGCCAACCCACCATTTTAACGAGATAGATTGGCATTTTAAACCAAATAATTATGGTGGGTCAACCTATATTGCCTCGTTTTTTGGCCAACCCTCGCAGGGTGGGTTGGGTTAGCAAAAAAACAAAAAATATAACCAAAAACTAGTTGACCCGCCATATTTTGACGAGGCGAGTTGGTACTTTCAACCCAAATAGTCAAAATGGATCAACCCGCCTCGTCCTGTTTTATGGCCAATTCGCCATGAGGCAAGGCAAGACAAGTTGACCTGCCCACCGTCGGCACCCCTAGCACCCACCCTGTGCACTTTGGCCACCGTGAGGAGAAGGAATCTTCATGGAGAACCACCACCTTACATCGGAAAACGGGCCCAGCATAACTTTACGTTACATATACTATGAAAACCTTGAAGGCTATGCCGAATGGGTTAGATTAGTATTGTTATGGTCCAGATGGAGAGGACAAATGAAGCCTAACTAGATGACAAGTAATGCTAGTTATATTTTAACAGTGTAAAAATGGTTTATAAAATTTGTGTGGCATCTATAGGGTTGGAATGTTGTCAATTGGGCATACTATTGGTATGATTCTGGTGGAATTCCAAGAAGGAGAGTCTACCATGGGTGATTATGTTAGTATATAAGATGTTGGGATGTCTTAATATGGGATTTGTAGGGTGCATGATATCTAATATGATGTTTGTAGGTGTAAAACATGGTTTAGAATCGGTGCATTTTCTTTGATGCATTTGCAATTCAAAGCTTGTCTCTTTTTGATCCTCCTCTTCTTAATATGATCATTGTACTTATCTTAAAATTTTTTAAAAAAAATGTACAGACTTTATTGACGATTGAGACAGTCGGATTTCAAGTCAATTTTATGGTATATTTGTATAAAAATTTAAAAAAACATAATGATGAGTTTATTGGTAACTTTCATCTAATATTGGTTACTCACATTAAAAATATTGATATAATCTACAAGCAAAAAATATTATGTGTACTTATTTAATATAAAATATTATGTTGAGTTACATTTTATTATTATTAAATAAAATATGAAATCTATTTAAATAAAATTCACACTTTATTTAACAATGAATAAAAAATGAATTGATATAATATTTAATGTCAAGTACAAATAACATAATACTAACCCATAATTGAGTGCGTGAGGATCCTCACTGGTCCCGCATTCTAGGTGAAATTGAAAAAAAAGACTGATCGATTTTAATCCAACGGTTCGATTAGAGTTACCTGAAACACATAGAAATATCTACCACAATGCTACACCACCATCATTACAACTCTCTCTCTCTCTCTCACCTGCACTTGTCTACTTTGCTTGCTTTCTTGTTACAGACGCAACTAGCGGCAAATCCTAGGTACACTCTCAAATCAAAACAAACCTGAGTTTCAGTTCAGACACGGACACAATCCCTTCATCAAAGATGGGAGCTGGAAGTTTGGTGAAGGTGGTTCTCAAAAACTTTGATGTCTTTGCTTGGTATGTCTTATGCACTTATGATTCACCCTTTTCCCTCTTTTCTAGGAAAAAGTACCCTCCTTTTGTTCTATCCTCAACAACCCACTTTAAAACACACTTCTTTCGCCTGGAATTATGGAATGGAATAGCTTCCTCAAATAAACTTTATTTTTTGAGTTTATTTATTTATTTTTTGTTCTCTTTGTCTTTTCAACTGATTCCTATGACTCTGGGGTTTCTCTTGCAGGCCTGTGCTTAGTCTTGTGTATCCTCTGTAAGTGAACACAGGGCAATATCTTTACAAGCTTTATTTATTTTTACGGAAAAAAAAAAAGTTGTCTTGTAAATTTACATTTATTTCACTGTCTTGTGATGGGCTAAGGGGGGTCATGACTTATTGTGGTTTTTTTTTTCTTTTTTTGTTGGGTACAATGGCACAGATATGCATCAGTTAGGGCAATTGAGAGCAAGTCTCCCGTTGATGACCAGCAATGGCTCACTTATTGGGTTCTCTATTCCATGATCACCCTCTTTGAACTCACTTTTGCAAAAGTTCTTGAATGGTATACTTTTTGTGTTCCTTTGATTTTTTTTGATTTATAACTTAACATTATGGCGTCATCTAATTAATGTCGCCTACTCTGCATAGTGAGACAAGGCTTAATTGTTGATATTGATGTGATTTTTCTTGTTTATTTGGCGTGGTTTGATTGCTTCGTAAATTTCGTGATAACTTGAGATTTTTTGCTTAGGTTAACTATTTTGAGGGTTGTAACTTATTTCGGATGTAGTAGTCAATTTGGAAGTAATATACAGCAAATATCAATAATCAGTTCTCGTAGAAGCTTGAGTTGTTCGGTGAAGACACCTAGCATGTCTCCTCATACAAGATCCATTGTCTTGAAGTTTGGATAATACACTGGTCCATCTTATGCTGAAATTCACTTTTATTTAGGAGAATGAGGTGACAACGATCTAACTCTTAACTATTAGGTCATAGAAGTTATGATATTATGTCAGTGACCAACTCCTGCATATGCTTACGATGCTAGGTAAAGACTTATGAATGGTTCTATATATGATAGAATAATCCATCTAGTGTTTTTTTGTTTTTTCGGTATAAAATAATCTATCCAATGTTTTCATAAGGGTCATGGTCCGTATTTAAGCTTACCAGCAGTAAAATTCGTACTTGACCACAGTTTTCTGGTGTTAGTAGAAGTATTATGTCAATTTCCAGTTGTAGATTCATCGGTTATCGTTTTGTTTTTACACGGAGATGATTTGAGCTTCAAAATCTATACCTCATCGTGTCCAATTTGGTAGTTTAAGAAAATGATGTCATTAACTGTATAATCTTAAAGATTTAAAGGGGTGATACTGGTAGTCAGCGTAAGGCCACATAAATGCGAATATACTTCATAGTATACACATAACAATGTTGAATTCCTGCAGTATACCATCTGCATTGTATCAAGCTTTGTATTTATGTTGTGTTAAGTACATTTAGAGAGAAGTTTGAGGGGAAGGGTGCAAACTTTGTGTTTAAATTTTTTTCGTTCGATAGAAGAACAACTGGTCTTTTATCATTGGGTTGAGTCAACAGTATAAATCAGTTGGCGTCATTGTGCCCTGTTATAAATCATGATTGGATTGGTTGAATTTTCGCCTCCAATATTCTAACAAAAGGACATAATTCTCATTCAATATTACAGGATCTCAATCTGGCCATATGCAAAGCTGATCCTAACCTGCTGGCTAGTCCTCCCTTACTTCAGTGGTGCTGCCTATGTTTATGAGCATTATGTGAGACCTTTCTTTGTCAATCCTGAGACAGTTAACATCTGGTATGTTCCAAGCAAAAAGGACTCCTCTGGTAAGCCGGATGGCATTCTAACTGCTGCAGAGAAGTACATTCAAGAGAATGGAACCGAAGCATTCGAGAATTTGATCAACAAGGTGATTTTCCACATGTGAAAATTGGTTATTTCAGAACTGCTATGCTATCTTTTATATCTGACATGTTGTCACCGTGCAGGCTGATAAATCAAAGAAGAGCTATTGATGAATCCAATCTTGTAGCTTTCTTGTGTGCATGTACATTTTTCCCTGGTGCTGACATACTTCTTTTCTTACCAGAGAAGATACTTGGGCCTTTTTTCTTCTCCTGACTTGGATTACCTTTTATTGAAGTAATTGTTAGTGTGTAACTCTCTCAGGCTTAGCCATCTATGTGTTGTCTAAAGGCAATGACAACTATACTATATAGATAATAGAAGAACAAATCAACTTGTAGATTCATTTTTTTATTTCACTACTCAGAAGTCAGAACCCCAATCCCCTAAGATGATTTACACTATGTAACTCCAATCGGCACGTTATTTTGTTTGATGCTATGGTAAACTGCAGAAAGAGGGTGAAATCGCGGCAAAAGGTTGCTGCTTGCCTTGAGGTTATGGATTTATATATATATTAGTTCTTGATTTAGAAATGTGAATACACAATGGACACCGGACTAAAAGGCTTTATTTTATTTTATATTATATTTTTACTAGTTTATTTTTTGTAAATTTTTAGCAAACAAGAAATAATCTGAAAATATAAAATAAAAACAAGACATAAAAATAGAGATCAAACGGGCTGAGATATATTGATGTTATCATAATTAAGTACCAATTGTGATTGATGTATTTATGCTGAGGTTCATTTATTCTAATAAAGTGATTTCAGCTTTGAATCCTTTGCTAGAAATTATCATTATTCTCTAAAACTGGTTCGAGGAAACTTTATGTTACAAGTTACTTTAAATGCGAAATAAGTTAATTTAAATACTTACAATTTTCCCTTTGAAGAATTTATGACCTGATGCATATGTTGACCTGCATGTGAGAATATTGGGATGCAAATACTAAGGAAAATCACTTTTAAAGATAAGAACATAATCTTATGGTATCTACCAATAATCTTAATGTATGCTAAGTGCATAGTAAATTACAGCCAGCCATAGGGTTAAGAAAAATATTTACAAATGGGTTTTGTACAAAATTGCATGAATTCGTATGTGGTATCACCTAATTGCACTCAAGCTAAACAAATATATAATATGTAATATAAAACAAAAGTACGAGTTGCGTGTGTGACGGAAAGAATACGGAGTGGTGAGTACGAATTGGTTTTCGTGTCATAATGGTATGCGCAGGTCATATACAACATTACACGAATGCTTAGGTAGCATCATCTTAATTGTACTCAAGTTAAATAAATTTATAATAATAAAAAAACTCAGAGTGACAGAAAAACTAAAGTGGGGAGCAAGAATTCGATTTCGTACTATAAATCATTTCTTTTACAAAAGAGGTTGGATGATAGGAATGGGTTTTATAAAAAAACAAATATGTGAATGGCATCATCTAATTGCACTAAAGTTAAAATATATATGATAAAATAAAAAAGTTGAACATGTGATGAAAGGCACGGAGAGTGACGAGGAGCTGTTTTTTTCCAAATAATAATAATAATAATAATAGAAGATATGTATAAAAAGAATTCAAAATCGATAACTATTCAAGGAAAAGTTATTTTAATAATTTTTATTCTCTGAAGAAAAATGAAAAATAGATCGTTAAAATATTTTCTTTTTCCAAGCTTAAACAAAGTAAAAGACAGAGTAATTTGAATGAAAAAAAAGAATACAGAATCAAAGAGAGAATCAGATTTAAGTAACCGCCAAATGATCTAATAGCCATCAATTGTGCAAGACGAATTACATTATCCATCAAACTTCAAAGACTGACTAAGTTTTGGCAGCTCTGTAGAAGAATTCAATCAAGGATGATTTCAGACTGGACAAAGTAAAGCAATTGAGGCATTCTGAATAAGAATCATTTCAGACATCACTTAAAAGTATTCATAAGAAGCCTTGTGGCAGCTAAATTCACACAGTGGAGAGGCTCCACCACATACTCAAAAAGTAAAAACTATGGTTACACCCCACTTCCATTAAATTTCAAAAGCAAAGTTCAGTTCATTTGAAAAAGGATGAAAAGGGTGGTGACATGAGCTCCACTTCTTGGAAAGATCAGTCACATTATCCTCTGATTATCCATACAGCTACAACTATGTCATTACATGGCCCTTTATGGCCATGACCCTCGGAAGGATTATCGATCCGTCGTCATCACAGATGGCAATCAGTTGTGCATACCAGCAAGGAGCTATTTTTGGCAGCAATCAGGCTTCGGTTTTTTCTTCAGCTTCGGCATTGCCTTCAGCATTGCCTTCGAATTCTTCTTCAGCTTCATCTTCAGCAGCATTCATGGTTTGGTGAAGATAATCCTGAGCTTCATCTAATGCCGATTCCTTTGCATCAGCAGCATACAGAATCTTCTTAATTGCAACAGACATCTGCATAGAAAACATAAAGCTGATGTTTATATATTTTGAGTGAGTTGTAAGATTACTTTTAACAACCTTTGATGATAAAAAACTTCATGATTGATTGGCCATGATCTTGAGCTATTTGGGATTACTAATGAACACAAGGCTTACGTATGGGCTATTTTTAAGTGTATATATAAAAGAAACTGTAAGCAATTTCAAATGCCAATTTACATGTCATCATCCAACAATATCATACCAAAGCAAAAACTACAGCAAGGGAAAGGTAGGGAGGAGCTACCAGCCTACAACATTGTCAGAAAGAGACAAACACATGTTGGCACACACAGGTTAAAAAATAAAAATGTTATTAGAGTTCCAACCCCCACAAAAAAGCATTACTATTTGACTAAAGGACGAAATCTAATGCAGTTCCTGTTGAGTTAGTGACTATAATGGTCCTCGAATAACCATTGAAATTAAAATTATCAGGTGAGATTAAAATCTTTTATTATAAACAATAATTCAATAATAATTTATATTATAATATTACAAGATTTTTAAAAATAATTTTATGTACGCTGTCTATTTTTATCCTTCCTATTTTTTCAATTTCTTGTACTGCGACCACTCGTCACCACTGTGAGCACTATTACTACACCACCACCGCCGCGGCAACCCCCACTGCCAGTGCCGGCAATCTTCTCTTCCACAGCTGGCGATCTCCTCAGTGCCCTTTCAACCTAGAGACATCTTTCCCAAAAAGATCTCAACTCAAGCAAAGGCCAAAACTCCAACAAGGGGCATATTTCCTCATGAACTCGAGGAGATCAATGAGAATAAATGAACAAAAATCTTAGATTTTACCATCATTACAGAACACAAGATTCTTTATTCTCGCCATTATTTCATCCCAAAAAGAGCAAGTCATTTGACCAGAGCCAATGTAAAAAATGAAAAAAGAACAAAATTTAGAAAACGTCCTAGAACCACAATATAAACCTCCACCGCCAGCTGCACGTCTTGGTAGTGGTTCCGCACAGCTGCCAGAGTTATTCCTTCTTGTCCTCGATTTGCATCCACTTCGCCACCTTCTCGTTTCAGATAATGACAACTGGGTTTGACCAAAACTCCACGTTGCAGTAGCTTGAGGTGGCATTGGCGGCGATAAGTGTGAATTTGTAGATGAAGGTTGTGAAGAAGACAGATCAGGCAGCTGACAAACGAGGCAGGTCATGTGGCTGGGGAAGAAGCAGATCACGGAGATAAAAAAAGGGAGGGTGGACGGGTAGAGAGGAAGGGAAGAGTGGTAGGGAGAAAGTGTTGGGGCAAAAAGATAATGGCACTACATGGACCATAATAAGAACTTGCCTTAACTAAAGAAATATGAATTTATAACTCATTGGTGACCATACCTTATCCCATCCACTTAATCAAACTAACAGAAATTTTTGAACAAGCACTTCTGCAATATTTATCGCAGAAATCTAGGTAAAAGAAAATGATTGACTAAATCATGATAGTAGAATATGATATATTCATTGAAGCACACAAAAGTTAGACATGATCAAAAGCATACCGAAAATGAAAAAGCACCTCTCAATCAATTGTGAATAAAAATAACTAAAACTTCAATGCAAGCATGCATCAGAATCCTTACAGGATCATTCTCCACTTCTGCAGCTTGACAAAGAATTTCTATATCCCTTAGTTTTGCAAAGTAAAAGTCCCTTTCTTTTTCCAAGAGATCCACTGAGAGTTTGAGATCAGTAACCTGAGAAACAGAAAACAGAAGAATAAAATGAACAATAAGAACCAAAATATAGTGAATGATGAACTAACAAGCGACAAATTTTCAATGGCAGTGCCCATCTAAGAACTAATGGATTGATAGGTGACTAAAACTGTGGAAGCATATACATATTAGATACCACCAAGTCTGCATAGTATACACACACAGCAATTCCTTGGTATAGAATTCAATTAAAGACCAAGTCCAAGGACTACTTCTTCAGCTATGTAATACATATCCAGTTATGCCCCTTAAAGGAGAATTTGTTACATGTCATTTCTATAATTGATCAATTATCACAGGCACAGAGAACCTAATGTTCACACCTGCTTGGACAAAGCCTGAATCTCTCCTGAAGAATTAAGCCCACCTGCTCCTCCACTTGACCTCAATTGTTTCGGCCCTGCACTCAAAAAGACATAACCCAAAAAGGACGACAGAAAATGATAAGAAGAAAAATAGAGTGACATCCAAAAACCATCACGAAAAATTTAGAATGATTGAGGATCAGAATCACCAAGAAGCCAACCAGAGATTCTATTAGAACCTAGTGTGTCGCCTGGGCCAGAATTATTCGTAGCACTTGTTTGTAGAGATTTTGAGCTCTTCAGACTCTTCAGATTTCGGTCCTTTCCACCCTTACACCTACGCTCCACGGGATTATAGTTCCTACAGGGAAAAGAAGAAAAAATATGGTCAAGCATATACAACAAAGAACCAAAAAATATATGCATGGCATACTATTGCATATCCAAAAATATTAGTAACAATATGCCTTGGACGAGTACTATACAGGTAATGGTACAATTTTAAGTATTCCTGAAAATAACATAAAAACATTGACAACTAAAGACGTTAAAAGAATAGCAAGGAACTTGGAGCAAGTAGCATACTCATTCATAATGCCACCATTCACAGAATCGCAGTAACGTTTCAGCCATTGTAGAAACTCCAAGTTGTCCAGAGGTCGGCCTTTCACTAGTCTGTTAACTTCAATATGCTGCCACAGGGTAGTCAAGTTAGCCCATTAAATGCAAACATAAACAATTGATCATGCCATAGTATTTCCTACTACTAGTTTTCAACCTGAAATAAAGTAATTATCTGAAAATACATTCAGTTTTAAATCCAGGGAAACATTTGCACCCTGGCATACAACTTCAATGCAATCAATGAAAATGTTATTGAGCATCAAAGCCAGAAAGCACACCTAACTTGTCCTTCATCAAATCTCTCACGTAGGTTTAGCCAACCAAGATAATCCCTCAAAATTCCAAATCACCAGTGGTGTAAGCATAAGCACGTAAACTGAGGTAGAGAGGAAGGCAAGGGGGAGGAAAAAAAATAAAGGGAGGGATTCCCACTAATATGGAATTAGAATGAAAGCACACCATTGAGCTTTACCCACATTAGAACTTCCAGGCCTTCATAAGCACACTATTTACTCATGCTAAAATTTTGTTAGTGGTATGTCATTCGACTGAAAGTTTGAAACCTAAAAGAAAGAAACTTTGATTTTGATACTACACCTAAAAGTTATAATTAGCCATCTCAGCTTTATTTCTTTCATTCACATCTACTAAAGCAAAGCTCTTTTCCATGTATATATATGGGTATGGCAAACATTTACAAGCACCATGCTTAACATTGGGACAGGAAGAAACAGATACCTTTTCAATTTTCAGCTTATTGAACACTTCCTGCAGAATTTTGTAATTCTGGATCATATCATACTCCGTCTTTGCATCAAAGTTCACCTAGAATAAAGCCCAGATTTCAGAAATTACTCTTCATAGAAATTAAATATCAGAATAGCATAAAAGAAAAATAAAGCAAAGTCATCTAGCCACCTTGTGCATTGGAACGACCCCTGGATAAGTCATGTCCATCATCTGGCATTGAACAGCGCCAGATGCAGCCTAGCCAAGAGCATACGCCATAACCAGGATCAGCACCAAAGAGTATATTTTCATGATAGATAATAAAGCTTTATTAACTTTAACATTAACTTAAAAGCTTTTCTGTTATTAATATGTCTTTTCTCTAATGGTTAAACAGAATCCTTACCCCAAATAGCTTTACACACAAAAAAAGAAAGGAGGAAATGAAAAAGAAAATACAAGACTCTGATGCAAAAAGAACAACAGCATCCCCGTAGCTGCATTGTTGTCCACACTTGAAGGTACCATTTAACAGTTGGCAAATGTAAATACATAAACATTGTTAGTTGTCCAAATTCTTTTGAAGCCCATACCCAAGTGCTGCTAAGTATGTAATCACACAACTACAGCAATAAACATGTCATACCACCTAAACTTCAGAAACACTAAAACAGTATCATTGAATATCATCTTTGAAAAAAATAAAATAAAATCTGCAATGTGAACAACCAAGAGCTAACTCCAAAAAGTGTAATTATTTGAAAAATGCCAGCTAGCTAGCAACTTTGCCAGAATTTAGCTGCCAAAATGATATGACATGCCACTTTATTTCATCAAAGGATCACTATCATCTTTATCAAGGATTCTGACAATATTTTTCCGTAACATTGCTCTAGAGCAGGACATCAATTAAGACAGGCAAATCAAAACAATAACAAATCAACTGATCCACATTCAATATTTCAAGATTCCAGGCACCAAAATCCTCTTAAAGGTTCACTCATGCCACCTCATTCAGCGGAACCCATCTAAAGGGAAGAAGAAAAAAAAAACCCCACCTTTGAGGAGTTCTTCACTGAAAAAACCAAATCCTAATTCCCACAATGACCCAATCTGTTTCAATAAAAAACGCAAAAAAATTCCCAAATACGTAAAAGGAATCTAAGAATCCTTTCATGCATGAAAAAGCTTAGCAACTGCATTGCAAAAACAAGCACACCCCACGAAGAAAAAAGTAAATGGGGTTGAGATTTTGGCATAAAAAACGAAAACCCATTTCTCAAAAAACCATCTTTGAACCAAACAATGCCTAAAACAATGGAAAGGAAAAAAGGGGGGGTACCTCCTCAATGCGAGAGAGGTTGAGTTGAAGGCGGTTGTTGATCCAAGTGAGAATCTCGTTCCTGCCGACAAAGTAAGCACTGTCCATAATGCCTATACTCGTCGCCATTCTTACACCCCACCAAAAAAAAAAAAAGAACAAGAACAAGAACAAAGAACCACACACCAAAGAGAAAATGAGAGATGAAAAATGGAAGAAGCAGAGAATATAAGAACAAAGGTGTATTTTTTTATATTTTATGTGAATAGAGGGATCAAGATTTTGAGGGGAGGAATGTTGGGGAGGGGTTTTGAAAAAAAAAATTTTAAAAGTTTTGCTTTTGTGGTTTTTATTTATGTTTTTATTGTTATTTAATTTTGGGTAAATGTCGAAACGGAAGGAATTGGCATTGAATGGGAATGAATTGAATGAGTGGTGAAGGATTGGTTTTTATTCTGCAAAGAAAAGAGACGGAAACAGGAAAAGAGGGACACAACCAAACCGTACAAAGACAGACTCTGTGTGGAGAGAGAGAGTGAGAGGTTCTCAAGAATATTGCAATGCCAATGTGTTAAGTCACTCATCCTTCCAACACATATAAAAAGAGATTGCTTGATGCTAGGCTTTTTCTGAAGTTAATTTTAATATCTTATGAGTATAAAGCTTTTATATTATTAATTAGGAATTTTTTTACCCTTATAAAATTTAAGAATATTGATAATTTTTAGTTATATGTGGCTAAAAATGTATTACATATTTCATGAACTCAATTTATTAAAACATAAAAAATTAAAAATTCAATTACAACTATTGAAAATAAAATGATATTGGAGTCCTATCAACATGAATAAAAAAACCTATCATTTAAATATTTTATGAATTTATTGTTGAGTTTGATTTTGATGTTTTGTGTGCAAAATTTTTATATTTTCAGTGTATAAAAATTAAATTATTTATTTATTTAATTTAATTTTAATATACTAACAATATAAAAAAATTATATAATTATCCAATTATATGTTGTCACATCAATAAAATTTGTTTAACTCCAACCTCATTACTTCAAAAGTCATATAAACATGAGAAGATTTAATTGGATAACCGTGTAAAGATTATTTATATAGTCGATGCATCAAACTTAAATCCTTATTTTTTGATATATTACCAATATAAATTTTACATTTCATCTAATTATGTATTATTATTTGTGAGACTTTTAAAAATATAAATATGAGATTTGATATTTTCTACAAGTTTACTCATTTGATAACACATGATTGGATAACAATATAAAATTTAATACACTAAAATTATTCTTTTATTGTATGTTATTATGTTATTCAAATATTTTTTTAATAGTTATTCTAAAATTTATATATTTAACAATACACAATTAATTGGTAAGATTAAAAACTAAAATGATAGTTTACTAAAATTAGTTTTATATTTATTATTGATTACATTGGAAAACTTTTATTTTATTATTTACAAACAATAGATTGAGGTACCTAATAACACTAGCTTCTTAAAACAAAAATGAAAACTTGAATATTAGATAAGTAATTTTTACATAACCTCTATATTGTTGCCCCTTACCAAAAAAAAAAACTTCTATATTGTTGCAAATTACTTTTGTAAATAATTTAAATAAATAATGTATAAAGGCATTTAATAATCTTTATATATATATATATATATATATATATATATGTCGTTTATTTTGATTAATCAAATTAGTTTGGTTGTTATGAACTTATGATAACGTCATGCTGAGATTTGGAGCCAAATGGAAGGATTACTTTATGTCATTGTTAATTATTTAGTTTGTATATTAGTATAATATACTATCTAATCTAATCTAATATAATCTAATATTATTTTCGTAAAGGGAAGTTCAGGAAGTGGAATCCTTCGATGTGTTTGTCTTATTCGAAATAGGGTAAAGGAGAAGCAGGCCCTCACCAAGAAAATCTTAAATCAGACAAATGGTTCACCAAAGGGGCAAGGACTTGTGATAATTATATTAGTTTGTTTTTTTTATGAGGATATTAATTTGTTTTTGTTGTGTCAAATGCTATTCTAAGTACTCTTTTATGGCTAAAAGGTGAAACGACTTTTATCTCAACCTAGACACTTATCACCAGCCATAGAAAAATCTACCATATTCGATATTGAAAATAGTGATTAGTCCTCTCTGAATGTGAGTCTTGTCTATAATTACAAAACCCTCTTCACCCGGCTTCTAATTAAATATTTAAAAAATTTAATTAGTTATCAATTTTTTTATTACTAATTAGTTACTAATTATATTAAGCTTGTGACTCCGCCGAATTTAATAATATAAACCAGTATGCTTTTTCTGATTTTTTCCCTTTATATAGTTCATGCAAAGTGAACAGTTGTAGCCACAAAAAGTAAACAGTTTTGAAACTATTAAAAAAAAGGTGAACAGTTCTCATGGATGATTCGTAACTCTTTTTTTTTAGGTAGAATGGATGATTCGTAACTTAATTGGTCAAAAAATATCTTTCTTTCCAATTGATAATTCAAAAATACCAAAACCCAAAATAAAAAATTGCGAAAACTCAACTCAAATTTTATAAGTAACGGAATATGCTTGAGATTAATTTTGGATCAAGTAATCAGTTCCTTCATAAATTTGTTGCGACAAATCTTGTGTCGCTCGTTCCAAAATAACGTGTCATTAGTTCATTCTTAGATCTCAAAATCAACATGCTTCAAGATTTTTGTTTTCACATGAATATGATTTTTGTCAGCTCACCTAATCTTGGAAATGCGTTTGGTTATTCCGGTATTGTCATTGTGGCGAAGCTTACAAGTTTTAAATTAGAGTGTTGAAGAATAGTAATATGGCATTTTTTTTTCTCACATACAAGACAGATTATGTTCAAGAGGAAAATAGACATCGAAAAGAAAGAATAACCACCACAAAGTCTCACATATATTGGCTTGTAAATGTGTTTTATATCTTGCTTTGTTTCTTTTGTTCAAGTTGTGTCATTATTTAGGCATTTACTATTGAGAACAAATTGGCTTTTAATGTGAAATGAGCTTGACTCGATCATTGCTTTTCTTAATTATAATTTTTTTTAAGAGAATAACTTTAATATTCATTCTGTTAATATTATACTCACACTGGAGGGGATAATCATGTATGTCTTTGTTTCCTCTTTTAATTTATTTTTATTTGGAGAATTCTACTATGCACTTTGTATGTTTGGGTCTGTAATGTACCTTCGCTTAATGACAATTCAAAAGTGTGGCTAAACAATCATTTAGCCAAACTTTTATAATATTCAGCTGCATTTTGTTTTTGAGTGCGTTTGGATCAGGTAAAGCACTTTTTTTTTTTTTTAAAAAAAGAAATCTTCTATGTATTTTAAGCTCGTTTGGATGCTTTCATTTTATAGAAAAGATCATTTTTAATAAATTTTTTTTTTATATGTTTAGATAATTTTTTTAAGTAAAAGTAGAATTATTAGAAAAAGTACAAATAAAAAGATTTTTTTTAGAATTTAAAATTTTTATCTTCTCAAAAATTATTTTTATAACATAAAAAATATGTTCAACGATAAATAAATATCTTTTAATATTACATCCAAACATAAATTGACGTTACATCCAAATGTAAATCAACTTTTACTTTTTTAAAAGATTTTAATTAAAAATATCAATTAAAAAAAATCTTTATCTGAAAAATGATCCAAACCAGCCCTTATGGTGTGTGGATTGGCTTTTTAAAAATATATTTTAAATTAAAAAAGGGGTTTCACCACTTATTTGTTTCAAGTTAGTAATGCCCAACTTCTAAAAAAAATGAAAGTAGGAATGACTTGTTAATAAAATCACATTCCATTGTCACAACTCAACTTGGATCATGATAATGACAGGCACATGGAAAATCTCCTCTTCACATAAGCCTCATAGCCGTTGAATCATGTTGTATGCATAATTTAAATACCATTTTAAAGTCCAAAACATAATCAATATATAAATTCTTCCATTTCATAAGTCAAATATGAAATTCTTAATCATAAAATAGAATGTAACTGAGTTGCTCTATACAAAACTATGAAACAATATAAATTTAAATACATGTCAAATCTAGATCATGATAATAAAATACTATACTCATGCATGGTCTGACCTTACCCATAAAATCACTGGAGCACTCTAAAAGAAACATAAACTGATGTTTCACTGCAAAGTGAAGCTCACTCAAATGAAGTACTATTACTGATGAGAAGTAGGTTGGGAAGGATTTGAAGTACTAGTTGTATTGAAAAGGGAAAGGAAATAAATGGGTGATTTTCATCTAAAACTTCATAAGCAAATTCTTACATGTAACTAGGGATGGCAATTACAACCCTATCCATGGGAACCGCACTCACCTTGCTTGGCTAGGGTTTAAACCCCTCGCACCCTATATATATTTAAAAAATAATTATTATTAATATATTATGTATATGTGTGTGTGTGTGTGCATATATATATTTTAAAAGAAAATTACCTAACCCTAATACGTTAATCTAGTAATGAGTATCAAATTATGTTAAACTTATTTGAAATTTAGTTATTTTTTCTATTAAGATATTCTGTTATTTTTTGTATAGATGATTGCTACTTTAGAATTTAAATATTAACATTGGTTGTATTTTATATATTTGTGTTTGATTTTTAAATTTTGATAATTTTACAGATTTTTTAAAAAATAGCTGGGCAAGGCTGGTACCTACGAGGCGGAGTGAGTTTAAATTTATAAAACACGAGGTAAAGCGGGTGAGTTGAGACTCATTTTATCTAGTACGGGGGTGGGGTTTTGAGTTGAGTAAAAACCCACCTCACCCGCCCTACCGCCATCCTTATCTAACCCCACATGGGACAACCAACAAGGATACATAATAATACAAAAACTAGTAATTTGTGTAAATCATAAAGAATAATAATCTAATAGAGAAATAGAAATCTATGAATATATATATATATATATAGCATAATAATAATTATATATAAATATACTCTAAACTCTGAAGCGCTTGACAAGGTGTCACGACCCAAAAATCATGACTGACACATAAGGGATATTGTCCCTTATAGAAGCCTTCTAAAATTAATTTTATACATTCATACGTAGTAAATTACTAAATAAATGCTCATATAAAATCATAAAAATAAATAAATAATTAAATAAATAAATTCCTCAAAATTTTTTGAAAACTTTATTCATAAAATACATAAAATATTTAATTCTTCCAAAATCCATAGCTAAAATAGACAATCTTAAATCATGTTCCTAGAAGAAATTACATATTATATCATTATGAAAAAATGACATAACTTTAAAACAATCATGTATGCAAATTGATGTCTAGGACCTGCCTACACACTACTAGAGCACTCTATTCTAATGTGATCCTAATTTAAACCTGACTACAAGGTGAAGTTCACCACCAGGACTTGCAAAACTATTGAGGTTGGGTTTAAATGGTAACTGGATCTGCAATTGTAAACATAACGGGGAGGAAAGGAGAGATGAGTTCATCAAAATCATCAGCAATAGTCACCCATAGCTCACATAGGACAACAAGGAACTACATAATAATAATAACAATACAAACAATAAGTACATGCAAATAATTATGTAATAATAATAATATTTATAGACATTCAATTCGATTCCCATCTTAACTAAATAAAATCAAACTTAAAGGGAATTAACTTAAAACTAAATTCATATTCAATACGCATTCACTTACATCATAAACATTACCTGTGATAAATTTGAATAATAACACCCAATCACATGGAAAAGGAAGAAAAGAGAAGAATTTAGCATAATCCATAGACAAATCTTCACCTTCAAGCTTGGAGGAGGTAAGATTGAAGGAGGAAGAGAATGAAGGGTTGGAAAAGGAGTTGAGAGATGTTAGGGTTTGAACTTTGGGTTTAAAACGCATAGGAGAAGGGTTTTTATAGTGTTAGGGTCACATAATGAAACTACATTGTTTTTTGGTGTATTCTAACATTAGGCACTGTTATAGCGGCCTATGACCGCTATGGCACTGGCAGAGCAACAAAACCTACACGCTAAACAACCTAACTACTATAGTGGTCTATATTATAGCGGTTTCACCATAGCTACCACCACTATAGCAATCTATTACTACTATAGAGGTCACTCTTGTATCCAAGAATGGTGCAAGTCGCACAACCACCTATAGTGATCCTTGACCATAATAGTGGTCGTAGGAATGCAAGTTCTATATTTTTTGGATTTTTCATCTATCTAGAACCTTCCTAGCATGTAACACCCTAATAATTAACCCAATACGCCTAGGTCATATTGATTAATTACTAGACTTTACTCTTTGCTTCAGTTCCTTAATCATGCTTTGAAAATACTTAGTGAAATTACGAGCCATTTTTTTAAACATAATTGAAAACGTGAGCCGCAATAATGAACGATAATCGGATAAAGCAGAAAACGACAGACATATCATGAAGAACACATCATATTGGCTCCATCATATGACATCCATAATTACATTTCACATAGATATTTTGCCTACCAACAGAGTTAAGCTAGATGTAGGAAATCGAACAAAACATAAATAATATATGGATGGAAAAACATCTATTAACGGCACCTATTTATAACACTCAGAGATAGGAATAGATATCCGAGTTCACGCTCAAGGTCTAGCGATACGTTCCTCAAGGATAATAAGCTGGTTCACAAGATCACGTGCATCTACCAGGTGAGAGCATCAACGGAATCACGAACATCACCATCACTTTCTGAAGACGAGATGGAAAGAAAAGAGGGAATGAGAAACTTATAAAAGAATCTCAATAGGGTACTCACCTCATATGCATCGTGTCATCATCATCGTCCCCAGGAACCTCGGGTTTCATTATGAAAATGTGAGCATGCTAAGATTCATTTATTTAGTTCGGAAATATACTTTACCGAGGTCCGTTCATTTTAATCATGCGTCTTATAATGCATCATAAACTTAGCATGTCATGTTTATAATGAACTTTTCCTTTCATATATAATAACATAATTATGCATAAGACCACATCATATTCCTCATCATCATATCATAAATATTATGCATAGAAGAATATCATATTTCTCATCATTATCTCATAAATACTATGCATAGAAGAACATCATAATCACATAATACGTTACTTAGTTCCTTAGGTGACTTAAAGTTACTTTCATCATCATTTTCCTGGGCCACCCTATACTCCACCCTTTTGGGAGTAATCTAGGTTATGAGCTCATACCTTACTAGTCGTCACTAGCATATACTTATCCCTTTTGATAAGTTAAAATCCCAACTCTACCCTTTTGAGAGAACGGTTTAGGGGCAAGAATCATCTTTTCACCACCTATAGTCTGATGGGTCCAAAGGATCATTTCCTCATAAGTTTAAGTCACCATTAAGTCTTTGCATGTTATATCATAATACAATTCTCAATTCATAATCATTCATAACATTTTCTCGTTTATAGTCTTATTCTGGAATAATATATATATCAACTTGAATCATGCATCTGGGAGATTCCAGGAAAGAGTGGGTCACAAATGGACACGCTTAAATACCAAGTCTTTCCTAGCCAGAACCTTTCCAAATTACACTTTTAGGAATATACTTTCTTCCAGCAACAAGGGTAAATTTTTAAATAACAAAGAATATTTCATTATTTCATGCATAAGCATTCTCATTGTTTGCAACAGCAACTATAACATGCAAGCCCGGAAATCATTCAATGACGTCAAATACTTAATAAGCATCAAATCACTACATAGACTTATCATTTAAAACATCAAAGAGGCATCATCATAAATCCTTATTGAAAAGTTTCTTAAACAACTCTAAACTTAGAATCGGCAACCTTAATTATTGAACTAATTAATTATGCATCTAAGGGATTTATTACCATCAATTATAAGTCCTAAGAACATTATTAGACTATATGGGGCAGCATAGACAGTAAGTTGTTCTTAAGGTTTTACTGCTAGAAGTTGCATTTTTAACCCTTTCTTGTTTCTTTCCCTATGATGCTAAAATTAATTACTAAACCAATTATGAATCATTCTCCCTTATCTAAACATGATAAAATCTGGTTCTTAAGGCCACTAAAGGCTTTGGACAGAATGCATAAATTTCATTCTCTAAAGTTCTAGAAATCTTGCTTTTACGGTTTTAGGAAGCTAGTTTTATCTCTAACATGCATAGAATCATTCTTTTAGCAATAAACCATAATTATCACAACTTCAAACATATTAAACCATCATCATACAGTAGTACTAAACTCAGATTAGTGGCTGAATCATGAACCTCACATAATTGCTTAAAATCACATTTTTAAGTACAAGTAAGATACTAGTATCCCGTAAAATCTTTGCAAGGCCTTAAAACTCTTTTAAAACTAATTCTTTTTGTTACTCTTGAAAGAAATTTTAGAACTAAATCAGTAGCTTGTTTAAAATCACTTTAGGGCTACCTTAATCATGAGGCCGATTTATACATTGAAAGAATCTTCACGATTAAAATTTTCACTTAAGATAAAAGGAGCAAGTCTTGAGCTTTAGAGATTTAGGTGATAACTAGAATCATAAACATGCTATGCAACCTCATTTTAATCTTGTCTTTATAAGGTGATAACTTGGAATTATAAACATGATATGCAAGAAACTGAAGCGGTAGTCCGCATGGACTGTAAGGAGAAGAGAATCTTAAGAACGAGTGCGTAGTTACAGGAACTGAAGAATCTTAAGAAACCGAGCGCGGTAGTGCATTGTGAAGGGAGAAGAGAATCTTATTACATCTTATTAAGCTCCAAACTCAAGACTTTTTAAAGAATGAATTCTTTGACTCCCATAATCTTAAGGAAGCTTTAGAGTTTTTATTACCATGGTTCCAACTTTGCTTGTGATACTTGGGCAAGTCTTTGAACTCTAGGATCTTTAAGTGATGACATAAAATAAACATGTCATGCATTGATTCTTTTAGCCATTATAAAATAAAGTGAGAGCATAAAATAAATATGAGATGCATCCTCTTTATTATCTTTGAAGATTAAGTGACAACTTGAAACATAAACATGAAATGCAAGCTTGGAAATTTAAACATGAATATGCAAGTTCATTTATTCATTCTTGAGAATTTAGTGATGACATAGAAAGTAAACATGGTTATGCAAGGCATAAACTTAAACATGGATGCAAGTTCATTTTATTTCTTTACTAGAGCTCCTCCAAGACTTTAGAGAAATATAAATTCAACCCAATATATCTTAGCAAGACAAAGTGAAAAATACATCTTTCAAGTTCTAAACTCAAGATCTTTATTTTTACATCATAAAAACATCATTCTTTAAAGTTTTGCATCAAGTGGAATTTTCAAGCTTTAGAGGCCTAACTTGTGATGGATTTACAACCAACACTCAAGGTCCTCATCATCAAGCTATCATCATATTCCCACCTAGGCCTTATGGCCGAAATGTTCAAAGGAAAAGAAAGAAGAAAACCGAATGGAAAAACTAGAGAAAGTCCATGAAATCATCATTTTGAACCAAGAACAACACTTAGCAAAACATAGAAATAAGCTTAAAGACAACTCCCTACCTAATTTTATTTGAAGGAAAGGAAGAGAACTTGGTTTCCTTGAGTGAAATGAAAGAAAATCTCTTTGAGAAATGGGAGAAGAAGTTCAGCCAAGAGGAGGAAGAAAGAAAGCTTTTGGTGCTTCTAAAAACTAGAATTGTGTAAGTTATGAACTAAGGCCTCTAACACTTCTTCAAGCATGCCTATTTATAGAGATTTTGAGGCTCATAAATGGACAAAGGGAGGAGGAAATCTGGAATTTCAAAGGGAACAAAGGGAGGAAAACATCATTCAAGACAAGTTGTATGAATTTAGGGAATTATGTTTCATGGATATTTTTGACATTTTGTTTTAGTGCATTATTTGCAATATTCTGATGCATTATGGCTCCATAATTTCAGCCATTACAGCCCATGGAAGAGAAATTTGTGTGTTCCATGTATTATTTAGGTGTAGGTAAGGTATTTTGCAAATTAGAGAATTTGCAATTAAGGGCTTAGGTGAATTAGTAAGCAATTTGAGTGTTTTTAAGCAATTTTAAGTTCTAATCAATCTAAATAAATAATTTTGACTCTAGATTAATAATTAGAATCTAATAACCTTTAATTTGAGCCTAATATTGCTTAGGTTTTGCTATACGAATCAAAAATCTGAAATTTGCAAAATTGCACAAAGACGGGACAAAATGGTAATTTTACTTAAAAATTACCCGAGACCACCCAAGCTTAACTAATGGTTAATCATAGCTTAAAAACATGTTTTAAAACATTTTAGTGAGGTTCGGGCTCAGTTGACACCAAATCCAGTTAAAGTCCGCGTTTTGTCATTTCGCGCGTCGAGCTCAAAATTAGGATTCTTCTCCTCTATTAACACACATAACACAAACAATCCCTTATTAACATCAAAACATCCCCTTGAGGACGGGTGGGGCCCACGATCCTCGTTTTCTGAGTAAAATAACCTTAGGGGCATTTTGGTCATTTTACACGTACAAAATTTTGCAACTTTCGCATGAATTGCTCCTAACCTTTCTTCTAATGTTATATTCCTTTATTAAGGATTGTTTGGTCTCAAATTATATGAAAAATTACCTAGGGTAATTCGGTAATTTAAACGCAGTAAAAAGTCAAATTATGTTAGTAATTAGTGGGTGTTAGGGACCCTAAGACTATCTAGACTTATTTATGGACATGTGGACTTGAGGTATCATAAAAACTATCTCTTAGTATTATTTATAATTACAACCTTATCCATTGCCAAACCCTTAGACTTCTTCCATTGATCTCTCCTTAGAATCACACACACACCTCTTGTAAGCCTACACCCCAACTCTTTTTGGGCTTCATATAGAAATACATAATGAAGCTTTTAACATTAAACAATTTGTAGATAATTTTCTTGAGTGCTGAAAGTTGTTAGAAAACTAGGAAATGATACCATAAGTCCTCTAATGATGCATGTAGAGATTTCCTAACAATATTAGAGAGGATGAATTATTAGCCTCATTTTAAGGATTGCATTGGGGACACAGGATAACACTTATATAGCTATCCATGTACCTACTAATACACAGATACCTTTCAGGCTATGTATGATTTTGATATGTGCTTTACCTTTGCATGGCCTGGTGGAAAGGTGCTGCCTATGATACTAGAATTTTTATAGAAGCACTATAAAGACCCAAAATTGTTGAATTTTTATTCTTATCCTTTTATGTAATTTGGTCTTAAAAAATATTTTTACTTTTATTTATCTAAATATATTTATAAGTACTTTTAATAATTAAAAGTACTTGTTAGATTGTCTATCCAAACATAAAATAACTTTTTCTAAAAAAAAACTTTACTAAAAACAAAAGCCAATCCAAACGCATTGTCTTCTTTCCAACTTCAAATTCAGGAGCACAAGTTTTTTGTTTTTTACTGGTTAAATTTTCATGTCTTTGTCTAAAGTAATCATGGTTGTCTAAAGTAATCATGGTTGTTACAACATACTTGAGATTAGAAACAAGTTACTTATTAAATTGATTAGAGATTAGCTAATAGTTACTCTATATGAGCTTGTATTACTCTTGTAAGGAACAATTTTTAATTATTTAGTAAACTTTATATTGTTCTCCCTACCTAGGCCATGTTTTTCAACATGGTAGCTCTCAAAGTATCCATCATGAGGAGCTTTGCTTGTATTATATTGTGCACTGAGTTCATTGGTCTCTTTTTTCATTGCTATTTCTTTTACTTTATCGCTCTTTATTGGAAAGTAAAGTTAAATAGACCCATTTTTGTTTATTTTCCCTTCCAATTATCTTTATGTTCAGCTCTGCATTACAGTTTTATTCCTCACACTTTTTAGATTTAGATTCAACTTTATCACATCTTCAATACACAAATCAACATATTTTCTTGTTCCTTTACTAATTAGGTGTTTCAAGTGTTTTTTCTTCTTCTTTAATGCTAGTGATCTCTTATTCTTGTTGCCATCTCTTATTTAACTTTTTTTATTTTTTGCTTCTTGTTGGTGCGTCCAGCTCTGCTATTTATTTATTAGTGGATCTTTGGTGATAGTTGCATCTTTCCCCATCACTATCATTATCACTGTGATAAACAACTTTGGTGACGAAGGGTTTGCTCTCGCACTAGGGCTATGTTTGTATCAGTGATAAGTAATGGAATTACATGGCGTTGAATAAAATAAAGTAGGGAGGAGTGCGATGAAGTGACATAAATATTTCATCATATTATTTGGAATAGCTTATATTTTATTTCATTCCTCCCAATTTGGGAAAGAAAGAAAAAATATAGTTATATTGATGGAGTGGATTTTATTAATCTTCATTCCACACCACCCAATTTTATTGTACACAAACAATTTAATTTATTATAATTTCATCTCATTCATTCCAGTACCTCTACCAATCCAACATAGGTCAGATGTCGACATATGTCGCCAATGATTATGGATGTATGTTGGCCTTCATCTTATCGTTGTACTCTTTATCATTGCCTTTGATCTATATATGCTTCCCCTATTGATGATTGGCAGTGATCTACCATGGGTTCTTTTGGCATCAAGATTTGTTTGATACGTTTGATAGGTAATGATAATAATATAAGATCTAATAAGATAAGGTATTAGAATATAAGTTTTGATAAATTTTTAATATTATACAATGTTTGGTATTGAACTATATAAGATATTATATTTTAATTATATTCTAGAAAATTATCATTTATTTACAAATAATTCTAATATTCTAAGTAAACATAAAATAAAATAAAATAATAAAAAATAAAAAATTATTAATTATTTAAATATAATGTTCAAATATTATATTTATGTAAACAATTATTAATTAAAATTTAAATTATATTAAACGTTATTATTTATTTCAATATTTTATAAATATTTATTATTTTAATATTTTCTATTTTAATCATAACTATTCAAATTTTAGTTTAATAATAAAAATTAAACCAAAATGTTTCAATTATTATTCTTTACTTTTATATATTACATATTATTTATTATTTATTTACAATATTTATTTTTCTTAAATATTTATTATTTTATTTTATCTTTTTTTATTTTAATGATTATGATTATTTCATTTTTACTATATATAACAAAATTGATATCATATATTATTTTTTAATGGTATTTATTTATTATGAAATAATTTTATTAAGAATTATTTTTATTTATATGTTTTTTACTTATTATTATTTATAATTTATTTAAGATTTATTTTATTAAAAGATAAAAGTGACATTATACATTAACAACTAATTAGGCCTAATTTTTCCTCCCATGATTGATTAAATTATACAGTATTTTAACATATAAAAAATTTATAATGTATAAGATTATACATTATGGTACCTGCCTTACTAAATAGTGGATAAAGACATAACTTATAGGATTTAACTTATCTTATCATGTCTATCAACGTATGCCAAATCTATATGCTCTACAGTACTATGACCATGGTCATGGTCTAGTAGTCTAATTCTTCCCTTTTCTTTTTGATAAAATCTTATTCTTCCCACTGTTCATAGCATGTTCATTAGATAAGAATGTAAGATTAACCCAATGAACCATAATTAAATATAATTATTATTAGCTAAGAAAGCGGGAATAGGGTGGGGACAAAAAGTGAACTCGACCATCCATAACTCATTGAGCACGTACCAAATCTACACTAGTTTATGGCTTCCATAGTAAATATATATTAGTTCGATTCTCAAACTTGTAATTTTTCAACAAAAATAATTCTTTTTGAATTTTCAAAGTTTTCTAGTTAAATTTTAATAATTAATTAAGTCACTTTTTATCTTTTTGTTTACATTTTAAGGCATTTATCTATTTACACTTTTTTGGAAATATGATAACCAATCAATATATACACTATTATTGATACTCATAACAGTTAAAAAAGTTAACAAATCTTACAAGGCGAAGATGGCCAGTGATTATAGGATGTACATATATCAAGTGAGAATTGAATCCGTTATGTGAGAAGCAAGAGAATAAGCGTTTTAACCATCAAATTAAATTATATGACTTAGATTTCAAATATACGAGTTCAAAATCACACTTAACGATATACGAATTAACCATCAAGTTCCGTTAAGCTAAGTTTTACCTGAATTGTCTCGATGACCTAAACTAATATGAACCAATTTAAACTCTTATGATAATCCACTAATTTCTACATAAAAATGGGCACATAGTCTTCTAGCTTCTATAGTAAGTGGATTTGCAATGTTGCATATGTTTTTGCAACCATGAATATTTCACTTTAAGGATATATTTGATTTAGGGGTAAAATTGTAGGAAAAGTTTTTATGGATGAATTTCATATATAAAATTATATATGGAATTCATTCATAAAGTTTTAATCATAAATTTTACCCCTAACAAAACACATCTTTAATAAATATATATTTTGGTCCGTGAAGGAGTTTAGTCTAACACTTTAGTTCCCTAACCAAAACCAAAGAAAAATTGCTAACAATTCAGTGCCTGAAAAAAGTTCGCCACCATAGAACATACTGATATTATTGAGTCCTTACTTATCGTCATACAAAAAGCTTAGTAATGTGTTGTGGTATACAAAAGAGAAAAGATAAAGAGATTCGTAAATGTATAAGAACAGTTTTATCTGTGTAGTTTCTCACTCTATCATATCCACTCAGCCCTTTCCATAGCATCGAATTCTACCTGATTTTCAATCAGCCACTACCATTTAGTCATGCTCCAAATCTATATTGTCACATCCTTAGATATTAGCTTTTGATCCTATCAATGATGTAGGTGTAGACAAGGCAAGGCTCTCAATAAAATAGATGAAAACAAACAAGTTACATAAAACGTAAATTGAGTCTGTAGTGAAACTGAAGATCTTTTGCCGTAAAGCTTTATTTATTCCTTTCTTTTTCAATGTTTTTTGTGGGTTTAAGGAAAGAAAATCATTGATTAGAAGGCACTTGTGAAAAAAGATTAATAAAGGTCCTCAGACATCCACTAATCATCGTGCGTTATAATTTCAGTTGTGAGCTAATTTTTGTTTTCATTAAAAAATAGCTAGCATTGAAAAGCAAATCCAGCACGTTGGTGGACAGCGTAATCCAGCAGTAATATTTGGAAAAATGTTATAAATTAATCAATTGCTTGACAATTGACATTTTTTTAATAATAACCGACTTATGTCATTTTAAGTTCGGTAGAGATAAGAAATCCTGTGATACAATGGTGATAACATGATATTCTAATGGGGTACTTACTTTTTTATGTTGAAATAATATTTTCCTTTCACTCAATGCTTTGTGTTTCCTATTCATTCAGTGAGATGTGTTGCATATGTGCTGTAATGGGAGAATTTGTTTTGATATTATATTCTTCCCTCCACTTAATCTTTATTTGATTATTATAAGAGTACTAGAGTTATAAATCTCTTTATAATAATTAATTCTTACAAGGATTACTTTCTTATAATTCTTTTTTTTAATTCTTATAATTCAAACTTATATTCTCACCCATAAAATTAAAATTACTTATCAAACTACAAACAATAAATGCTCATTTTAATTATTGAAATTGTATATGAGCTTCACTTCAATTAGTTACTGAAATTGTAAACATTTATTCAAGTTACTCCCTATAGAAATGTTTGTAGGAACTGATTTGAATAACCAAAAGTACTAATTTAAATAATTTTTTCTAATTTCAAAAATTTAATTGTTAATTTCTTAATTTGAAAACTAAAGTAAAACATACATATGATTTTAAAAACAAAAAATGAACCTTTATTCCATCTACGGATCTACTTAATTACATATTACACACACGCTATTATACTTGTATGATACAATCACAAAGTAACATTACAATGTTTAATAGTACAAATAGGTTGTTTTGGAAGTATACATGAATGAATTGAAACCATCGGTATCTCGTATCTATTACCAGGAGCACAACAAATTCAGTCCAACCCGATTGAGGTACATGAAGCAGTATGGGTCTCCCTTTTTAAATTCCCAGAGCTTGGGCACTGGTCGTTATCAATTTTTTGTTGGGTGTGTTTTGTGGTTATTTTTAAAACCATCAGTATTTATATATCTGAGTTTTTTTTATTTTTTATTCTGTGTATCTTTGTCAGTGTTATTCTTCAAACTCTCACAAACAGTCTGACTGGTGAAAAACAATTGGTTTTTGGAATACAGGTTTTTTTTGGCCATGAAAACACATGTTATTGCACGTTAATGGACAACTAAAATAACGGGAGATGATAAAAACATACTAGCCTTTAACTTTTTGGTCAGAGGCCAGGGCTTCGGGCTTTGGAACTTCAATATTCCCAAAGAAACGGGTCGCTTTTAGTGACAACCCGAAAGCCCATATCCCACATGACCAAAAAAAAAGCCCAAATCCCACGGTCAACACAACCTACGAAAGTAACTAGGGTTTTTTTGTGTTAAGGTCCCTTATAAGGGCAAGATAGAAGCCGAACCTCTCACTGTGACCATAAACAGAACAAGAAGAAGCGGTCATGGTACACGTCTCCTTCTACCGCAATTGTGAGTGTCCCTCCCCTCCCTCATGCTATGCTTTCTTTCCCTTCTTGTTATCACACATCTTAAATCCTAACATAAAACAATGCTTTTCTTTTTTTTTTTGGTTTAATTAATGAAAACAGATGGGAAGACGTTCAAGAAGCCGCGGCGTCCGTACGAGAAGGAGCGGTTGGACGCAGAGCTGAGGCTGGTCGGGGAGTACGGTCTACGGTGCAAGAGGGAGCTGTGGAGAGTACAGTACGCCCTCAGCAGGATCCGCAACAACGCGAGGAACCTGCTGACGCTTGACGAGAAGAACCCGCGGCGGATCTTCGAGGGGAGGCTCTCCTCCGCAGGATGTTCCGTTACGGGCTCCTCGACGAGACTCAGAACAAGCTCGACTATGTGCTGGCTCTCACCGTCGAGAACTTTCTAGAACGCAGGCTCCAGACCCTTGTCTTCAAGTCTGGCATGGCCAAGTCCATTCACCATGCTAGGGTCCTCATCAGACAGAGGCATATCAGGTACTTTCTTTCCGAACTTTCAATTGGGTGCGAATTGTTTTGTTCGTTTTGGACATTGTGTTGCGTGATTGAAGAATGGTACTACTGATGTTAGTGTGATTACACCTGATTAAGAGAAGGGTGTTTGATATAGTGTAATAAAATCCGGTCAGGTATGTGGGAGACTATATTGTTGTACAAAGCATGTGTGTACTCCGATACAGTGTAATATGTACTCTCTTCACGTTTTAGCTGCGTGTTGTGTTTGTCGGTTCCTTGTGACTTGGACATTTTTTCATTTTGTGATTGAAATTTTGCAAACTAAGGGCCTGATTGGTTGTTGTTTCTATTTTTCTGTTTTCATTTACTGTGTTTTCAGTTTTTGATTTTGTGAAAGACATACTGAAAATATTTAACGATAAAATCTTATTTTCAGTATTTATTTCCTGTTTTCACTGTTTTGTTTACAGATTCTGAAAACGGAGAGTAAATGAATGAAAACAAAACGAAAACGGAAACCAAACATGCTCTAATTTATGTTTCATGTTCAATAAATGTTCTATTATTTGGAACAATTTACATTGTTCATGTTTGGCCAGTTGATTTTTTATGGTTTCTTGTTCATTTGCTCTCTAGGATTTTGGGCAATTGACATGGTGCAAATTTGACCTGTTGGCTCCTTTGTCTTCCGTTTTTCTAGCAACTGTTAATAGAGCATTCTTTTCCACTTTATAAATTCCATGTTGTCCAAGATGAAGGACCATTTGGTATCATCCATATGTCGTCTTTTTCAGGGAACATTATGGTTGCTATTGTTTTATATTTGTAGTTTGTTAAAAAATTGACTTTTTTTTTTGTTGTCATTTCTGGGCTTGGCAGGGTTGGTAGACAGGTGGTGAACATCCCATCTTTCATGGTGAGGGTTGATTCACAGAAGCACATTGACTTCTCTCTCACTAGTCCCCTTGGTGGTGGACGTCCCGGAAGGGTGAAGAGAAAGAACCTCAGGGCTGCTGCTAAGAAGGCTGCTGGTGGTGATGGAGATGAGGAGGATGAGGATTAAATCATAAATGTTTCTAAAAGCTAGTGCCTTTAGATCTTGCACTGGCCTTTCTTTTAGTCTATCATCATGGAGCACCATACTTTTTTCGTTTCTTGGTTGTTGTTTGACAACCATGCTATTTTTGCCTGAGATATGTTGTTTTGAACTTTGAGAGTTATCTTTAAGGTATCAAGTTTTTCCCCAATAACTCTGGTGGCATTGATTTGTTCAAAGGCCTCTAATACTACTGTGTTTGCAGTTTCTGAGCTTCATTTTCTCTGAAGAATATCATCATCATATAGGAGTTTGAATGAATTATATCTGTGGTGGTAAATATTTCACCATAGCAGCAGAAAGGTTTGCAAAGGCTGTAATTTCCTACCTATTTACCATCCACATTATTGCATCGGGTGAATGATAAGCTGATTAGTAGGCCATGGTGAATATGTACAATGACACGTAGATGATGTTACTTTTCTGAACCATAGCTAGTATCCGTATGTTTGTTTTAGACCATTTTTATGCCTATCTGGTCTGCGATATGAAACTAAGTACAAATGTTATTAACAATTTGCAAAATTTAATATTTTATGAATTTCTCGAACATACTCCCGAATTAAAGTTTGTCAACAAAATAGTGTTTTGTTCTTAGCTCACTTTATCTATATAAGAATTTCCTTTGAAAAATGTTATTTGTATTAACAAAATATGAGATATGTGTTGTTATATTTTATCTATCATTAGATGAAATGTGAGTGATATGATGTTCTATGTATTGTGAGTATAAATGGCATAATTTTCTCTAAATAATAGTTTTTAATAATTATGTTATTTGTATTTATGGGATGTGAAATAATATGTTGATAATGTGGATTTCATTCAAGGATTAGATGATGTAATCTTATTCAAATAGGATTTATCTCATTTAATGATAGATGAGGTATGAAAATGATATTCTCCATCACATAAGCATAAATAATATTTTCATTTTTAACTTCCCTTTTCCTATTTAGTCACCGCCGAATGTTTAACTTTGGAAAACAATTATTCGAAATACCCTTTCTCACCGCCATAAACAGGAGGAGGAAATATAAAATCAAGTCCCTGTTTTTTGAAAATTAACTTGTCTATTGTCTCATTTTTACTTCCCTACAAAAAGAAGAAGCTGAACAATTTTGAAATTAACCGTTGAATAATTTTGTTTTGCTTGTCCTGGTATTAAGTCCGCAAATCATATTGATTTGGTCATAATAATATTAATTGTGCCCATTTCACAGCAGCAATTAGAATCCTTGACCCAGAACACCCCAGATTTTGAAATCCCAGCTCAAAAAACACGCTTTCTTTCTTTCTTCTCGTCCTTCTTACAAAAACCCATGACTTTCATTACATGGATCCAGCAACCCTTTTTTATTTTCCTTTTAAAATCTTCATTAATTAAATAATTTTATCGTATTAAATAACCAAACTTGATTTATACAGTTCAATTGAAATTAAGAAGAAACCCCTCATTAACAAAAGTGCAAATAGAGAACAACCAGCCCCCTTAACTCCCAGAAGACTTTTTGACACAAGTGAATAACAGTAAACAAGAGATGGATTCTCTGAAGATCTTCAAAGGCAAAGGCTATTATGGGAAAGTAGAAGAACACAATCCCAACGACCTCGAAGACCAACGACAACAAGAACAACCACCACCTCAACGACACAAACCCATCAAACCCTTAACCCTCACCATCGCCATCTTCGCCATCTTCTTCCTCACTCTAACCCTCGCCGCCGCCCTGGCCGCCCTCATCCGCCACACCAACACCGAGCCCCCTGACTCCCCCCCGAGTCCATCCGAGCCGCCTGCTCCCTCACTCGCTTCCCCGCCTCCTGCTTCTCCTCCATCTCCTCCTCCCTCAACACCACCAGAACCGCCACCGTCATCGATCCCCAAACCATCCTGAAGCTCTCGCTCCGAGTCTCCATCGACGAGCTCGTCAGGCTCCGTTCCTCACTCTCCGCCTCCAACGGCGGCGGTCCCGCCGTTGCGGACTGCAGGGAGCAGGTGGACGACGCGGTGAGTCGACTCAACGACTCGATGTCGGAGGTGGAAGCGGCGTTCGGAAGGGGAAAGGGATTGGTGATGACGGAGGCGGAGATTGCGGACGTGAGGACGTGGGTGAGTGCGGCGGCTACGGACCAGCAGACCTGCGTTGACGGGCTGGAGGAGATGGGATCGTCGTCGGCGGCGGAGGTGAAGAAGAAGATGGAGAGGTGCGGAGAGTACACCAGCAATAGCTTGGCCATTGCTGCCAACATGAAAGCCTTGTTCGAGCGGTTCCATATGCCAATTCATTGATTGTTTGATTGTGTTGCGACGCTACTTTGTGTGTTTGGATTTCAGTTGGTAACTTCATAATCGTTATTTCGGTAAATTAAGGGTGTTTTTGATTTCGGGAAATAGTTTTCGTTTTTCATTTCCTATCTTCAGATAGTTCCCCCTTTTTCAGAACCTTGTGAAGGATACAGCAAAAGTCACAAGTTTCAGTTTTCAATTTTTGTTTCCAGTTTCCCCACTGTTTCCTTCTTCACAAAATCCTGAAAACAAAAAACAAATTTAAAACAGAAAAAGAAAGTTGTTTTCTGAGATCAAATGTGCCCGTAAGATTGCTAGAGAGAAGTCTTAAGCAAATTATGATTTGGAGATTTCAAAAAAGGATAACCAAACATGCTGCTAATCTGTTTCTCTCTCTCTCTCTTATTTTGAGGATTTAGTTTTGATGCATTTATAGCGTAGAACTCTTTTTATACTATTGTTCAAGTCAGATATGTGCTGATGTGAGAATATATGATTGGACAATAGTATAAAACTCTTTTGTAACATAAATGCATCAAAATTAAATTGTTTGGTTATTGTTGTTTATTTTTGTTGTAAGCTTAATTAATATGTACTGCGATGTAATTTAGTGATGTATATGTTCATACAATAAGGGAAAAAAAAAAGTGATGGTAGGAGCGTTTACGTCTCAGCTTATCAAGTGTTGTACTAAAATTATAGTTAAGTGAGACGCAATGATCACACCTAAAGTTGATGATGTGTGGAGTTGTGAATTTCTCATTTGTTTGTCGTTTGATGAATTTAGTGATGTTATAGAATGTTGAATTCATTGAATGAGGTAGGATAGCTGAAGTGAATGTCAGTGGGAAAAAAGTGTATATATGAATTGAACTTTGTGCTGATGGTATGGGAAGGTTGAGCAGTGAATGTTGTGATGTGTGGTCTCTTGTTTTTGTGTTCTGCTATATGTGAAACTGATGATTCTTTGATGGCTGTGAAAATGGTAGGGGATCTCGTGTCTTTCCTTTTTCCCTAATGTTTTGGAATTTTGAGCAGTGGATGTGGTAGTTTGTAAATTGCATTTGCATCTGTATGTGTGTAGCTATATATGGTGAGTTGATGATACTGTGATGAGTGTGAAAAATGGTAGGGTGGGTGGATTGCAGGAGTGAAAGTTTGAATGATCTGAAGGAACCAGTGATAGAGTCTATTATGGTGTGAGGAGATGGAATTGGAATGAAAGGAAAGAGATTGGGATGGTGGCATATAGGAGGGTGATGTCAAAGCCCTTCTCATGCCCACAGGTGGTTCATTCATGGAGAGCCAAAGAGAAGAAAAGGGTTACTAGAAGAGAGGGACTGGAATCCCCTTTTTCTGCGTGGGAGGAAAACTCTTTCTTGTTTGTTGATAATAATCTCAAATATGTCCTTTTTGAAAAACAAACCGAGGAATCAGGTGTGGTATAAAATGCAATTTATAGTATTAAGTATTGATTATGGACTATTGGCAACATTGGATTTTGCAGAGAATGCAGGAGATAATGTTCAAAACTTCAAATGTTTTACAATACATTGCTTGGTAATGTCATACCCTTTGAGTTGCTTGTTTGGTTCAGTTGTGGGAGCACTACTTGTAACCTCTATGCCAGATTATTAATCTCATTCTCTCTGAATTTTGAAGCATTGGAGCTTCTTTGGCCAGACATGACTGAATGTTTGTGCTCACACCTTTACATTTGCTTCCACAAGTTGTGGAATTTGCGAACTTAAAGTTCTACTTGTTTTGAAAGGAAAGCACTTATCCCTTAATTGGTACTAACATAAGTGGAGAAGGGAGAGCAAAGGCACAGATAGAATGAGAAAAAAAATGTTAAGCAAGAAAAAGGTGTTATTTTGTATCATTTGGGTTTACTACATCTACCATTCTGTCATTTACAGTTTAATACATTAACTATTATTACTAAAACTAGAAAATAGTAATAACCTATAAAATTAAGAGTTGGTCTATTAGCATTTTAGAATTTATTGGATAAAACTCAAATAACTCCTTTTTTTTCTTCCATACCTTGAATGGAAACAAAAGAAATCAAAGGAGCAATTTTTTCTCTTAATTTCATCATATATCATGTAATGTAAAAGCTTCCAATCAGATTAATGACAAATTCACAAAGACAATATTACAATTTGATGGGAAAAGGGGGTTTGAATCAAGTGTCTTTTTTTTCCTTTATTCAAAAGCTATACATTGAATGCATAGATTAAAAAATCTCAAGTAGAATAAATAGAAATAATGAAAATTTACTAAAAATTATGAGATAATTTAATTCCCTTTTTTTGTGAATTTAGTGAGATAAGTAAATAGAATGTAGAGAGACATAGAGAGACTTAGCCTGAAGTCTACATCCACTAGACACAAATGGTGAGATTTCCACTAATCACCAAATCTAATCTTTACAAAACCTTCTTCAGGCATACTCAACTCAAGTTTTCCAGTATTTCTACTATCTGTGAGTCACTCACTTTGAGGCTTTGTCACAGTTTTTCTCACAAACAAAATTACTCAACTAACAAACTCAAACTCACACACAAATAACAAACTCTGCAGCTGGTAATACACGAAGATTTCTGCTTTTCCAAGTGATGGATGAATGGCTTCTGCCGTGTCTTCTAGTTAATTTTGGGCTGTACGCTTTCTCCTCAAAGTAATAGAAAATTCTTTCCATATGTGATTATTCCCAACAGTTGATTTTGCAAAATAATTTAGGAACCCGATCATGAAGAGGAAAGATTTCTTCAACCTTGGCTAAAATGTTGTGCAGCTCAATACCTTCCTTTACTACTTTGCTCCCACTCCAGGATTTCCAACATAGTATATTGGAATCTTTTGGTTCCAATATATATTTTCTTGATGTATGGCTCAATTTGCTCCAGTACATGATTTCCTTTTCCCATATAGTGTCTTTCAACGACAAATCACAAAATATATTCTTGTTTTATCGTAATAATGGAGGTAAAAGAGGAACAAATTTTTATCATTACTCCATGATTACATGTGGGGTATTTGTATCAAGCAAAAATTTAATTCCTAAGAGGGAGTATCCTTTCCATTTATTTTATTTAATTACTTATCCAGAATACATTTGTGCTATTCCTCGTAATTTCTCATCAACCATTAATTGAAAATATAGAGTCAACACAATCCGATTGTTGCTATTGATCTCGAAATACCAATAGCAATATAAAACTAACGGAAGCCAATTCAACAGCAAAACAAGAGGAAGGACTTAGTGCAGCCACAGTAGATTGATGTATTAGCATATAATATGGAAAAATGTTATTTGTCCTTATAATATATGGAATTCACATCATCTCCTATTCGATGGAATGTCAGTTCTTGAATGATTCAGATAATGATGAATAAGATGTGAGTCGACACGTGTAGATATATTGTGATCCAAATAACGTAACTATAATATAAGTTTTCACTCTTCAAGTTCAAGGTCATTCTTCGAGCTTCCTGCAGAAGGTGGTCTCATGAAATTAGAGGAAAGAGTTAAGAACTAGGGGGTGAACTGATAATCATAATACCATAGAGGAGGGAGTTCAAAGAGTCCATCCATAATCCTTCTCTCAGCCCCATTCTCCCTTTCCTTTTTTTTGTTTTTGATTTGCATGAGGGCCGAAGCCCAAGAAAGAAAACAACTATAACTAATTACACGGGCCAAAGGAGCCCCACTGGCACCACTGCGGAGAACTTCCCTCATCAGAAGCGGGGAGATCGAGTTCCAAATCAAAGTATCAAGATTATGCTGATCTGTTGGCTTCAAGGATTCTTCAAAAAGGGCCTGATCCTGTGGGGTAAGGTGAGGTGATCTCCCTTTGCATAATTTGCCCCTCCTATTGGATGGGCCGCCACTAATGGGCACACGAATATGCCGCAATTACTAGACTCATTGCCTATTAAAATGCCTAACGTGCTCCTAATCATAATACGCCACGACACGAGCTTAATTTATTTTTTCTGATATACATGTGTCTGCTTAATATATATTTTGCTTTGAAGATTATGGTTGGCGGCACATTTCATTCGTTGTGGGTCACCACCGATTGCCTCTCTGCGTTCTTTTCAGCTCACACGTTTCAAAATCTGGTCCGATCTAGAAGGTAAGAGTTTACAAAGCGACAGGAGATTGATAATAAAGACTGATTGAAGAGTTAATGGCCAACGTTCGCTTTGATAATTAATTAATTAATATTGGAACATCACGGAAAAATCAACTTTAGCCTGAATACTTGATTAATCCTAGCATTATTCAGATTAAAACCACTACCTAACAAAGTCTGATGCAATCACAATTTTAGCATTGGCAAGAGAAAGAAATATATATATATATATATATATATATATATAGGGAGATGATTAAGTGAGAGAAGTAAAAGGATCAAATCTTGTATTAATAGTTGGGATTGAAACATAATACCATGCAATTATTTTAATGATCATGAAATCTTTAAATAACTATATATATATATATATATATATATGAGTTAGGATCAAAGTTACATTGACGTAACTATAAGGATAGTTAGAGACGAGTTCATGGACTCACAAGGCGCAAAAGAAGAAAAGAGGGAGGGAGAGAAGGCGGGCAGGCCGTGAGAAGTGGACCCCATAATCCTGTCTCGCGATGCGTCGGTCCGAGTCTCGTCCCCCAAGTGCGTACATATGTCAGTTCTCTATCAAAAAGAAACATAGAAGAAAGTTTAACAAATGAATCTTGTGTTGTTTTGGCTGGCTTGTGTTGTGCTCCTAGTGTAGTGTATTTTGTGTGTACTTGTGGTTTCGCGTTGTCCCTCATGGCTTCTATGTTTTGTGTGTTATTTGTGGTGGTGGTTTTGTGGACAGTGATTTTTTTGTGAGCCTCTGTACTCACTTTTGTTGTGATCCTCTCTGTGTGAGAGAGTTTGAGCCATTCCAAATTATCGGGGAAAACAAAAGCAAGTAACTATGCAGAGAAGAACACGCAAAATCATTTTAAGTTACTCTTTTGTCAATACAAAATCACAGTTATGTTAAAAAAATAGTAAAATACAGTGATCAAATTTGGTGTCTGTGCTGAATAAAAATTAACTTGATTATGATTAGTTTCATCTAATACTGCTTTCATATGTTAAGAAGAACGAATTCTCGTTCCGTTAATGTCCTTTTCACTTTCAGACCTTAAAGCTTTGATGTGACGAGCAATGAAGAAGGCTGATAAACCAATCTGCTTCCAAAACTCTTTTTCAGTGGAGAAAGCAATAGGCAATTTTCCTGTTGGTGTTGATATCCTTTTTTTCTATATTTCACCCTTTATTTTCATTTTTATTTTGCATGTTTTTTATTTAGTCTTTTTTTCGCTTTCTTTTCCTGATGTTATAAATTTCAATCAGCTATTAGACAAAATCTAAAACGACACGCCCTCCCACCAAATGAAAAGTACAAAAACACAAGGCAAGTACAATGCGTGAGGGGAAAAAAGTTATACTATTATTTTTACATTCAATTGGTGAGATGCTTAACCAATATGTTTACATTTATCATTGAATAAAAAGTCCTCACATAGAAAAGGGTTAGAATGATATTAACCACCCAACCACGTGAGCACTGTTAACAGTTTTCTCTCATGGGTCAGTGTCACATGTAGATGGGGCACACATCACCATCTGTTTCTTTTACTTCCATTGTACAACTTGTACTTCCCATGTTGTCTCCAAGTAAGACATCTTCGTTATCAAGTAACTCAGCACAGGCTCAGTCCACACATATACCCAACCAAAAACCAAAATTAAATAAATTAGTTAAAAAGAAGGGTAGTTGTCTTTGCTAGTAGAGAAAAGCTTTTTATTTTACCTAATATATAAATATTCAAATCAACACGTGGTGGCCAGTTAAAATAAATATGAATTTTAATTATGTAAGTGTTAAACAAGATGTTGACTAAAAATGAATATAGCTATATTACTAATAAAGACAATATGTTGAGTTGACACTTACATAATTAAAATGCAAATTATTTGATTTATGATTATTATATGTCATTTTAAGGGTGAGTCTCGACACAATAACAAGATTCTTACGATTGACCTGGAAATCATAGGGTTCAATCCTAGAAATTGTATAACCCAAATAAAGATAAAATGCGTCCATCTAAGCGCGGATACTCCAAAACTCCTGCCAAATGTCGGACATTTTTGACACCGGACACTTTGATGACATTCGGACACAATCTCTAACCATATCGTATCATATATTTTGTAAAAATCAGGTCCTCTGTTAGATGTTCACGTCGTATAGGTATCGCGCGTCGTATCGGTGCTTCCTGGCGTACATCTATTCTCCCTAAATCCCACCAAGTGAAAACCTATGCACTGTGCACTGAACTGCCTTTTTATAATGATTATTACATGTCATTTTGGGTGTCTAAATCTATAAATAATGAAACTGATAGCAGTAAAATTATTAACTCGTGACTTTTGTATAATGAACCTGACAAGGATATAACCACTTGCCAACTTGCTGAGAATCTGTGTTTTTGAATTCTGATGCGTGGGGTTGAGGTGGTCCAATAATTAACTAACAAATTAGGAAAGGCCAGAATGCTAGGTCAACTCGGCAGATCAAGAACTGTCAAGTGGAGCAATAGATTAGAAATTCTGCACAATCTGAAAACTATAACAGCAAGCCATGATGGTGAAAAGGTTTTGAAACTTTTTCAAGGACCACAAAACTTGAGAGTACCAACACATCCGGTTCTGCCAAGAGAATTGCAATGTTGCATTATTGTAATAATATTAAAGGAATGATTTCTAAGATGGCCACAGAAACCACTATTATCATTGATAAATCAAGAAACAAAATCTACTAGTTTGGCAGATAATCGAGCTAGTACAATATATTAGTTATTGAAACTCAACCTATTACCTATCAGCTCTAACTCCATTGACAAACATCAAACATAAGTTCTAAGACCTAGTCAATAATAACACAGAATAAATCCATGATAATGTATACAAATTGTAGAATCATATAATTTCAATCTATTCCCATTCCAAAATAGACACCTTCTATCTCTTATGCCTTGGAAAATGTAATCTCTAAATGCTAACTTTATCAGCCCTCATCTTGGTAAGGAAAAAAGCAAATTACCCACCTGAACTTTGGTAATATGCAATTTTTAAGTTTTAACAATGTGCAACACGACCCCTACTTACAGATAGTCAAAAAGGACTTCCTGTTAGATTGATGTTGAAAGCCATTGTTAAGTGACCATGTACTTTTCACATGCATCAACAATTTGACAAAAATACCCTTTCTTTCTTAACTCACTTTTCCTTTTCATTTTTATCAATCTCTCAAAACTCACGCCTCAACCACAACAACTTTGTAATCATCATCATCAGAATCACACCTCAACATAAAGCATCTGCAGCCTATACCCATGAAGAATACATAAATCAAAGAAAAAATCATCATCATTCCATTACAACCCAAGCATTTCCAATCCTACACCACAACCAAAACTCTCTTTCAACATCAAACACAACACAGCAGTAATCAAACCAAACATATCAAACACAAAAGCCATGATAAACCATAGTCCATAAACATGTCACAAACACAAACCCAATCAACAAAAAAGAGAAGCAACGAAAGAAAAACAAAGAAAGAAAGGAAAAGGGAAGAGGCTCTCGCCTTGGTCGTGCCACGGCCGCCACGCCCTTCTCTGGAACGAGCCTGCTCTCCATCATCACCACCACGGTTCTTCCTCCTCTGCCATGCGTCCAGCATCGCGTCGCCTTGAGGACCACCTTCTCCGTTGTTCAGCCAGTGCCGTCGTCGTCTTTGCTCTGCCAATCGCCATTCTTTTCTTCTCTGAAGCTGCTGATCTGAACCATGGAACTCCACCAAGCTTCTGTTTGGCCAACATCTCCCTTCTCAATCTTCTCTGTCGAGGTCTTCCCTGGTCTTCATAGTTGCGTCGCGTCTTCGCGGTAGCCCCGAACTCTAGTTGGCGCTGGTCTTCCTTTTCCTCTTCGTCATGTTGCGTCTTTCCTTGGTTTAGCGTCGAGCCTCCTTCAAGCATGCATTCGTCACGTGAGTTGAGAAGCAAGAAGGAAGATGAAGCCACGGCCTCCTTCAAGCTCTACTAAACAATAACAAATTGTTTAGATCTGAAGAAAACAAGAATGAAGGAGAGTTTGAGAGAAGGTTTTAGAAAGGCGTGATTTGAGTTTGAGAGATTGGGGGAAAAGTCTCCTCAAATTGGGATTGAAAATTAATTTAACATAGGCGTATAATTGTCCAATATAGCGTGCACGTAAAAAGCACATGGTCACTTAACAATAGTTTTTAACGTCAATCTAACAAAAGGTCCTTTTTGCACCATCTGATGAGTACAGGGGATCGCGTTGCACATTTTTAAAACTTAGGATCTATTCCATTAACCAAAAGTTAAGGAGGTTAATTTACTTTTTTTTTTCCCCCTCTTGGTAATTAATGTACAAAATAAAAAAGAATCAAATTCTCAATTCCCCATATTTCTATTAAAGCATATCCAATAAGATAACTAACAATATTTGTGCTCTTTATGGTTAATTAGATTGAAAACATCATCATTGATTTACTTAGATTCACCAGAACAGAAGCGCACACACAGCCTTGATGGAGCCAGACAAACGGATTAATGCAGCTTGATGTAACCGCATATTTCTATCTGAAACATGATGGCCAGATAAAATAAAAGTAAATAGAGGAGGAGGAAAAGATTATTACTAATTTCTTTTCTAACTCGCTCATTTTTAATTTTTTTTCTTTCTGCAGGTTAGGGGGAGAAGGAGGAGGTGAAGCGGCATGATAATGGGCAATGCAAACAAGTTTTGGGAAGATCGGAAGAAGATTATATTAAAATAAAGAGAAAGCAAAGAAGATGAAAACTGAGATCAATTACAATTCTGCAATGCTTCAATTGAACTTATGAAAATGGTCATTGCAACCCAACATGTACCCCCAAGAGCTAAAATTATTCACCTGTCATGGTGCCCAACATTTGAAAAGCCATCATGGCAATTTAAAAGGAAAGACTCAGATCTGTGAACCTTCTAAAACTGTATCTTTGACCCTAACATAGGACCAGAAATTTACCCAAAAAAGTGGGCAGAGATTACCCCTTGAGCCAAGAATTCATTGTCTTCGAAATGCAAAGATTGTTAATTTCATTCAGATGAAATCCATAAAGCACTATCCTCCAGAGACAAAACACGTCAGCATCCCATCACTGCGCAATTATACACAAAGCTCCCTGATTGCCTGCTGGCTAGCAGGTTCCACTGCGGTTCGCCTTCACCTGGGACACAAGCATTAACCTCAATCACTCTTCCATCCAAAGCCCTGGGACCACCAATAACAATTAGCATATTTCCACATGCTCGAAAGGCTAATCCCCAGCCATTCATGGAGACTATTCGATCAGGCAATCTACCAATAGTGACCCATGTGTTACTGTCTTTATAATATCTCCTTACCTCCTGCTGTGCATAATCTGCAGCATATAGTACATTATTTACAACTGCAACCAAAGGAGGAGCCTCAGCAGCAGCTCGCACATCAGTCACCCCAGACCCTCCATTTCGTCCAGGGAACATGTTAGGTATTTCACGCCATTTTCTTGTCTGCAGATCAAACTCCTCGCCAGATGTTAGCTGCTTTGAGTTGCCGACTCCAATCCCGCCAATGACATAAAACTTCCCATCTAAAAACACACCAGAACACATTTTTCTTGCTTTAATCATGTTTGGAAGAATCTCCCAGGTTCCTGTTTCTGAGTTATAAAGCTCAGCTGAGCTCAAGATGTTACCACGAGGATCACAACCACCAGCTAATATGGCAACTTCTCCAAGGCTGGCAGAACCGAACAAGCATCTGGGGACATTCATCTCCATACCAGGCGACCAAGAGTTCGTCAAAATGCTATATCTGTAGATGACAGGAGACATTATTTCCTTTCCAAAAACAAGAAGCTCAGTACCAACAGCCAATGACTCCTTATCTGAACAGATAAAGCATTCATTAGAAGGCATTCTCAGCAATCGCATCCATCGACCACGGTTTGGATCAAATGCCTCCCATCCAGGGAGATTACAAGAGAAGTAAACCCAATGTTCTATGATACCCATCTGCCGCCTAAGCCTATAAAGCTCTCCAGTGCGAATTAGAGATCGAAAACTCTGATTCAGAGATGCAATCGAGCCATAGTCAGACCTCGAAGCATCGTAGGAGACAATTAATTGAGATGTCCCTGCCGAGTTGGTGGATAAGAGAACTTGAGTCTGATTGATCACCTGTATGATCTTGTTCGTTCGATTGGTTAAAGGAAAGGGAAAGATCAAGTGTATTCATCTGTGTTTCCCCTTCCTCAGGAACTTGATCAAGAGAATTCATCCGTGTCTCCCCTTCCTCAGGAGCATCCGAAAGCTTGCTCGACTTTCTCAACACAGCTTCTTCATCTAGTACCAGTCGGCGCTTATTGTTTGAAAGCTCCATCACACGGAAAGTATTGTAAATCCACTCGCTCTCTTGCTCACATGAGCCTGGTAAGTCCCTCAAAATAAGAAAGGATGGACCCTCCAACATATGGCAGAAAGAATTGATATGATTACATACAAAATCCTTTGTTTCTTATCCATCAAAATCAAAACAAAACATCAATCAGTTAGTAAGACAACTCTTGCTATATCTAAGACCAAAATGCTTAGTCACTTACAACAAACACATACCAGTTTAAAGCTAAAAAACATGAAACCTCAAGCATCAATTTTACTTAGCCACAAAGAATAGCAGAATACCCATAAATGAAACATGCAATTATCATACCAATTAGAAAACAAACAAATAATAAACTCAAAACAATCTTCAGCAATTAATTGAAAATGCACACAGAATCTCATCCACCCTCCTATTAAATCATTGACTTGGCACACAGAATTCAGCTCATGCACACAAGATCAGAAACACATCAATGAACATCAGAGTGGTGGTAGTCATACTTCAAAATAAAATTAAAACCGAGATATATAGCCCTAGATAATGCAGATATCCAAAAATCAGATCTCAGGGGTGACTCAACATAAGAATCCAATTAAAATAAGGGGGTAAAATCTTGAGAATTAATAAAATGAAAAAATCAGAATCAAAATGACAGCATGCATGACCAAATTCAGAGCCTGCACCTTTTGCTTTTCATCCTCCAACAAATCAATTCAACAGAAAAAATAAAATTTTCTTTTTTTATCAAAAAAACAAAAAGGACATCAATAATAATTTGCATTGAAGGCAACCCCGGACACCCTCCCCCCTTTTTTTCCTACCCTGAGATTCAGAAAAGCAAAGGCCTCCCAAGAAAAAGGCTCAAAAGGGATACAAAATAATAATAATAATAATAATAATAATAACTGAAAAAAAGATAGACACAGAAATAGAAAAGCTTACGAATTTAGATAAAACAGAAGCGAAGTGCTAATGGGTATTTCGCGGTTCCTCCACCAGGTTTCGATTCTTTCTGCGAATCACAAGCAGACCAAACAGCGTGCTTCCTTTCTCTTTCTCTCCCTTTCTTCTCTGTGTGTGTGCGTGTTTGTCATTTGGTTGCGGTTTGTTTATGTTGTGTTGGGTTGTGTTGTTGTTCTTCTTGTGTGGTGTGTTGGGTCATGTGTGTATGTTTTGTGTTGTGTCAATAGAATACTCAATGGTATTGCTCGGATTTATGTATTTATAAATTGAAGAAAATTAAAAAAAAACATAAATTAAAAAAAAGGATGAGAGAAAAAAAATAAAAAAAGAGTTATAGGTGAAGGCTGCGGCTACCATAATGGCATTAGGCGGAAATTTTTATTTTTTCTTATGCCGTAGGGCATCCCCTCACATGAAAAGATGAGAGCTAATCTCTCCTGTAGCGTTTGTGTATTGTCTATGGGATAAAAATATAGAAATATTAAAAATATAAATTTATTTAATAATGAAGATAAAAATAAGGGATAAAAAAAATAAAATTTTTATACCTCTAAAATATAAAAACAGATATAAAAATAGAAATTTAATATTTTTACTTTTAATAATATTTTTATATATATTTATTATTTATGTATTCTTTTTATTCTCTATATTCCCACCCTATCTTGTCCTTGTATTCCTTGTTCCAGAACAATAAATAAATGCTTACTCAAGATATAATAGGCTCTTAAATAAAGACCACTCCTAAAAATATTTTTTTATACATACAAATCTAACACCTTATATTTAAGAGTTGTGAGTCCCATCCTTTCATATGAACATCTTAAATGAAATTTTCATTAAATATGTGCCCATAACTTTTTAAACTTTCCAATACGTTCACCGTCTTGAAAATTTAAATCATTCTTTAATATACTACTAAGAATTATTATCTTAATTATTATCTCTGATTCCTTAACGGGTCTTTTAAATACGCTTATTAGAAAAATCTTTACGAAATAGAATTATTTGTGTAATTTTTTTTATAAACATCGAAATTTACAACCTAAAAGAAAAATTATTCAGATGCTAATCAGAGTCACTCTTTACCAGAACTATTTTATAAGAAAATTACAAGCTGGAATCCTGTCAAAGAACTTATTAAGTATCCCTCAGCATACTAAATGTGCCCAACTTTGATTCAGACTATCTACACATCTATTGCTTTCCCTAAATATGCCTAGTATTAACTAATCTAAAATTAAATTCCTGAATGTTGAACATTTTCGTTTAATCAAATATTTTTTATTCATATTACTTTTTAAATTATAAATATTAAAATTAACTATATTTACTGATATAGTAATATATAATTAAGTGATAATAATGTATCAAAATTTAATCCTAAAAAAATATTGTTCTTTTGTATTACTTGATGCTTTAATTTTTTACTTGTATAATCAAATTGAAAGTTAAATATTTTTTATTTTTTGTATTAAAATAGTTTTATATTGCTCTTTGTACGTTTAGTTCACTTAACTATGCGTTATATTTAATAATTATTTATTTGTTTTTTCATTAACATATAAGAGAAGTATTTTAATATTTAATATTTTTTATTAAAGAAATTGTTCACATAATTTCATGCTAAAAATAGTAATGAAGTATAGCGTTATCTAAGCGAAATAATATGTTTTAAGAAGGTAACATAATAGCACTTAATATTTTTATTTCACAGTATTTTAATTCAATTATATTTTAAATATAATTATTAAAATTTTCTTGAACATCATACATTAAATAATTATAAAATATAATAAATTACAATAATTTCTCAACTTAGGTACCAAATAACCTTATATTTTAGAGTTGTGTTAGTTATATTCATAGAGGATAAATATTATATATCGACTTACACTTCATCCAATTAGATGTGGTATGAACTCTCTTCAAATAGATCCACATCATCTCCAATGATGGATGAGTTGATAGGGTGTTATTTATTTTATAAGTACAAATAACATTTTTTTTATACTTTATGATATGTAATACTAAACATAATATTATTTTGCACACAAAAAAAATGATATCTTTTGTTTTTATATATCAAAATCAGAATTTTAAAGATAACAAAATTTGAATCTATGATCTCATATATTCTATACACAAATGTTTTACTATCAACCAAATCTTAATGACTTTATGTAAACATGACAATAACTACCCTATAAAAGAATCAATGTAGACGCAATTAAATTTAAATATATAAAACTTTTTGCATAAGCAGTGCTCTTGTTAAGGACTGAAAAAATAAAGTTTTGCATTAAGAATATGAGTTTTTATATTTTCAATGTATAATAAGATCTATTAAAAACTTTTAAAACTTATTTTTTTTCATTAACCAATGTCATGCCCTAAATGCACCAAAGATATAATATGTAAAGATTAATTTTGATATACTATTAATGTGATAGAATTTTATACTATTATTTAATCATATATTTATATTAATAATGCTTTTAAGATAATAGATAATTAGTCAGACACTTTTATTAATATAATTATATGTGGTTCAATAGAGGTGTATAACATGAGAGGAATATTTTATTATAAAGTGAGATGATTATATTTGGATTGTATAACTATACATGAGTGATGAAGATTAAAAATTAATTAATTATAATTAATGCTCACATACTTATTTTAAAAAGTTACATGATGTTATATTTTTAATCTTGATCATTCATGAAAAATTCAATGGTCCAAATTTACTCCTCCTATACTTAATTATAACCATCCCACTACATTCATGAACTCTAATATATAACACCACCTAATTAACATAAAGAAAAGTGAGTATTAATTTATCTTACGGCAATATTATTCACACATTCAAAAATGGGTGTCTCATGAGACACACATTCTATCTCTAGTGAATGTGATTGTAGGATTCACCCCTTCATCTATTCATCGATAATGTTTCAATTGGACAGCTCATTTGAATTACAAATAATATTTTTGTTGACATATTGTAAAAAAGGTCTGTTGGAGAAAGGCATTATGAATTTCGCTAGTATGTGGCTGGACCACACCGCTTCGAATTGCGGCGCGGGCTGGCTGGAGGGCTAAAACAGTAAAACCGCTAAGCTAACGGCCGTTTTCCGGGTTTTGTGCACATGTTGCAAAACAAATTTGGTCTTCTTGCATATTAGTTGCATTAGCTGTTCCCTTATGTCCTTTTTCGGTTTTCTCTTTCCTTCTTCCAACAAATATCTATTCATTTTAAATTAAACAATAAAATTCATTTATTAAATGTTAAATTTTGAAGATTTGTGTTTTATAATTTGAATAAATAAAAATAAGTGAATCAAATACCTATCACGTATTATTAAAGGACCTGGTCTGCTCACAAAAATCGAAATATTCACTTTTTGGAATCAGATTATAAATATAAGGAGGAATATTTATTTTAGGCGTAAGCCTTAATATACTTATTTCATTAAATAACTTTTTTAAACATCAAATTTCATCAAATCAACTGTTAAATTGTAAGTTCAATTACATAGGTCAAATGTATCAAATTTTATAAAATTTTTAAAACGTTTGACACTTCATCATCCATTTTTATTTGGATATATAGCATAATTTTAAAAATATATATAAATCTTGAGTATTAGATAATATATTTATCAATATCTAATTTTTTGAAATTTAGTATGTTAGATATCAAAATGATATTACACGATTAACTTTAGTTTAATGAAATATATTGTTACTAAAAATATTTAATAGAGTAAGTATAGCAAATTTACTCTTATAGTAAAAGAATTCCTCTTTTATATATATATATATATATATATATATATATATATATATATATATATATATATATATATATAGTTCATTTTCATGTCTCTTATGCCCTCTTGCCCTCTCGAGTAGTTATTTTAATAAATTATGGAAGAAATAAAGTCCATTTTCATGCTCAGGGGTTACTAAAGAGCTATACACTAGGGTATATATGATCATTTCACTGATTTTGTCCTTAATTCTACTTGCCTATACCTTAAGCGAATCTCAAGAGCTTTGGGATCTTATTGGGCCTCTTATGGTGAAGGTTGCTAGCATGCTAGTTGCTTCAGTTTTATATATATATATCAGTGATGTTCTTTAATTGAAAGCCTTTTTGGCAATCTTAATTTCTCTTTTCTTTTGAGAGTTAAGCAATATCAACTTATCAAAGAAAAAAAATCTACTTGCCTATATGTACCTTAATCGCTAGAATATTTTTACAGGTCTTCACTGGTGATATTTCTGTCTTGAAGAAATCAGCATACATTAATCGAGTTCTCTAGGCAAGAACAAATGGTAATTGTGGAAGAACTTAATCTTGAATAAAACTTCAAATTGAATATTTATTTATCAATGAATTTTCATCAAGCTCATTATTTTTTCATGATGTCCTATTGGAGTAGTGTCTAATCCTTTTAAGCGGAGCTCCTAAAGGGTATATCTGCCACGTATTTCTTACACACCATTAGGAATAAACCTCTCGCTATATGTTTTTAAGGAGCAAGCTAGCTAGCTACTAATTGTCTTTGACCTTGTGGTTCAAGCTTGTTATTTTTTGTTACATATATTACCAAAAATGTTATAACATCTAAAGTGAGTGTTTTATTTAGTCATTCACTTTATCATCATTATGATCCCTACTCATTCATTAACTCATCATATTTAATGGTGAAAAAATGAGTTTTAATATGATGTATACTTTTAGGTGTTGATATAATACTAAGCATGTGTTACCAACTCGGTTAAGATTTACATTGGATGATGTATGCAATAATACATGCTTTGATAAATTTAAAAATCAACAGCACGTGTAAATAAATTAGTTGAATATTGCATTGCTAGCTTTGTAATTGGCTAGCACTAAAATCTATCTATTATTAAACAAGACAACACAAAACACAAATCAATAAAGTAAATTCATAATTCGCATTTTTTCTGATGAAATTGACCTATCAAATAAAATATTTTATCAGCATTGCAAGGTCATTTTCAACATTTAAGAAAAAACCTAAAGAAGACTAGCCAAGCAAACAAGATAACTCTGAATATGCATTTTGACATGACTGAATTTTTTTCAATTTCTAGAGATAATCAAGCACGATGTGCAAATGGTGATATATAAATAGAATTTAATTTTTATATATTGATAATATTAATTTTTTTATATAGTCATTTAGTTATGTATTATTATATCAATAAAAATGGTTGAATTTGACACTAATTAATTAAAAAGTTATATAAATGTGATAATTTAAGTGGATAATAGCATATAAAAATTTTATAATATTTATGTATTAAAATTAAATTTTATAAATATATATTAATTGCTTTCAACGTTATAAACCTGTCAAAACAAATGATCAATCAGAAAATTTAAACCATCAATCCTATATCTAATTATACTTGCGTCTTCGACTTTTCGTCATGGCGTGATTTGGGGTTTCGAATTTCGATGCCTTCATCAATTCTATCTTTAATTTGCGTGCCTTGACTTTAGACTTTGAGGGAGGAGGGAATGGGACGTTAAAGCAGAGAAATTGTTAGTTGATCCAGTGAAAAATAAAAAATAAAAAACTTTTGATTTAATATAGAATTTAATTTTTATATAATAATAATATAAATTTTTTTATTATTATCTAATTAAATTATTATTTTTATATAATTTTTTAAATATTAGGTGTGATATTTAATTATTTTGATATAATAATATATTATTAGATAACTGTATAAAAAATATTTACACTAAAAATTAAACCCTGTAATGCATTTAATTATTTATTATTTGAGATATAAATAAATATTGATAATCTAAGAGATAAAGTTATTCTACATTTATTTACGTGTCATTATTTAAAGAGTAATTAAGAATCTCTCCGTTGAAGTCTCAGTTTCTTTTTTGTTTGCTAGTGGTCTCTCTCTCTATATATATATAAAAGAATTTATTGAACTAACATTTTAAAAAGTTTAAAAAAGGAATATTTGCATTGAAAAGATTTTATATCTTTAAAGCATATTTTTAAAGCATGAGGCTTATAATAAAATTTTAAAACATAATTTTTTTAGTAACTTTAATCGGGTCCTAAGGGCATTGCCTCACTTATTAGAAAAACCTTAAGAAAAAAACCCGCCCTTAATGCTTTTGCGCGCCCATTCCTAATTTTTGGATAGATCGAGCACGTATTTTCAAACATTTTACTATAATGTGAACAGTAATTAAATTTGATATTTAATTGTAATATCAACAGTTAATTTTGATGCATGCAAGGAACTACTGGCAATATATATAGCATCTAATTATATATTGAGTTTAATTTTTATGTATTAATAGTATAAAAAAATTTTATATTGTCATTAAATCATGTGTTACTATATCCACAAAGAAAATTAAATTTTATATTCACTACTAAAAAAGACATCTAAATGAGATGGTTTGATTAGATAATGTCATTGCATTAATATTGAACTCTTATATATTGTTATAATAACAAATATGATTGACCCTCATCATGACCCCCACTAGTTGAATATGCCAATAAAAAATTGTTTGGGTGGAAGACACTATAAATTTCTTTTACACTGTCTATCAAAATTAAACCTTTTAAAAATAATTGAGATTATTCACTTGCTTTTTTTTTTCTAAAATAAAAACTGTCCGTTGGTATACATGACTTTTATAAGAAGGGAATCGGGAACTATGAATTAACAAAATTAAAGTGCTTTGTGGAGTGTTTTTCACACGACGATGATAAGTAGAGAATCAGCTCAGGGCACAAGCTAGGAAAAAAGAAGCATAGCATAGCATAGCATATATACTTAAGCACGTACGAGAGGATCCGCAGAGAACATGGGAAACCGTCCAACTGGGAAGCAACTAAGTATTGTTCTCATTTACGTGTCTGAATTTGTGAAGAAATTGAGATCAAAGTGAATATAATTTTCTTTCTGATTATCCCAACTTGGAGGTTGAAATAATGTAACAGGCAATGCAAAAGTTCAATGTCTTCTGTAGTATGTAAAAATGCATGCCTAATGGGAATAAGAAGCCGTGTTCTTAATGAAGATGGTGACGGCTATGATGCTACACTTAGAGTCAGAAAAGGCAAAGTACTCCAATGCATGGGAATTCATATGATGTGATATATATTGGCATTGTTAACCAAAAAGAATAATATTGTAATTTTGAATATGGTTCCGTATGCGCCACAGACAGATGATAATGACATTGGTCTATAGAGAGGAACAGTGAGAATCCAACAAATCTATTAACTAGTGATAAATACCAGCCAGCTACATATATAGCAACAATTGTTGTGATCTATCAGTGCAAATTAAAACCAAAAGGGATAAAAAAAAAAAACCGAGGAATTATTATCATTTAAGAATAAAAGCATCTTGCAAGCATCCAAAGAGAAATGTTATTCGTTCCATTATTTTTCAGAATATTTTTCAAGGGATATCATTTCTTATAAAAATAAGGGGTTTTTCCTTTTTTTTTTATGTTTTATGAAGAAAATAATAACACTACAATAAATTTGGCCTAAGACAACACTTTTCTTTAGCAACAACAAAAAATAATAAAATCATGGTCCATGTTTTCATTTTCTTTCAATCAAACTTTTAAAGAATATCAAAATATTTCAACAAAAAAAAGTTCAAAAAAATAGTACAAATAATAATATTCACTGCATAGTACATACGAAATAAGAATAATAAGAAGTGCTAATTAACTCTCTCTCTCTCTCTCTCTCTCTCTCTCGCTTGGTTATTAGACAGTGAGATTCTGTTGAGGATAGTTAGCCCCCTAATTCGTTTGCCATCAAATATTAACGATGCCCTAATTTGGAACTTTCCCTTTGCACTAGGAAGTGGATTCCATCCGTAATCTTGACTAGTGAAGGTGTTTACTTGTTTTGGGCTTGGCCGCTGGGAGGTGGGCAAAATCAAACCATGGATCACATAAAATTATTCAGATTTATACTCAAAAAGATATAAAAACAAATTGCTCTACCTTTTGGCAAACTTTTTAAAGTACTTGTTAATCTCAGGTCATTGTTAACTACGTACGCAAAATTATTCCCTGAATTCATAAATAGCTAGCTGCACAAGTTCGAATCATCTTTAACTTTTGTATAAAAGTTATCTAATACGTACAAGATATTAATTTTGATATACAGTTGGTATAAAATATTTTATATTGTTGATTAATCATATTTATATATATGTAATTTTTGAGTAATTATAGTGAAAGTCAATTGTTTTTAAATGATTTGTTAAATATTGGATTAGGTGCTTGTGTAAAATTCTTTATATTGATAATATATTAAATAAATCTTTATTTATATATAAACAATTGATTGAGATTATAAGTAATTTTGATTCTTAAAAATAAAGATCAATCAAATATCATTTTTGTGAACATGAGTGAAGGATGACACAACTGATAAGAATTGGGTTAATTTGTATTCCACAAGAAAATGAGTTTGATATCCACTATCTATGTGAAGATTTCATTGGTATAAGCGATCTCGGAAGTCCCATATAAATATTTTTTAAGTTAAAAAATCATGACTTGACCTTGGTGGGATAACACCCCAACCACTTAATTAGACTTATGTAAATATAGATGATACACTCATTATATAAATAAAGAGTGTATCATATGAGATAAGTGGTTTATTATATGAATGAGATGAGTGAATCTTTATTATTTGATCTTACATTAACAATTAAGATTAAAATATAAAGTTATGTGATTTTTTTAAAAGAGTATATGAGCATTAATTATATTAATTAACTTTTAATATTGATATATATGTATGGTTATATGATTTAGATTTGTTATTTTCACTCTCATAATAAACCACATCTCATGTGATATGCCCCCTATATATATATATATATATATATATATGCTCCTTTAACAAAAATATGTAAGTGTTTTCAACTATTTTTTTGGCACATCTAAATTTTAAATAGCATGTGTTTGAACATATGACTTTCACACATTTTATTCAAGTCTTTCACTAGTAGTTTAATTCCCTATTTTCTTCAACTATTTAAATGCACCTAACATGTTGAGTTAAAAAAAACAAAACCTAAAAGTCCCATAATAAGTTGACACGTGGAATTCCATAACAGAATAAAACGGTTGCCGTGTGAGCATTTTGATGACAATTATAGCGCATATACATATTGATTAGCTGCTTGATCAAACCTAACACTTTTGCTTCAGTTCACTGCATTATGAAGGCTACCTTTCTCCTTTTACGGTTCCTGCTTGTATTATGATGTGTGAATAATTTGGAATAATAGAGAGTAAGAGATAATATGAGAAGATAGGGAGAATAGCTAAGAGAAAAGATCTTTTACTTCATAATTTTTTTTTTATATTTTATAAAATAACACTATTCCCTATTTATATTAGAATTATCTCCCATCATATTAACATAAAATAAAGTCAGTATCCTTATGATTTGTTGAAGTTCCTCTCCGGACCAACAACTGGCTTAGGTTAACAAAAAGTACAATACCAGCACGATGAAATATATAGTCATGTGCAGTATATGATTAGTAATGGAAAGGATTGCTAGAAAAATATTATTATTCATAGATTTGAAACCTGCCAACTTACATCTTATTTATTATTGAATGAGATTAACTATTGAAATAGGGTCAATATTTCATTCAATAGTAAATAGAGTATGAGTCAATATAGTCTTTAGATTTCATGAGTATAAATAATATAACTTGAATTGCAATGATTGTGACACTCCACAATTCTATACTAGCCAAGTTACTAACCAGTTTTATATATGTGTCACATGAACAAGTACAACCATATTGGCATGTGATACGACTAACTGATATGATTCTGTTTATTTTAAAAGACAGAAAAGTGAGGATGCTAAACCAGGACTTTTGGTAAAGAAAGTTTTACGTTTCTAAAACACGACACGTACACATCTGCTAAAAAAAACTCCTGTATAATAATATGCAAGAAAATAATGATATAATTTTTTTTTACAAATGATAATATATTAAAATTGATCTCATGCAATAATCAATTAACATGAAAAATAAAAACTAAAATGTGCGATTTTTTTTAAAGAGGAAAAAAAAGCTAAGAAAGAAGCTCCGAGCATCTTTTATAGTAACGATAACTAATTATTAAGTAAATATGAATTTTAATCCTTAAAAAATTTATGTGACATCGTTTTAGTTTTACAAAGATTTTTCACATCAAATATATTCTTAAAAGATCAAATATCGTATCATATTAGTCCCTATATATATATATATATATATATCAAATAGATCTTTGGAAATTAACATATGAAATCACTTTAATCCTTTTCGAAGGAGTGTTTGATCTCATCTTTGATTTGATATGAACTTTTACAGACCTTTTTGATATCACCCAACTTTCAGAACAACTAAGATTATTTGATCTCATTCTTTTCTCATAAAATATAAGTTTTATGGACCTATTTAATTTCAAACATCTTTTAAATATAAGTACTAAAATGATATAGCATTGTAACTTGTAATGACTTATTTGATGTCAAACAAATTTATGATATTAGTGTAATGTTCATGTTAATTTTTAGGAATTCATTTGATGTTAAAATCCTTTCAAAAATTGAGCTGATGTGTCAATGGATCTTACTAAAATGTCATGTACAATAACTTTTCAACGTGCCAATTTATCTATTAGGATTGATAGAGTATCTTTATTTATTTATTTATTTTTTATCCTAACCAACCTCAAGTATTCACTCGGAAGTCGGAACGCAGAGTCGTATGCAACTGGTTGGTTGAGTGTAATAGTAATAAAAAATTAAAAATAAAATCCTACACGCAAGCATTTGACAGACAACTTAACACATTCATTCCTTTATTGAACGTCACCAAGACCTATGTCTCGCGAAGTTCATAAATAAATAAATAAAAATAAATAAATATATAAATAAAAAGTTTGGTGATCATTCCTCCATTTGGCATCTTTGTTTTGTGTGTCTAAGGCGTATATAATTTGGATCAAGGGTTCAAATCTTATTTGTTCATTTCCTCTCCTTTACGCTAATCATTTTAGAACTCACGTAGCAATGAAAAAGTCAGTTTTTATATTAGGGTTTTGCTACCAACACTGATAAAAGATATTTAAAAAGGTAAATTTTCAAATTTAGTGGTGGGTTCAAAGTATTAAAAATATAAATGTTATTCTTTTTAAAGTAGACTTTTCTCTTTTATTTCCTTACTCAGTGTCCATTGATTAGATAAACCCTTTATATAAAAACATCTGACTAATTTTGTATGTTTACTATGTTTCTTTAAGTAGGAGTTATTTGAGTTAAATGAAGTTTTTAAAATTATAAACCATTACATACATGAAGGTAGATGGATGATTTTATATATATGACATATTGTGTTTGAGTTATGTGGTACTCCCTCCAACTGTCAGGTAAAACAAAAGCACACAGATTAGGAAAACTCTAAATAAATATTGGTAATAATGGTATAAAGTTATATAAATGAACTGACTTGCTCTAATATTCTCTTGAAATGATAAGTAAGCACTAAGAGTAGTATTAAAAAAACATAATTAATACTCTTTTGAAATGATAAGTGCACAGTTAAGTTAAAATATCAAAAATTCCAATAAGTACAATTAACTTGAAATAGAGGAAGTATTTGATATGGTCTTTTATATCTGCGGGCTGCTCCAATTACTTCACATTATATACACCAGCGTTTTCAGCCATCACAATTCACAAGGGGTTATGAAAAGCACCAAATTATAATGGTAGTTATGCACTAAAAGTCAAGACTAACACGCCACTGTGAAACTAAATTGCATAAGGAGAAGAGTAGTAGTAGAGGAAGAACAACAACATTACATCAAAAATAAGAGGAAGAAGAGGTACCCAGATGATCAAGAAGAGACAAGATCAAGTCATATATATCTGATACCCTTTTTCCACTCAATCTTCACTTGCACATGGTCAATTGGTCATGAAGCCTATGTTTGGTATTCTCATCATATGATTATAACAGTTTTAAGCTAGATATTATTATTTTCATTAATAAATGTCATACCGCAAATTTCAGCCAAATATACTGGACCGAACTACATCTTGGCTAACCTATGACTCGGAACATGCATAAGCAGGGGCTCTTAGAAAGGCCCCACTAAAGAATTGAGCTAATTAAATGACCCCATAACTCGAGCCTAATAAGATAAGATATTTTAACCACCTCTCGGTTTAAAAGATAACCTCAAGTCTGTTATACAAGATAAAAGATCCCTCTCTAGAATATATGGAGATATGATATTTAGTTATCCTAAGATCAAGGAATAAGATAACAATAGAATCTTCTATATAAGAGTAAAACTTGCCTAGAGCTCGGTAAATAACATATCAATTATCACTCTCTTGAGTACAACCTCCTTGACTTGAGTGTCGGAGTCCTTGTAGGTCCCCCATCCTTGGTGTTGGAAGCTTGAAGATCTATTAGTCATAGCTAGGATGAGCAGGACTCACATCAGGAAACATGTCAGAACATTTGGCGCCCATCATGGGGCCGGTAAACAAGACCACCCTACCAAGGTCGACAGAACGAGCCACACTACAAATAATCACTATAGGGAACAAATCCTTATTAGGAGCGTTCTCGTCAAACAAATCAACTTCAGGTGATATCTCACCATCATTCTACAAATCCTCATTAAGTGCTCTCCCCAGTCAAATAAACCATATATCCACACTCTTGGGGACTCATCAATACAAGATTTCTATGAAAGAAACTCAACAATATATCCTTGGACTTCAAAGCATAGTTACGATGACCAACCTTTTCCGACGAGCTCCTACATGGTCCCTAAGGAGCTATACCACCTCTGGCTGAATTATAACACCTATGGGCCGAGTTCTTATGCCACCTCCTAATCAAGCAACATTGCCTCCTAGCCGACCTGTGCCCTTCCTGCTAATCTCCTCCACCGTTTATTGGACTCAGCAAGGCCCCAAAGATATCCTTTTTACTCAAAATCAATCCATTTATGATCTGGAGATTTTTATGTGCTAATTAACCACATCTTTGTTATTCTTAGAATCATTCTATACATGATCTAGAAATTTTTTTTTATACAAGACATATCATAATATCTCTGGAATAATATTATTTATGTCTAAAGATTTCCTAGATGATGAGCACACCTCTCTCAGGAGGCCGACCAACCTTCTGGCCGAGATATATGCTACCTGCAGTAGATCTCCGCTATATGCTCAGCGTCCTGCCACTTGTTAGCCTAAGCTCCGCCTCATCAGTGAGCTCTGTTATCATCTTGGTTGACCTACATCACCTCTTGATGGAGCTCTTCACCTCCTAGCCAATCTCGTTGCCTTCCCCCATAGTTTTTAGAACCAAACCAACTAATCTCAGCGAAAACCGGTGAACTGGTCAATGGTGCAATTCGGTCAACTTTGGTCAAACCAGAGCAACGAGTTGGCAAGTTAAAACGGAACCAATCTGTGCATGTGAATCGAACCTTGTCGGATGCTGGCATGGTACATGGAATTTTATCCAAGGAATCGAACCTTGAACATGCAAGTTAATGGATGTTGGGTGCACATTGCAACTACTAAGCCATGTGCTTGATTGTTCATTTATGTGTCATTAAATAGATATATATTACATATTAAATTGCCTTAATTATAATTTTGTATATTAATTTAATTAATCAAGTTCGACCAGTTGAACCAGTGATCAAGTGACCTAATGCCTTGACTGGGTCAATCACGTTGGTTCTAAAAATTATGCTTCCAACGAGCTATGCCACTCCTAGGTCAAGCTTCGTCACCATCTCTGTCGATAATCCGATTCCAGGTCAATCTCTTTCCTGGTCAAGCTATGCCACTTGTCGGTCAACCTTTGCCACCTCCTGGCTATGCTCACCAACTTCTAGCCTAGCTTCGCGGCCTTCCGCTAAGAACTTCTCATAAACGGGAGAATGTGCACAACCATTGCACCACAAGTCTGGTATGGTTATTTTATGTTCCATATACATGTGTGTGTGTATATATTATGCTTTTTATAGGAATTGAACACATATTGGCTTGGCCTAACCATCATAGCTAGCCATCTTGATCCAACATATGGTTGAGCTCATCTTGATTCTCAATCAATGACGATGTGAAGAAGTTTTTAAGTGCTAGACATATGTTATTCTCGCACTCAAACAACTTTGACATGAAGAATTTTTATCATTTTATTCTTGCAATTAATTAACTTTGATATGAGTATTTTAGGAAGCCAAACATTATCTTTAACAAGCCGAGCTCCATCGATGCTTCTAGCTGAACTCCAATGCTGCACCCGCGGCTTCAATGCCGTCAAGCTCAGACATCGCCCTTGGCTAAGGTCTGACGCCGCCTGGCTGAGGTTTGACGCCACACTACGGCTAAATTATACTATTGTTTCACGTTGAAAATCTAAATAAATATGGCTCTATTACTCTTAGAATCAATTCATTTAAATTGGAAGATTTTTTACATGCTGGACATATCTTCTTACATCCTAGAATCAAATTGGAGATTTTATAGACATGCTTTCTCTTTCTGAAATCAACATGTTTTGATCTGAAGAATTTTATATGGTGTTGAGATACTATATATCTTGACATATTACCATTATGCCTCAACATTTTGCCTCAAATCACAAGATATGAAACCATAAAATGACAACACGACTAGGTGGTCTGCTAGATTCGAATGAATTCAAGATGCGGATCCTAAGCCTACTAGTCGTTAGGAATGAATAGATCACCAAGCCCTAAGTCCACATTTGACCAAGCACCTTACTAAGCCCTATGTCAAAATTCAACTAGAACTCCATCAACAACTTGACTAACCTAGAAAAATTAGTTCAGGATTATGAGCAAAGCTCATGATAAAAACATTCTTGAACCATATTATGAACAAAACTCATGCTAAAAAGCAATCTTGAATCATGTTATAAGCAAAGCCCACGCAAGAAAGCAACCTTGAACTATACTATGAGTAGAACTGAGCTAAAAATGCAAGCCCAAACCATTCCATGGGCAATCCAAGCTATATCCATGCTTGAACACAAATCTAATCTCACTTATAGAGCATAGCAGCCTTAAAAATCAAAGTTACAAGCAAGAGCCTACCAAATTAAGCCCTCTACCTGTAGTCAGGGCACAGAGTAAATACTCATGTTTAGAAGTCTGAATGAGTAGTTTTAAATCCCACCTGTAGGATGATGGTATATGGGCAAACAAACTGCCAGAAGTTCTGAATAAGAAATTTTAAGTCACCGTCTGTAGATTGAGTCATGGTGTAAGCACCCATATTTAGAAGTCTAAACGAAGTTTTAGCTCTCCACATGTAGGATGAGGCTATATGGGCGCAAATTAGAAGTTTCAATGAGTAGTTTTAAGACATTGTCTATAGGTTGAGATCATAAGGTAAGAATCAAAGTTTAAAGTCTAAACGAGTTTAAATCCCCACCTAAAAGAAGAGGGTATATGGGCAAAGACCCACTTTTGAAACTCTAAATGAGTAGTTTGAAGTCCCATCCGTAGATTGAGGGCATAGGATAGGCACCCATATTTAGAAGTCTAAATGAGCAATTTTAAATCCCCACCTGTAGGATGAGGGTATATGGGCAAAGACTCACTTTAAAAAGTCTGAATGAGTAGTTTTAAGCCCCCATCTATAGATTGAGGGCACAGGATAAGCACCCACGTTTAGAAGTCCAACGAGCAGTCTTAAATCCCACTTATAAAGGCTTAGGGTAGAAACCCAATTCATCTTTACATGAATAAAACTTAGGGAAAAATCATTTAAACAAGCAAAGCAAACAACCAAGCAAGAGAACGGCCAGAGCTTGGAAATATAACTACAAAAAGCTCGGAACATTCCAAACAAAGCAACTTGGGCAAATGCCAAAGCAAAATAGCTAAGAAGCAAAGTAAAAAACTTGAAAATAGAGAATACATGAAGACCCATAAAAGAAGAGCTAAGGAGCTAGAATATCAACAAGTGCTAAAAGGTGTAATTGAAGCAAGAAAACAAATATAAACAAAGTATGGAGAGCAATCAAGCATTCATCGAATTTACAAAATTACAAAATACAAACAATTGTTCAAATACTGACACTAGTAGAAAGACCTCTAATCCGAAGAAAGAGTTTGGAATTATAACCCCAAAGAGGGTTCAAAATTAAATCTTTGCTTATAGGTGAAGACAATTAAAATCTAAAGAAAAAGCTCTGGGTTAAAAACCTGAAAGAAAAGGTTTCGAAAGTATATATTAGGCTATAGTAGAGTCCTAAACTTTGTTGAACCAAAGCTCAGGTGGAAAGATCATTGATAAAGTACTCACCAAATGGACAGCTATCAACCAAAAAAAAAAAAAAAGAAGTTAAAAAACAAAGGAAGATAGCAATTTTCATACCTTGGTGGCAAAAGAACTATACCATTGAGGATATTCTCAACCATTCCTGATATGTTTAACCCAAGTTTTGCAACAATAATTATTGGAAAGATGCACCAAAGTTTGTGTGAGAATCATATAAGCCCTAGTATTTGAAATCAAAGTACTCTGATAGGGTATTTCTAAAATCTTAGACAGATGCTCTAAGCATATAAGCCCCTTAAGCAATTGTCTTAAGCTTGGTGAAAAGGAAAAACCTTAGGCAAACAACCTAAGTGTACAAAACCCCTTAAGCAAATGTCTTAAGTGTGAAAGTCAAACATTGCTATCTCTACATCCAATTGAGGTCAATTAGCACCGTGGAAAATACCCATATTCAAATCTAAACAAAATTGGTTTGCAATTGTAGTGCTTAAGACCCACATCTTAGCATTTATCTTATGAAAGAACCGAGATAGAACTCAGAGGATCGATGCTTGAAAGTAAGTACAATGTAAAAGCTCAACATCTGATATTGGCATCTTGAATGACGAGCTTGGGGGCTATATATTAGCGACACTATTATAGGCCTAGTATGAAATGGGTTACATACTTGCCTTTCTCTTAAGGCCTAGGTCGAATATCATGTCCTTGGAGAATAGCCTAAATAGGCCATATCTTATCATCAAATATCATCAAAGAATAAGCTTGGAAGTCCTCCAAAACAGAATAATTGGTTGAAAGAACTCATAAAACTTAAAGTTCCAAATAGAAATCTTGTGAAGCTCTGAATAGCTCAAACCAAAGCCAATAAGACTTTTGTCAAAGTACAAAGCTCTAAAAAGAGTGATCATCATAAATCTTAGAGTAATCAACCGTTGGGGCTTGATCTGAAATTCATTTACAACTTATGTTCGATCTATAAGTATAGATCTCTTCATATTAAAATGAATACTCGAAATATGAGCTTAGAGTATAAGCTCAAATATGTACCAAATTGTTTTTCGCCTCTAAGCTTGGCCAAATAGGCACATGTAACCGCCATCTAGAAAGATAAGCTCAGTTTCAATGATAAAGGAGAATCCTATAAAATCTCAACTAGCGAGCACATTTAAACTTGAACTAGAAGTATCCCAGAAAGTTTGGGGTAAATGGTATAATCTGCTTAAGATCTATCATGAGTTACAAATAAAGGAAATTGAACGGTGAAAGAACTCATCCAACAACTAGAATTAAAAGTAATAAAAAAATGGTGAATGGCAAGATTGCACGTGCCCAATGAAGTGACATGTGTCAAAAACACACTCCTGATAATTGTTAGAAGATCTCGATAAAGAAAATAAGCGTGAAAGCTCAGAATGAGATGACTTGCAAGTCAAGGTATAAAGCTCGAATAAAATTATAAAAAAGCTCAGAATATTCCCTTCAATAATAACCTAGGCTTGGGGGCTATGTATTAAAGTACATATTAGTTGACCTAGGACTCGAAACCTACATAAGTAGGAGTCTCCTAGAAAGGCTAACCCATTGTTTTATCAGGATTTTGGCTTTTACTGCGACAATAAATAATCGACAATTACCATTTTGCTTCACATATTTCAATTCAAGGAATGGAAGCGACTTCTTTTATAAATTCTCAAATTTCAGAATTATGTCCAAATGACATCGATGATTTGTGTTTATTTGTCAATTGACAAATATTCTCGATTATGACAATAAGTAATAAAACATAAAAGAAAGGACAAAAGAAGAAGCAGAGTAATAAATGAGAGATTAAAGAACTAAAGTGAGAAAGGAAGATAGAATAATAAAGAGATAGATGAGAAAAGAAACAAAAATAATAACTTAAAAGAAATGTCAATAGTATACTAGAATGTTAATAAACAAAGAAGAAAATAAAATTACAAGAGAATGAAGAAAAGAAAATGAAGGCAACTTCAATGGATTTTTCATCTCTCGTGCACTCATGGACATCATTGAGACTTAAAATTAGTGGGTTTATAAGTGTTTCTTTTCTTCTTTGATTGAATAGCCTTTTACATTATGTCTTATTGCTATATTTATAGACTAACTTCTCCTGAGATCTCGCCAAGTGTCCTCGATGGTTTTCTGATCCAATGCTCCAAATCCATTTAATTTGAATTTGTCAATAACTATTCCCGCCTTTATGTCATGGTGCCCTTTGGCCTTGCAACCTCAGTAATCATCACACATTCTTTTAGTCTTCATCCTCGCTTGACAATTAGATGCTAGTTCATTTTGTCAAACTCACGTGCCGACGAAACCTAATTACATACTTCTAAGAGCCAAATTTCCTCTCAAAATTATTCTAAATTTTGAGAGGCCCAAATTCACATCTTCTATAATTTTTTGAGTTATCCGCGACACTTTTAGGGAAAATTTCCCTAACACCCATTAAAGAATTGAGCTAATTAAATGGACCCTATAGCTTAGACCTAATAAGATAAGATATATTAACCACTTCCACGTTTAAAAGATAACCTCAAGTTGGAGATATGATATTTAGTTATCCTAAGATTAAGGGATAAGATAACAACAGAATCCTCACTATAAGAATAAAATTGACCCAGAGCCAAGTAAGTAACATCTCAATTATTAAGCAAAGCCTTTTCTAACTTAAGCATTGGAGTCCTTGTAGTTTCCCCACCCTCGATGTTGGAAACTCAAAGATCTATTAGTCATAGCTAGGATTTGCCGAGGACTCACATCCAAAAAATAAGTCAGAACATATACTTATTGTAACGCCTAGGACTGACGAGGTGGGGAGTGATCGATGCATGAAGACACGGACAAGGAGCCGCCAAAGGCTTCTAAGCGGAGGGGTACATGAATGAACCGATTACATAACAGAATGAGAAGGATCTTGAGTCTCTGTAGGTATGAGACTATATAGTTAATGATGACTTATATGAATTGATTAGTACTACCTATACCAACAAATATGCATATTCTTTTTCGTAGCCTATCACTAAAGAACTCAGGTTAAGTGTGCTTGACTAGGAGCAATTTTAGGATGGGTGACCTTCTGGGAAGTTTTCCTAGGAAGCGTGTGAGTGAGGACAAATCACATTGAAAAAATTCGTGTTAGTTTGTGGAGACGTCATCAATCCATAAAGTAGCAGGGATGTTACAGATGGTATTAGAGACTACACCTCTCCCAGTACAGTATAGTTCGAGGACGAACCAAGCGGAAACTGTAGGTATGTAACGTCTAGAGCTAACAAGGGCGGGGAGTGATCGTCGTGCAAGAAGGCATGGACAAGGAGCGGCTCCTGACAAGCTTCTAAGCGGAGGGGTACATGAATGAACTGATTACACACAAAAATGAGAGGATCTTGAGTCTGTGTAGGTATGAGACTATATAGTAAATGATGGCTTATATGAATTGATTGATACTACCTATACCAACAAAGATGCATATTCTTTTCAGTAGCCCATCACTAGAGAACTCCAAGTGAAGCATGCTTGACTAGGAGCAATTTTGGGATGGGTAACCTCCTGGAAGTTTTCACAGAAGCGTGTGAATGAGGACAAAGTATATTGAAAAGACCCATGTTAGTTTGTGGTGAAGGTTATCAATCCATAAAGTAGAGAGGATGTTATACTTATTCATTCTTAAATTTATATTTTCCTTTGTGTATGTGTGTGTATATATATGACCGTGTTATGAGTCCTACATGGACGAGACATATATATATCATCCAAGGATAATGTTTTAAGTTTAAAGGCTTTTTTTCATGATAGCTATGTTTTGGGGTTAGTTTCACCTTTGGGCTAGTTCATAATAATGGTGCTTTTATTGAAAGTCTAGAAAATAAGCGATATCAAAATGAGCTACCTACCAAGAAATGATAGAATTGAGCCTCACTTGTGAAATGAGCAAGTTATTAGTCCCATATTTGAAATTCGACTAGTACGATCCAAATATCATTGCTATTGAGTTTAATGAAATTTCAGAGTTTCATATTCTTCTTTTTCCCATCTTTGATCTCAAACTCTAACCTCGAGTAAAGTTTCACATCGTATAAGGACAAAGCTTAATTCATTGATAGCATGATTCAAAAACCTGATCCAGCAAATCCGCTCTACGAGGCTTGGTCTTGTTGCGATACCTTGGTCCTCTCATGGATTAATCATTCTTTGAGTAAGGAAATCGCATTAAGCATGCTATGGTGCAAAGTTGCTCTTGATGTAAATTGCATTAAGCATGATATGGCACAAAGTTACTCTTATGTCTGGCATGCTTCCAGATCAAGATACTAGCAAGGAGATGATTATCGCGTTTCAAATCTTCTTAAAGATTTCTATTATCTCAAATAGGGAGATCACTCTATTTTGATGTACTTGACTTGTCTTTAAGGAGTTTGGGAGGAGCTCAAAACATTTTTCCTGATATCGCAATAAGGAGTTTGTTATCAAATTCCTTAAAAGGTCTTAATGATAACTTTTCCACCTGGATTGCAGATCTAGATGATTAAACCTTTTTCTGATATTGATCAAGTTCTATCCTTGGTTTTACAACAAGAATGCGAGGTGATAGGTGAACCCCAACCGTCTCTTCTGACTAATTTCAATTCTACAACACGAGGTCAAGGCATAGGCCACTCTCATGGTGGATGAACCTTTGATACTAGGAGTTCTTCATTTGTGCGTGGTCGTACTTTTTGTATAGGTTTGGTCATACAATCAACTAATGTTTCCGTAAACAAATTCCCTTCTAATCCTTAATGCAAATCTAGATCAATCCATCACATAGCCTCTAATGTGTTAGATGATAGAACCTAGGATTTTGTATCTCTCAATCAAACCAAGAAAATCCAAGCTATTTTCTCACTCCTGAGCAACAACAAAGACTCCTTGCTCTAGTTCAACAATCAGAATCAAAGCCTGCTACATCCTTAGTTAATCATGTTTCTTCTTAACCTCAAGATCCCCTTCAGGTACTCCTTGGTTCTTAACTTGGGCTTTTCCTTCTTATTGGATAGTAGATTATGGTGCTATTGAACATGCATGTTCTTCTCTTTCTCTTCTTCAGGCTATAAGAGGGTTAAACCAATGGTTATCAAATTACCTAATGGTAGCTCAATTTCTGCTAATATTTATGGCATAATTTTTAGACTTATTTCTCACTAATGTTTATAATATTTCCCAATTTACCTTTCACGTTATCTCTTTTCAAAATTAATAGCTTCAATTCACTTTCAAGTGTTAGTTTTTTATCGTTGTGCTTAATTCAAAAACACCTTTCTTTGAAGACTAATAAGGCTCACCTATGGCATGCTAGATTAGGCCATCCATCCCATGGAAAGTTACATATTCTTGCATGATCTTTTGATGAAATTTCTTGTACTAATCTCAATGTATTTAGGTTTCATTTATCGCTCCCTCTATGTTAGGCCACCAATATTTTACTGTTGTAGATGATAAATCCAAGTTCACATGGATTTTCTTAATGAAATCCAAGTCTGAAACCAGAAATCTAGTTAAAAATTTCATCAAACACTTTTTCTTACCCAATTCAATGTAGCTATTAAACTATTAGGACGACAATGGCCAAGAATTCCTTATGCCTCATCCCTATGATTCATTAGGCATAATTTGCCAAAAGTCCTGTGTACAAACACCATAATAAAATTTTGGTGTTGAATGAAAACATCACCATCTATTAGTTGTTAGGGCATTGCTAGTACTCCAAACTTCCTCCTGTTTTCTAGAACTTTGCCTTATCTTATGCAGCAATCCTCATGAATAGATTACCTTCCAAACCTCTTAACCACAAAATAGGATTTGAGATTTTCTTTGACACAAAAAGAAAAATTTCCACCATTAAGGTATTTGGTTCTCTCTATTATACTTCAACCCTAGTTTCAGATAGAAAAAAGTTTGATCCTAGAGCCAAACAATGTGTTCACTTATGATTTTAGCATGGAACAAAAGGCTATGTTCTATTTGACTTAAATTTTAGGGAAATTTCAATCTCTAGACATGTACTTTTCTATGAACATATATTCCCTTTCCATAATGTAACATCCTCCCAAGTACAACATTATCCTTAAGTCATGACATCAAACTTGAGAGTTGTTACTTATAAATTAGCGAACCTTTCTTAATTATCTATAGCAAGATTGATCAAATTGGGTAGTAACTAGTTCGTAGTTCTATTAAAACATATAATAAAGAAACAAAATATTTATTGAATATAAAGTCAAGCACAAGAAGAAGCTCTTCTATAAGCTTTAGCACACATCTATCTCACTTATACATTTACACAATAGAAACTACTAGAGATCTTCAGTATCGAGCTACCCCGATACATGCATTTTGCGCCCGAGTGATAAAAGACATTTATGTCACTTATTTTGCTACCAAACCTTAGCTTTTTGCATAAGTTTTACTAAGTTATTGATATAATTAATAAGAATTTTGATTTACTCCTCATTGTGTGATTTGAATAGAATTATTGACTTTTGCATTGATTTTGGAATAAATTATAATTACACCCCGTTGCATTTGACTTGTCTCTTTGAGAATGGTTTTGTGCACAGGAGCTTTGGCTCAAGTGCAAAATATCAAAACAAGGTTGTTGATGTTTTGATGCTGTCCAACTTGACCTCCAATTAGTATTTTCTAAATATATGGAGCTACAGATGTCCGATTGAGTGATTTTGGTGGCATTGGAAAGCTTATTCAAAGGGCTACAATCGCTATTTCTAGTGTCAAGGATAGATTCGGATGTTTAGTGGGCCAAAATGACCAAATACATGAAGACATCAGTTCTGTCAAGTGCAGCGCTCATGAGAGTTGAGCGCTTGAGGCTGCACTAACAGAATCCCGAAAAATGGCTTTTATCAGCATAGCTCACTAGTAAGCGTTGTAGCGGTCATTTAGCGCTCCAGTGCTCATGCGATGATGAGAACGGGTCATTAGATTAGTTTTTGGGTCCACTTTGACCTAATTTTAAAGAGTAGTATTTAAGGGATTGTTACACACTTTTACCCTAGCTTTTACTCACTTTTAGGCTCCACATAATTGCTATTATTCTCTCACTAGAATTTTCTCGCCTTCTCTCTCTAGGTTTTGGGAGTTCCCAATCTTTGTTTTGGCTCTCGTTTGGGATTGTAATTTACAACTTTCCTTCAACATTGATTGTGAAACTCCCCTTATGGAAAAGTAATCTCTTTACCACATGCAAGGATAACTGAAGATTAAGATTGTTCTTGAGGCTCCTAATTTTAGTTACAATTTATGGTTAGTTTTTCTCTCTCTTTTGTCATCTTTCTTTAATATTGATTTTATAGATTATTACAATTATGTTTTTAAAGCCTGATTGTGTGTTCATTCACGTTGTGGGTTGTATGAATAATTATGATTCCATTGGGGTATTGGGTCGATTAATTTAATTATATCCAATTGGTAAGGGATTGAACTCTGTTAGGAATTAGGTTGCTGTAATTGGTAATCAAACTGACATAGGTTCATAGAATCACGATCGTGAATTACTAGTTCATATGTTGGCCAAACCCTTAGTGGGAGTGCGATTATATGAATGCTAAGTAGAATTGCATCATTGTTGTGTGATAGCATAACTAATGAAAGTAACCACCGCCATGAATTTAGCTTTTGAACCAATGACTGAACAACTTTTAATCTAGAGAATCCTTGTGCAGGTAATTTTCTCATTATAATTTCTCTATTTAATTTAGTTGCTACAATTTCTAAAACCCCTAAATTTCTTGAATCAATTAGAACACTTCCTTGTGAGACAACCTGGATTGTACCCTAACTGCATTTTTGGTGTAATTTAGTAACTAAAACAATTTTTAATTTGTTGCGGCAGCGACACTTGCATCACCGAGCAACTTCTTTGTTCTCTTGATGCTATCTGGAAATGACACAGGAACACAAAATATAGGGGTAAGAATTGCAAAATTCTCAGTAAGATGTTCTGCAAAAAAATGTGATCATGCATTACATACCAAAGATTCATTTTTAAAGTTCAAAATCATAACTCGAAAGTAGGTTTTGTAACATCATCCAAACACTCCACCAATTTAACCACATCAATATCTATATATTATCAATCAATATAGCCAAAAATATGAAATTAAACCAGTGCATAAATGCTAGAAACAGATTTGAAAAGAAGAAAGTTCAAAAGCCCTATTTTTTGGAGCTTTAGGGCTCTTGGCTCCCAAGGGTGTTCCAAGAATAATCTTTCTCACTTTAAGGCCTTCAAACCAACACCAATCCCTTCCCTTAACAATAGATTGTGAGCTTTCAAAGTGGAAAAGAGTGATGGATTCAAATTTTAATAAGTTAATTTGGTAGATTGTGTTAAGTGGAGTAAATTTAATAAAGAAAATTTGAGGTTTTCCAAGGCTAAGCTAGGATTTTTGGAAGTTTAGATCAAGTTTGAAGCTCTTTGAAATGCAAAAATGGAGGCTGGTTTGTTCTCTTTTGTTGGCCGAAAATGATAAGGCCAAGTGATAAGGTTTGGTGGCTTTGTATTATCTTGATATAAATGTAGTCTTCATATAAATAAAGTATAGTTTCTTTCTAGTAATAAAAATAAATGGATGACTAGGATTTAATCTTGATAATCAACATTAAATTTTAGCCTTACACTTGGCCCTAAAGGATAGACATTATCCTTTTATAACGATTAAACTATCTTTTGGTGTTAGAAATCACATACCAAAATTTTATTGAACGGGTGAAATACCATACCCAGGTAAATCGATATTGCCTGAAATTAAATTCCATATATAAAATATTCATCTCTAACTATTTCTATCCTTAACCCTATCTTTTTTAGTCTTGAGTATCTCCTGGTCCTGGATCTAGGTTTTGGCTATCTCAACGGACACGTAGCCGTAAGGTCACTATTTACGTCTGGCCTGAAATATTTTTAATATGTCCATTGGGTTGTCCTCATCATTGCTAGAATTGTCATATTTTTGAAATTCTAACTAATAAAGTTCAAATTAATTTTTAAATAATTTTTTGGGTGTTACACATAACTCCTCATTATAATCTTAGCCAATACTTCCACTCTATCTTAGCACATAATTCATGACCTCTTCTCATTACCTCCTCCATTAACATAATCCAATCTTTTAGCTATATCAATAATTGACATTGACATAACTCAGTAACTTACTAATCCTACCTCTGACTCTCAACCACCTCCTCAATTCCAATCTTGCCTCATCCAACTCATAGGCCCCAATCTTCCCTAAAAACCTAAGACCAAATGTCACTCCAATATATTTAGCTCCCAATCCTCCACCTATTCCCCAGTCTCACCAAATACTACACATCCTGACTCTCAAATATCTTATGCTATAGCATCTAATACCAAAATCAGCCCTTAATCACCCCTATTAGAAAATCTGCAGAAATCATAGGCCACCAACATATCTCCACGACTATCATTGTACCCTCAATTCAACATTTGTAGTTCTAACCTCATCCAATGTTACTTACCCTATTTCACATTTTATGAATTTTGAGAAACTTAAGCCTCATTATAGGTCTTTTTCTTTAGTTATTTCATCCCAAATAGAACCCAAACTTACAAGCAGGCTATGGTGCATGAGAATTGGTGTAAAGCAATGAAGGATAAGTTGAAAGCTCTTGAGGAGAACAAGACTTGGGTTCTTCCTGGTTTGCCTAAAGGAAAGAGAGCTATTGGATATAAATGGGTGTACAAAATCAATTACAAAGTTGATGGTTCCATAGAACGCTACAAACCTAGGTTAGTTGCAAAAGGGTTCACTCAAATAAAGGGTTTGGATTATTTTGAAACTTTAGTCCAGTTGCTAAGATGACCACTATCCATTTGGTCCCAGCACTAGCACTTGCCAAAGGGTGGTATTTGAAGCAACTGGATATCAATATTGCATTTCTCCATAGAGATGAAGTGTATATGGTCCCTCCTCTAGACTCAAGATAGTATCTCTAGGTTAGCTTTGCAAGTTCCATAAGTCATTATATGGCCTGAAGCAAGCTAATAGGCTGGAACCATAAACTTATTAAGATCTTTTCACAATTTGGCTACCATCAATCTATGTTTGATCACTTTTTATTTGTTAAAAACTCCAATGACGGATTCATAGCAATTCTTGTGTATGTAGGTGATCTAATTCTTATAGGAAATGATATTGCTAATATCAATCTAGTTAAAAGGACCTTTGATAATAGATTCAAAATTAAAGATTTGGGTGATCTAAAGTTTTTACTTGGGATGGAGATTGCAAGGTCACATAAAGGCATAGCTATTTTTCAAAGAAAATATGCCTTTTACTTGATTTAAGATGGTGGCTTATTGGCAAGTAAACTAGCCTCCACTCTCCTTGACCATTCCATCAAACTCCAGAAAGAAGGAACTCAAGCTGTTCAGAACCCTTTAGCATATCAAAGACTCATAGGCAGATTGGTTATTTCACAAATACTAGACATGACATCTCCTTTGTTGTTAGCCAGTTAAGTCAATATCTCTCAACTCCCTTGATTGAGCAAGTTGCCTTTCGGGTTTTGAGATATTTGAAGTCATCACCTACATAGGGTTTATTTTTCCTCCTGATTTACACCTCACAATCAAAGGTTTCATTGATTCTGATTGGGTTCCTGAATAGATACAAGGAGATCAGTTTAGGGTTTTGTTTCTTCCTTGAAAATGCTTTAATTTCAAAGAAATATGTAAGAAACAACGAGTAATAGCTCGAAGTTTATCTAAAGCAGAACATTAAGCCTTAGCTCTTGTAAGTTGTGAGGCACAATGGTTAAAGTTCCTCCTTGATGATGTCTTCATTCCTCCCACATCACCTATATCCATCTATGCGACAACAAGTTTACACTTCACATAGCAACAAACCCAATTTTTCATAAAAGGACCAAATACATAGAGATGGATTCTCACATTGCAAGGGAGAAGATGAGATTGGGCCTAATTCATCTCTTATCCATCTTAACTAAGGTCCAAGTTTCCAACATTTTCACCAAGGTGTTAGCTGTTGGTCCTCCGCCATCATGGTTTCCAAGCTAGGCCTACTTGACCTATATTGGCTAGCTTGTAGGGATGTTATCCTCTATAGATTCACCAACCTGATCCAAATAATTTTAGCATAGTTATCATGTTTCTATTAACTTTAGACCAGTTAGTTAATGTAACCATATATATAGATAGATTTAGTGTAATCCTAGTAGACTTGATTATTTTGTTTGTATCATTGCTATTAAGTTGAATGAAATTCTAGAGTTTCATCTTCTTCTTCTTCTTCCTATCTCTGATCTCAAACTCTAGCTTAAAGTTTCACGCAAATATGAGATTTTAGTCTAGGAATTCCCCACATGATAGACTAGTATTTTAGGTTGGGCTCTTCTTTATACTTGAATCCGTAACAGATTGCATCAATTTTGGACCAACGGGATACTTGCCTAACACATGATTGGAACCTTTTATCTCTTGAGTTGTATGATTTAATATATTTAATTGTCTTAATAGTGTAATACCATTGTTGACCAATTGAATCAAAGGTAGAGGAAGTGTGGCCCCCCCCCAAAAAAAATTTTGCACATTTGTTGTATAATTTTATGTATATTTTATATTATGACCCCTCTAAAAAATTCATTCATGTTTATACATAGTATACATAATAAATAATAAAAGACTTTTGATATAATAACATGCATGATACAAAAGTATCAAACATATAAATGTTTTTAGAATATATTTTTTTAAGATTTTTCTCTTATAAACTCATTTTATCCACTTAGTGGAGTTTTTACTTATTAGTTTGTTATTTATAAAGCCTTATTTTGATATTAAATAATACATTGATATGCATTTTTTTTATGTTGAGTCTAAGCGATGTTTAAGAGGAAAATTATTGACTCTTTTGTTAAAATAAAAGAAAAAATAAATGATAGAATAAATTCTAATTTACGAATCATTTGTATGAAAAATACTATATATTGACTTATTTTAAACTTTCTATATGATAATTTATTTTATTTTATATTATTTATGTAACTAATTTGATCCTCCTTTTGCAAAATTTTTGGCTTGACCATGAATTGAATCACTAATCTTTCAAACTATTGCTCTTACATGACTAGCTAGCTACACACCCATTTATAACAGGAATGCCTAAAAGATTTTCCCCTTAAGTTACCCAAGGCATATTCCATCTCACTAACTTAAATGTAACCCTTTACCTTGGGTGCTGGCTGATTGGACCTTGACTATATTTTCAATGTGCAACTTAGAGGGTAATTAAGTAAGAAAGATACCAATAATCTTGGATCATCATACTCATAAAGCAATATTTTACCCAAAAAGTTTTCACTTCCCCCACAATCATCTTTCAAGTATATATATATATATGTTTATCGACATATTGGCCTATTCGAACTTTTGGATTAATTTTGGGCAAATTACAATCATCTCCCCTGAGGTTTACTTAAATATCAGACACCCCTTCTATTTATCCACCTGACATTTACATTCCCTCATCTAAATGAAAACAAACGAAGCCAATCACTGTTAACGAAAGGATCTTGGTTGGGAAAAAGTAAAGCTCGTCCAAGAGGAAATAGAGCTTGGCAGAAGGAGGAATATCTCCTGACAGGTGTAAAGATATATTCATCCGTCCGAGCTCACCTTCTCTCAACCGAGCTCCACCTCCCTGGCAAGCTCCATTTTCTCTCAACTGAGCTCTTCTTTTTGGGCTAAGCTCTATTTCCTCTCAGAGGTCTATTTCCTCTTGGACGAGCTCACTTCTCCTAACCAAGATCCTTTTTCTGTTAACAATGATTGACTCTGTTTGTTTTCATTTAAATGATGGGAAGTAAATGTCAAATGGATAAATAGAATGGGTGTTTGTGACATTTCAGCAAACCTCAGAGAGGCGAGTGTAATTTACCCATTAATTTTTAGTAGTCGACCAATACTATACCTTAAACGAACCATTAAAACTTGAATAAATTACACTCACCTCCCCTGAGGTGTGTGAAAATAAGTCATATCCCCTTTAGTTGTCCAACCTATACTCATACTCCTCTACTTGTTAAATTTTAAGTATTTATATTACACTCACACCCCTTACTGAACGAGTATCGTTAGTAAACTTAACAGAATAACATTTTTGTGATATTAACTGTTTATGATTAATAAAATTATAAAAATATTCACAATTAATAGAGAGAGTGGGTAAGGGTATGTTTGTAATTTTATTAATTAGGAACAGTTAATATCACAAAAATAAAATTTTGATAAGTTTATTAACGGTGTTTTGTTAATAAAGGGTGTGAGTATAATATAAATACATAAAATTTGACAAGCATAAGGGTAAGTGTAGGTTAGACAACTAGAGGAAGTGTGAGTTGCATTTTCACAAATCTCAAGAGAGGTGAGTATAATTTACCCTTAAAACTTCCAAGGCAACATCCATCACTATATCGAATATTAATTTGTAAAGAGTGCTGCCAAAGCAAGTCATAAGAAATTTACCACTAACGCATTAGTAAAATAAAGAATACTTAATCTCTTTCCCTTTCTCTTTGGTGGTGTTAGTCACAAGGTGCTGCCAATAAGTTTCGATTCTTCCACTACTTAGACCTTTTAATTTTACTTTTTCACTTAGATTATATATATATATATATATATATATATATCAAGTTACACCAGTGTAACTTTAAACAATTATTATATTGTTAAATAATATTTTATTAGATTAATTGTTAACAAAATTCACCGTTGGATTAGAAACCTTCATCATATAGATTATGTGTATAAAATTTTAAGTTAATGTAAAATCATTTGGCATAGTTTTTACATATATCAAAATTAGCGTAATATATATGTTTAAAATAAATAATAATAAGATTTTCATGATTACATTTTTATTGATGTTCAAATTTTAAGAAATTTGGCACAAATGATCTTTATAATAGATAATTGTAATTCAACGGTTGATCAATAAAAAAAATATTTTATACAAAGTTATTAACACTGTAACTTTGCATAGAGTTATAATGATATAACTTGATTATAAGCTTTTATATATATACTTTCAGTAACGAACGAGACATTTCTCACTGATATTGTGGAAATGGAGACGGATGTGTTTGCGACTTTTTCTTCTCGTCCTTTCGTGCTTTTTTTTTTCTTTCCTTTCTTTCTTTTGGTCTAAGGGGTGGTGGGAGGGGGTGTAGGCATCCACCCCATTTCAGGGATTGAACCCTGACTCTTGGTGTGGAATAACAAGGCAGCACTTTCACCACTATGGCAAAGAGATTTCACTTAATTGTGTCCTGTGTTTTGATATCTTTTGTGAAGACTATTATTTGTACGTACCATAATTTTCACTAATCAATATAGTACATTATAATATTTTTCGTACTAAATTATTACATTAATATTTCGACGTCAGAGGTAGGATCGGCCCATGGAGTGACGTTGGGTTGGGCCTTGCTAAACAAAATAAAGGAATCTCATACCATTTTACATTATGCTTAGTCTTAGCCTAACCATAGGACCTCTAGATTAAAAATACACAAACCTGCCAAACCATACAACCGAAAAAAGTCGTACCCAAAGTTCAAAAAATCTGTCAGACCGAAAAAAGAAAGTAAAATAATCTCATGACAAGGTTAGAAAAAAGAAAAAGAAATCTCAAGACAAAAAAGGGGTAAAGAAACTCTCATAGCATTTCACATTTTCCACACTCAGCTAATTGAGAGACTATTGGGTAACAAAAGTTTGATCCCAACAAAATTAATTTACGCTAGCATATTTTGGTCGTCATTACACTTGTATTCGATGCGTACAGAATTTCCTAAGAGGAAGAGATAGAAATCTTTCTTTTTCCAAGAAGAAAAAAAGCCTAAAAATACAAGTGTTTGGGCTCTAGGTTTAAGTAGTTATTATTTTTTTGGTATGCAAGTTAAGTAGGTTATAAATGATTGGATCAATGATGATATTATACCTAACTATGCCTAGCAGCCTAGCTAACTCAATCATATGTGCATGTAACAACCTTATCAGTTAGGCTTTTACAATAAATATTTTAGGTCTCCATGCAAGTTGCAGCTCCTATGTTTTGAGATTAGATTCTGTGACGGGCGTAATCGCTTATAGTTACAAAGTTGAAGAGAATTGAAGATCATCACTAGGCACCTAGGCTTTTTGGCATTGCCTCAACTCTTTTGATTTCCAAAAATGACTTTAAACAAAAAAGAAATGTTAGGTATATACTATATAATATTTCTTTATAATAACTTTACATCTCTAGGGTATAGAGGCACATGAACCCTATAATTATTTTGCCTTCATGTGTCTATATACATTAGGGGTTTAAGATTATTATAAAGAAATGTTGTACACTAAACATTTCCCTAAAATAAATTATAGTACTGTTGGTTGGTAAAGTAATATAAAAGTTGTTTGTAATAGGAAAAAAAATCACTATAGTAATATTTGATAAATATATTATAAAATTATGCTTAGAAATCAAAATGACCATGATGAATATAAATATTAAAGATAATACTTTCTACTTTCATTATCATTAGTTAGAATAAGATTATATATACTAGTCTTTTAAGTTTTAAAGAACATAAGTCATATATGAAAAACACCTTCATAAAGTAATTGATCTCAACAACACCCTTATCTTTTAAAAGACTGTAAAAACACCACAATTTTTTTAATTACTAAATAGAAAGAATTGACTTTTTTTAATAAGTATGAGCACTTCTTGGAGAGCACCACCAAATGAATCCTTAGATGAATTCCTTACTACTATCATTTTATAGTCATAATGCATATGCTTTTTAAATCGCTGAATTTTTGGCGTTTGTGGCACATAAATGCATAATTTTATACAGTGACAAGTCCGCGAGTGATCTCAATCATTATGCTAACATCAGAGGGAGTCAGTACATGAAAGAATCAAAGAGAAAATTGGTTCTAACTGGTCCACATTTTCAATATATAATCTTAATTTTTAACCAAATGTACGATACAGCACATGCCCTTTTCAGAGGGAAAATTTAGATGTCTCCAAGTTGTAACTCATTCCAATATTATGATGCAAACACATTCTAGAAAGTCCGATATCTTGGACCGAATCCCAGATTTAGAACAACCAATCGCATGGGGATATTGAATGTCACAGTCCATATATATGCATCATCAACTTGCATTATATGAACTGCAAGTTGTATCACGTTTTATTTGCTTCCTTGGAAAAAGAATATAGATGTATAATAAGATCCATGCTATACAGTGTTAAGAGGCCACCTACTTAACAAATGTTTTGCTGGAATTTTCACCATCAACCTTCATTTCATATCAGATAGCCTAATTAGTTAATTCGTTCTTGCTACATGGCTCATATATATGGCTTTATTTATTAAATGGATTTCAATTGCGACCGCATCACCTGATGCAGCCGCAATTAGTTATAATCAAATCGCATAAATCAGCTGCAATGTAATTGCACCGGACCACATTAGGGACACATTAGGTCTCAATGGGTTCAATTTCAAGTTGCAAATACCAAAAAAAAAAAAAAAAACTGCATTGGGCGCAATGCACGTCGTGATGACTGCATTATCCACAATTACAACAATGCATACATCCAGCTGCAACCGTTAAAACTCATTTAGATCACTAACAACAATCCTACTAACTACTTAATCGTATAAGTCTGATAAATCTGATATTAGTTTTTCACGTTAATAAATCTACTTCATAAAATTTTAGCTCTATTTTTATCTGCATCAACCCTTAAAATTGAAGCTCTCATGTAAATGTTCATGAATATAATACATCATGAAAATGGTTCATAAGCATTCTCTTAACACGACGGGTAGATGATTTTTCCCCTTGCAGTGATTACACTATCATTAATTGCCTATAGATTAATTCAACCTTAGATTCTTATGAACCTTTAGATTTGTATTTATCTTCAATTTGATATACATTTATTCAGTTTCCCACAGTTTTTTGCCCTTTTTTCGAGGTACTCTCATATACCAAATGTTGTTGTGGGCATGACTCTCCCAGCAGAAATTCAAACCATGATTTATCAAGTATAGAGAAGAAGCCCAAGAGGTAGCCTTTTCTTCAAGACTTAACCCCACTCGGTATATTTGATATGCATTTTCTTCGCAGTATTATCACATAATTCAGTAGCTGATCGAATTGATGAGATTAAAATTCTATTAAAATTGATTGAAGAGATATATTATATGGGTCGAATATTTGAATGTTGAATTTCGATGAACAGTGGTTATGGGAGATAAATTTCTCCACTACTTTCTCTTTCGTCCATATTATCCGTCAAAATCTTAGGACCTATTGGGCACGCATGATAGGATAAGGGTTGATAGTATAAGATCTAAAAAACTTTTAATACTATATAGTATTTGCTATAACACTGCATAAGATAATCGATTTTATGTTCAGGAATATTATACTATTTATTTCCAAATAATTTTAATATCTTAATTAAATATTAAATAAAATCAAATAATAGTAAAATAGGAATTTTTATTATAATAGTTTTTAAATATTATATTTATGTAAATATTTACTAATTAAAATTTAATTTTTATTAAATGTTATTATTTATTTCAATATTTTATAATTATTTATCATTTCAATAATATATATAAATAAATAAATAATATTTTATATTTTTAATCATAATTATTTAAATTTAAGCTACTGATCCTTACTTTTATATATTTCATATTATTTATTTAATTTATTAATATATTTTATTAGTTAATAACTTATAATTTTATATTATATATTATATATTTAAAATATTTATTTATTATTAAATATTTATTATTTTATTTTATTTATTATTTATCAATTATATTTATTATTTTTATTATATATAACTAAACTGATAGTATATATTATTTGTATTTATTTTATTAAAAATAATTTTTATAATTTTATTTTTATAATTTTATTATTATTTTTTTTAAGAACTATTTTATTTCAATAAAATATTTTAAAAAATAATCTTATACGTTAAAAGCTAAGGTCTAATACGTTTCCATGCTATAATGAGTTATACAGCATTTTGACGTATAAGGGTTATGAAGTATAAAGTTATATAATATTTTGTTTACGCCAAATATCGGATAAGGATATAATGTATAGTATTAGCTTATACTATCATGCATATTATATCGTACCAAACACTCCCTTAAGTTCCTCGTCGCTTGTTAAGATAGCTTTTATAAATATTGGGCAAACCTATACCTTGAGCTGATTTTTGAGGTTGAGTTAGACCTATTTAATTCTAAAATGGTATTAGATTCTATCCTATAATTATTATTGAGCCACTTAGTTTAGAGATAAGGCGTTTTGGGGTTCAGTTAGACCCAATCAATTATAAAAAAACTTTGATTTTATTGGTTAATTTCAATTGGTGGCTTTTCGTACTGCTGTGATTCGATCTAAATAGCATTCCTCTTTATTCAATTATACAGAAAAAATGGTAACCCGCCCATTGTATATGGGGTGAGTTTTACATGAACCAAAGTGGGATTTGCATGCCAAAACATAAACAAAGTACAGCACCAATTAATTAACCGAAGTTAGTGGCTTCAGTTAAGCCTAGAAACTTGTCAAATACAAAAATGGGGGAATTAAACTTTTTGTTTGTTTCAGGCTCTCTGCGTTTTATTCGGAGGAATCACTGATGAATAAACATATCACCTTTTGTTGAAAACTGAAAACCATAATCACAAGGGTTTTCAATTCCAACCATTTGTGTCTATGATTTTTCTTTGTTCCTATTGGCTATTTGTTTTATTCCCTCAATGCATGGAGTGAAGATAAAAGATGCTCCTTCCAAAGTCCCCAACACGTGCACTCGCTTTTAACTATTGTTTTGTTTGCTACTTTTCTTTCTTCATACTTCACACCAACTATACTAGCTTTCTCCCTGCGACACTTTAAACAAGTACCGTTAGGTAGTATTTGGTAGAGGGACAGAAACAAAAATAGAAATAATAGAGATGGAGACATAAATAATAAATATATATAAGAGTATTATTAGAAGAAGAAAATATTAAATTTCTATCTCTGTATACTGCCCACTTTCTGGAGGTATAGAAATTTTGTGTTTTTCTGCCCGTTTCTTCTCTCCTTCCAAACACGTTTCTATCCTTTCTGTATTTTTGTCTGTCTCCCAAACCAAACTCTACCTTTGGTGTGTTTCCTCAGCATAGAATATGAATACCACACATAGAAATGTTTCTAGAAATGAGTGCTAATCGAAATCCCACTATATTACCGTTGAATGTGATGAATAGATGAAGGTGAATAGAACCTATCATCACATTCAAGGATGATGGAGTGAGTGTCTCACACCCTATTCTAAATGTTAAAATAACATTACTCATACCATACATTATTGTTGAACCCTTTTTCTTTGTTAATTCTTTTTCTTTCTCTTATCTATTATAGTGGGGTTAGATTTTTTTGTATGGATATTTGTGTAGAATTATCTACACTTGACATCATCATGAATTACGATAATAGAGAGGCGGTTCTTGTCGTTTGACCGAACTCATCTACCAAACACTAAAGAGCTCAACATATGCTGCGTGTTTCTAAATCACACGTACAGTAAAATAAATAAAGTATTCACACAAAAAAGTAAAATAAATAAAGTGAGACTAAACCTGTTAATATTTTTTCCTAAACCATTAATATGTTTTTGGTACCTAACAAAAATGAAAAATGTTCTTTACTGATATTCATTTTCATACCAAATTCATTTTAAGGATGTATTTGGTTGGGGTAAAAATAAAAGATAAATTTTTATAATTGAGCTTCACATGTAAAAATTTTATATGAAATTTATTCATGAAAATTTACCTTAATTTTTATCCCATAACTAACCAAACACACCCTAAATTTAATTAATTTGATTCAAATTGAATCAACATATAAAGAATTCTTCTAGTCATAAACCATCTTTTTCAAAAACTTAAATTAATAGAAAAAGACATATGAATGATTTTACATTCAATAAAAGGATCAAACTCTAAACTACTCAATTATAGAAGTTTGAATATCATAAATCAAACATTATGAACCTCCTGTAATAAAAACCTTAAATTAATGGGTAGCAGAGGTAAATACATAGTTTTATATTTAATATTCTCTAACTTGAATAATTGTCCAGTTATAAATACTCACTAAAATTAAGGAAATGACTGGTAAAATATCAATGTTAATAAAAATTATAAATAATTTATTAAATAACTCTTGTTTCTTTTCAATGCTTTAACTTTTCCTCTATTTTTTCATTAATGATTCAATAGTATTTAATGGGTATATTATTGGTAAAAATAATTAATACTATCTAAACTTTTAAAATGAACATTTATTTATAGACAAAGTAAATTTTTGAAATAGATAATTATTCAAGGACTTCTCACACTGGTTAATCTGTTTTTTTTTCTTCTCTCAGAACTAATTAATCTGAGATTTGAATAACTTTTCCAACAGTATTATTATCCATTGAGGGTCATCCATATACCACATAAAAAGAAAAAAAAATCAAAACTTTAATTAAGAAAAATGATTTTTCTACTTGAACGGTTGAACCAACCAGATGTATCGGTTATGTTTCGAGGTTTCAACTTGCTTTAATTAAGAAAAAATGCGTTTATACTACTTGAACCAACCAGTTATATCGGTTATACTTTGAACTTTCAACTTAATTAAAGCTCAACTACTGGAATTAACAAAAGCACGCACCCCATGTATACGTCCTTTATAATAACACCGAGTCACCGACTATAGATCAACATATCATCAATTTCGAGAAGATCAATTGATTAAGAAATGCGAATGATAAAATGAACTTCATATATATCACTTTATAAATAAACCTAAAAAATAAGAAGATATTTATTTTGAAATGGATAGAGAGACAAGTTGAACATATAATAATATAGTAATAAGTAAATGGTACAGAGAGCATATGCCTCAGATCATATGATATATATCTTTTGTTGGACCCTCAGGGGTTTATACATTTTTAATGAAGAAGCAAAATAAAGAAATGAGAGGTGCTCGTGACCAATAGCACAGTCCTCGCTGTTAATTGGATCCAAGGTCATGTGATCCGAGATGCACGCTGAGCAATCTCATCTATGCATGATGCACTTTTTTTAAGTTTCTTTTCTTCTCATCCGCTTCAAATCAATTCCCTGTGTCATCAGCAATTCAGCATATTCACACATTTTATTGATCTTTTTGTCCCACTTTTTGGGCTTTAAATAAATTTTCTTCGTCATATCATGTGACAATGTACTATTAGAAGCAGCTGTTGAATTGTTAGCTTGTTTATGTTAGAGTCCCAAGTTGCTAATGAATATAGCCAAACTAGTCTTTATAAGAGTTTCAACAACCCTTCTCATGAATTAGATTTTAGAATCAAGTTAAACCCACTCAATTTCTAAAACAATTTTGCTATTTGTCTCAATGAATTCACCATAAGAATTGAATGAAAAAGGACAATGACCAATCACATACGGAACAGGAGAGAGAAAAATAGGGTCGGGGGGCAAAACACATATCAATAGCCAAAAACTGATCAATTTTATATAACAATGAATTTTGTCTTTGTATGTTTTAGTGTTTCTCTTTCTTCAAATGGTATCAAGCCCTATTATGTGCTTGTTATTGATAAGGATGGAAATAGGCCAAGTAAACTAGGTTTTAACTTAAATAGACTAGGCCTATATTTTTAAAATGAAGGTTAAGCCTAGACCTATTACCTATATAGATCTTTTTTATGCCCTTAACCTAACTTTCTTAGAACCTAACTAACTTAAAGCTTATCTAGAGGCATAAAAAATCAAAACGTCGTTCTTAAATAAATTAAAATACTATTAAATATATCAAAACATATAATTTAAAATAGACTAAAACACTTTAGTTAAAAAATATTTTTTCAAATAGATTAAAATATTGCTATTATCATTAGTTATTTAAATGATAATGATGATGATGATGATGATGATGATGATAATAATAATAATATAAGTAGGTCAGTTTGTTAGGCCCAATAGGATTTTTTTATAGTATGAAGCTTGACCTGATTAGCTAAAAAGGTTTTTTGAAAAAATTTAGTTTAGTTTGTTTACTAAATAGGTTAGGCCTAAGCTAAAACATAGGTTAGGTCAAAGGCTCTTGACAAGTGGTCTAACCTTCTACCCTAGTTATTGGCCTTCCATAGATGTGTTATGCAAACTTCATGCTGCAGTAGATGCCTAGTCCTAACTAGTCCGAGGCACGAGTTAGAGTTTATGTAAAGTGCTTGCAAGCATTAACGTTTGATGATTTTACAAATTTTGTTCAATAAAATAAGAAAAAGGATTATTTGCTTAACAAAAATGTGATGAATATTGATCATCTACTTTTATCATTTATGTGATCATCTTAATTTTCATTGGTTACACACTGAAATAACAACCAAACTTAAAGTGCGTAAATATTAAATTATTTATAAGATTAATTCAGAAAATTTGTTTGGGTGATGAATACAATTTTAACACCTCATTCTTACACACTCACACTCACACTAAAATCGGCAAATCTCATAATCAAGTGAGTAAATCTTAAAAAAAATTAGTGGACCTCACGTTTATTGTGAGTTTGTGTAAATATAAAGTGTTAAACTTGTGTTGATACTAGAATTTCTTAATTTAAGGACGCTTAACATCATGAAATAATACATAATTAAGTCCCAGTTTATGGTCTTATAATTCAATCATAAAGTTTTTGGGCTTATAAATTATTATTTGGGTTCTAATAATAACTATCTTATTTTACATAATCGTCAACTTACTTTTAGTGCCCAATATATTTAATCATCTTTCTGAGAAGACCAGCCTTGCAAATTACAATTACCCCAAAGCTTCTTAATTTCTCAATGCGTCTTTGACTTATACATTAATTGTGCCCCTGCATGTGCAGCTCATGATTATTCACTGCTATACTAATGATGATTTCTTTAATCTTCTTCTGGTCTGATATATGCATAGCATTGCCATCAATATGAAAAAAAAAGTCTAAATATTACTTTAATTATCTTGCCTAATTGAAAATTTTCATAAAACACACTACAGTTCAGTACTTGTCATAGAAAGGCATTACCCATCAGCACCTCCTAAATCTATTCAATTTGTTATATTGAAAGCTTGAAGAATGGATGGTATTTAAGAGTTGTCACCATGGAGCCAGAAAAATATCAACCGGCTCAACCTATTCCGCCAAACTCATCAGTTGATAGCTCAAGTGTTAGTTTAGGCTGTTAGTGCTGTTGCATAGTAGTTAATTACAATCTGTTAGTGAGTCTTTTGTTAGCAATCCTAGTTACTAGGGTAGCATTTGGTAGCTGTCCTGGGATAGAAATATAGAGACACTAGAAATACAAATTTGTTTGATAATGGAGACAGGGTATGAGGATAGAAATTTTCCTGTTTTGAAATAGAAATACAAAAAATTCTGTCTATCCAAAAAGTGGAGACAATACGATAAGATATGGAGACAGAAATTTAATATTTTTTCGTCCAATAATAGACCTATACATATTTATTAAAGTTAAATGCATTTTACCCCTTTAACTTTAGGCTACGTGTAATTTACATCCTGACTTTTCAAAATGTGTCCTGTCACACCATGAACTTTCCAACTTGCAAAACACCTCAGCATAATTTTGGCAACTAATGAAGGTAAAATTTATATGCACTTAACCCAGGATATTTCTAATTTATGCAACTCAATACCTTGTTTGTGAATTCTATGTGCAATTAACTATCTTGATTTTTATATTGTGTGCAACTCGACTCTCTCCTGTGACTTAAAGTTTTGCACTGTTTAAATGGTAGGGTTTTTTGAACAATTTGGAAAGTTTAAAGTGTTGTGATGCACATTTAAAAAGTCAAGGTATAAATTACACATGACCTAAAATTCAAGGGGTAAAATGCTTTATTATTTCCCAATGTATTCTCACAAAAGGTAGTGGCGGGGGTAGTTTGCGGTAACTAAGCTGATAAGGTCCAACGATGGTTGGTAGGGGGACATATATCATTTACCATGTATTTGTTATATTGTCTCTGTTTCCAAATAAAATATGGAGACGACATTATGTCTTGTACTCTACAACCAAACATGATACGAGATAATATTTTTTATGTCTCTTCTCTCCTGTCTCTATTGTTACTACTTACCAAATGTTACCTAGATAAATATGTATGTGTTAGTGCTGAATTGTAGTGACACCAGTTTAAAGCTCAATACTGTGCTCCATTGTAAATCCACCAATCACATTTTCTTCAAAACAGGCTTGACTCAAAAAGAATAATAAAAATTAAATTAATTATAAAAACTTAAAAATCCTTAAAATGGGCAAAATATTCAAAAAAAAATAAACCAATAAAATGAAAAAAATAATTTAAGTTCAAATCAAATCAAAAATACAAAATAAATAAATAAATACACACACATACACACGTCACGTCTTATGAGTATAAAATCAAGGCAACCCACCTCTAACTCGGCCTAAACCGACTTTTAATTATGTAGTTAGAGTATAAAATCATCTATGTGTCTTTTCGGAGAGATAATTTTATGACATAGTATCAAAGTCACCATAACTAAGAGGTTAAGGGTTCAATTATTATTATCATTTATTATGATAAATTGTTCACGCTTTAAATCAAAAGAGACGTTTCGTGAGAGTATGATAAAATATAAAATTATTCACATGTCTACACATCGACTTAAACTTTTGGGAAATATGATTCATGACATATGTGAGTTCAATTTTTACAACCCAATCTATCATTTTGGTGGCGGATAGAATTGGGTTAGCTCACAAGCCGGTGTTATTCACACTAACTCAAGTCAAGAAGAAAAAAGTATCAGATAATGGATAATCTTCTATTTCTCACTTTACAAGGATATCATTTAAGAAGATTTGAATCATATTTTTTAGTCAAAATTGGCTCATGGTGGGATAAATTTACATAATTAAAATCACTAGAAAAATAATTTTTGCCTAACTTGCTTTTATTGAATACTAAAGTTGGGTGGTTGACATATTATTATCATTGGGGTTTCTTCATATTTTCTGTGAGACTAATTATCATTTGAATTATATATTGAGATTATCCGTCTCTAGTTTTTCATTTAAAATAGATACATCATTAATTTTTTTTAATAAAGTAGATAATATTTATTCACTTAGCAGGTCAACTAACCACAGAAAAAAGATTACAAATTATTAGGAGGATACCTGATAGTTGGATAAGGCTCAATGGTCAAACAAATTACATAAAATTCTGCTAAGTGCGAGAGCCGAAGTAAGTTTCATCTAAAGTCATCAATATATCAATCCTGTAGAAGAAAAAAGACACAGTTTATTAACATGCTTTCATGACCCAGGCACATACAAATCCAATATAATGTTGCTAATGTGTTTGCAATAGCAAGTATCACAATAGGCAACTTCAAACCATTTCTCACTAATCAAACACTGCAACCATCAATTGAATCACCATGTGATGAGGAAGAGGGAAGTCTGAAAAAAAAAAAAAAAGAAGGGGTCACCAGCCACCATGAAGAGAAAGTTCATCAACCACCGTTAAACTTAAACTTAGTTGTTCCTAAAACAATACCTTGTGTGTTGCATTACTATGATTTTTAAATGCTTTATTGAGACAGAATGCACATGTACGTTTATGAAATAAGATGTTAAGATTGTCAGTACTTAATTATAATAAAATCAAGGAAATCTAAAATTCTATATGTTCTATCAAAGTATTCATATGCCGAATTATCAATTTCAGTTATAATTTTGCTCTGTTATATGAATAAATAGGAACTCGAAATTAAGATTCCGTTTTTTGTGATCGTACAAAACAGGAGTGCAGTGGAACAGAAAAATAAAAAAATCGTGGTGGCTAGATACTTTTATAGTATTTTTTTTATGCCAAAAGGACTATTTTTTGTTGTTATGTATTATTTGATAGCGACTATGATTACATAGTATGCATGTTAAAAAGAATTTATGATCATGTGAAGCTGCTTTTGTTCCCATCAGATTGTTTGATTCCGTGTAATTAGATTGATTCCCTTGGTCAGAGAGGCAGGGAAGAAAATCAGTAGTAGTTCATGGAAACTAAATGATTTTAGATTTGATTTATTTTAGGGTAAATTACAGATTTCTCCCTTGATATTGACTCATATTACACATGATGTCCACCTCTCAATTTGTCAAAGCATACCTTATAACCTCATCTGAGATTTTTTAACTTTGATAAGTAGAAATTGTTTGACCCTCTTAGACAGAAACATAAGTACATCAAGTATCACTGCCATAAACACGCGAGTTACCGGTGAATTTTTGAAGTCCAAAAGTTGTTTTGGTAAAAGTATTATTGTCAAATTATCCACTGGTAACATTTGCACCTTTTGGCATCAATGTACCCTTTTTCGCTAGTAATTCCGCTAGTAAATTTGGCACATTTCACATTCTAAATTGGCGCACCAATTACCGGCTGAATATCCCACAATAAGTGGTGCGGCAATATCGACGCCAAATGGTGCCAGCGTTACCGGCAAATTCTCCACGGATAATTTATTAGGAAAAAAAAAAGAAAGAATACCCTTAGCGAGGGAATATCCACGGGTAAAATTAGGGTAAATAATTTTTTCAGAGAATTTAATATAATATATACTCGAGGGAATTCTATAGGTAATTAGTAGAATGGGATGACGCATTTTGGGTTAACATTGTTGACGGATTTTCTGTTGGAATTTGAATTTTTTAACGTTGGCCCAAGAGTCGTCTTGGCTGCTATGTTTCCTGTGGATAGGCCGATGACACGTGTCTCTATGTTTTTCACATTATTGATAGAAAATCCACAAGTAATGTGCTTTAATGAAACACAATGTTTTATTTAAAACATTATTGGTGGAAAAATATGTCGGTTTTTGAAACATAATCATAGCCAATCATTCTCTCCTCATTCTGCGACTCATTCTCATCACTCTTCTCTCTCTATCTCCTCTCATTCTCGTCTTGGTTTTTTAGCGATATCTCTCTCGATGCCTCTGTTGAAGGGGAGGAAACCACCTTTGTGATCTTCTCGAAGTCTTCAACAATTTAATTTATTTTGTTTTTTGATTTGATGTCTATTTTCCCCCATTTTATTGCTCATTGTCTTCTCTTTTTTTGGTTTAGGTCTCTATCACTTAAGGTTGCTACCATTCCTGAAAGTAAATTTATCATTTTTTTTGTAATACTAATTCCTAATTTTTTTCATTACTAATTCTTATTAAATAAATATTTATTTTCTATTAATCAATTTTATGTTTTCTGAAATAAAAATAAATTATTATAAGTACTGATATGTTAATTTACTAAATTGATTTTGTTAGTGAGCTTTGGATCCGCTTGGAGCATTTCTAGTTGCAGCATTTGATTTTTTCATCTTCTTAGATGTTACTATTTGTTTCTCTTTTTATTAATTGAGTTTTTTTTTTGGTTAGGTTAGAGACTTACATTTGCTAGGTTAGATTTGTAGCATTGGAGATTGCATGTGGTAGGGGGAAAGCTAAGAGTTCATTCCCATTGTTTGCTAGAGAGTTTGATTGTGTTTGCGAAGATTACAAGATATTCATATTGTGGTGTTAGGGAGTGTGCTCTAGAATGGTTCTAGGATCTTATGCATTGTTTGTTTGGCTTAAGTATGTAGTTTAATTTATTCGATTAGTCTATTGATTGAAATCTATTTTTCAGGATGTCCTAGTTTGAGAGGAGGTTCTATCAAAATTTTGTTAATGTAAGAAGGAGACTTCTAATTTAAGGTGATGCTATGCTAAAATATTATTAATTTAAAGAGAAGACTTCTATTTAAGGGGATGCTCCTGTTCAATTAAAAATTGAAATGACTAAAATATTCTCCAGACTCCTAACTTTTTAAGAGTGGCTCTGTTGAATGAAGATCATAATTAAATAAAATTGTAATTTTTGATAATTTTTAATGAATTTCTTAGGTTAAATTACTCATTCAAGAACTATGTGTCCCACAAACAAACTATGGATATGTATGATAGGTTACACCCTGGTCGAAAAGGATCAAACCTAAATTTTATGTGGGAGTTGATGAGTTTGCATGGGTTGCTTGTCAATCACAACAATTTATGAACGAAAAAAATGTTAAGTGTCCCTGTGCTAGGTGCAAATATAGGAAACATTTTGCTATTGACACCATTAGATATTGCTTGTAGAAGGATGATTTTATGGCAAATTATTAGATTTGGACTAATTAAGCATGGGGAAGTTGCTATGCAAGACTTTGAATATATTGGTGTTGATAATAACTATGTTGGAGGTAGTTCAAGTGGGGTTAATCTAGGTGAGTATGACACAGGGAAAATTAGTTGGGAGGATAACTCTAGACAATATGGGGAAATGATTTATGACGTGGTTGGTCCTCAAGTTCATGTAGATTATGAACCTTCCATTGAGGTTCCTAATCTCGAGGCCAAGAGATTTTTCTCTTCCTGGAGGCTGCAAAGGAACCTTTATGGGAAGACTGTATACTCAAGTTGCCTCTAGTGGTTAGTATATTAGCTATAAAGTTAGAAGCTTAGCAAAGTTCCAAGTTTCTTTAACCAATGAGCAACATTGATAAGGGAGATTAGTCCACAACCTAGTTCTATTCCAAAGGATTATTATCCGGCCAAGAAATTAGTTTCAAAACTCAAGCTGAAATCAGAAAAGATAGATTATTGTTTAAAGGGATGTATGTTATACTATAAAGATGATATGGACCTAACCCAATGCATTCTGTGAATGCACTATTTTCCCCTAATTCCAAGGTTAAAAAGGTTATATATAAAATACCCAATATACACATGCCAGTAGATAAGTTTCGTACGGTCTTAAGGTCCCTAGGACCCACCCATGTAGCAGGGAGGCTCCAGATATGCGAAGGGCCAATGGATGAAAGCTGGAGCTCCTGTTGCTCATCAGCAAGTGTAGCTGTCAGGCTCATTATAGCGAGCTATACTCGCTAGTGAGTGGGCTCGATGTCAGCATAGTGAAAAATCACGTGGTTTCGTTTAATGAGCCCTATATATACCCCAACTCGGGTTTCTCTTCCTAAAAGCATAAACTCAAGCCCTAACACCCTTTAAGTGATCTCCCTCCCTCCACTTTCATCCTCCATCAAATCCACCTCCTCCAAGCTTCAAGGTGAGTTTGGTTGTTGGTTTATGCTTCCTTTTTTCTCTTTCTTTTCAAGTTCTATGGTTTGGGTTGTGTTTTCTCATATTGTTGTCAAGTGGGGAGTGCTCCCAATGTTGTTAAAGTTGTTTTAGAGTTATCTAGAGATGATTAGGGACTGTTTGATTTGAGTTTTCAATTTTTCACTTTTAGAATTTGTGAAGGAAAAAGCTGAAATTCTGAAAACTACAAATTCTAGTTTTAGAATTTCATTTTTCCTTTTCAAATTATGGAAAACTAGAAAATTGAAAATAAAAAACTGAAAACTAAAAATTCAAACCAAACAGACCTTTGATCATGAGTCTATGTTGCTCTATGACAATTGTTGGTGTCATTCCAAGCTCTCAAGGTCAAGTTGGTGGTGCCCATGTAACATCCCTTGCCGCTTATAGATTGATGGCTGTCCCCAAACTAACACGGTTCTTTCAATGTGCTTTGTCCTCACTCACACGCTTCCTGGGAAAACTTTCAGGAGGTCACCCATCCAAAATTACCCAAGTCAAGCAAGCTTAACTGTGGAGTTCTTCGTGATGGGCTCCGAAAAGAAAGATGCATCTTTGTGGCATAGGTAGTACCAATTAATTCATATAAGCCCACCTTAACTGTATAGTCTCATACCTATATAGACTTAGGATCCTCTCATTCGGGTATGTAATTCATTCATGTACCCCCGCTTGGAGGCAGGAGCCGCTCCTTGTCCATGCCTTCTCACAGCGATCACTCACTCCCTCGGCCCGGGCGTTCCAGTCCACATATGCCCAGTTCAACGGTCAGTGGATTCAAACTCATGCCCTTACTTTTAAGCATTATGAGTATATTTTATGCATGAGGATTGTTAAATATGAAAATTTGAGATGAGAAAAAGTATAGAAAATGATTTACATGAATATGTCTAGCTAGAAAAATTATGATTTATGATGATAACATGAAAGAATAAGTTTTACAAAACCATGAGACCATGATTGATAGATGGCATGTTATGGAAATGTTTTATGCGTATCTTTAAGAGATTTATTGCAAGAATATATGATTTAATAAGTTGTTATTTTATTAAATATGTTAAGAGTTTTTTATATCTTTATGCTTCAAGACTTGAAATTTCAAAATGTTTTTGTAGAATATTAGTTAAGATATATTTGTAAGAAGGTTGAACAAAGTATGACTTAGTTTCATGAACAGAAATATTATTATGATTTTAGAGTTTCCAAGATTTTGAAACATGATGTTTGAAGTATGATATTAAATATACCAAGTTTACGAAAACATGTTAGCTTAAGAAATGAGATTTTAGAAATTTAGTTCTTATGATATTCAGAAGTATGAAATTCAATATGATTCATAGCAACTTCCAGATACATATTTGTAGGTTAGAAATTGGACTACCTACAAGCGAGTGATCCCTTGGGCATGATTTCACACTACAGTTATGCTAAAATCAAGTTGTTAGAGTTATATGAGTCAGAGCTTCAGAGTTTCAAGGGTTTTTATATTTAAATAATTTTATATATATCTAGAGATTTTGTGATTTCAAGAATAGAGTAATTATATGATAAAGTTTTAAACCCAGAGAAGAGCCTAGAATAAAGTTTTAGAGAAATAGTTAGTTTTATGATTTAGAGACTAGACGGTAGCTATAGAGAAACAAACAGTGAGTTAACACTGGGAAAATGATCGTTAACCTTGGTACCAAATTGTCCTTAGAGGCAATCTCAAGGAGCGAGATGGAACCTACTTAGGTATCCGATTTAGATCCTTGAGGGATCATAGAGCAGAGAATTTGTTATGTTGTCATGGTTAACATGCATAACTAGAATGCATATTGTTATGCAATGCATAATTGGAGATCCATGTTTCTCTATTAAGGTCCTGTTATTTATGTTTTCCAAGATTATTGATGTTTTTCAGAGAATATTTAACTTAAAAACTATGGTGTATATATATGGAAAGTGATTTCTCATTAGAGTAAGAATTTGGAGACGTTTTTCTATGGATTTATAAACACAGGGATATCTTTCTACACGGTTATGCATATAAATATCCAATGGTTTACGATTGTTGCATGTATATTGCATATTGCTTGGTTTTCCCATGTGGGTGGTGGGTAAGAGCTCACTCATTGAGTTCATTGACTCACCCCTCTCCTTTCCTCCTCATAGTTGTAGGTCAGGATGTCTCAGCCTCCCATTTGTAGATGTAGTTGTTTTCAATGGTGAGTCTTATTTTAGAGTAAAACTTAGTTTAGAATTTTGTTAGAGTAGAGTACTCTAGTAGATGTGAGGTAGGATCTAAGTCATGCATTATTTTCAAATTATGTATTTAATTTTTGTATTTGGACAATTATGTATATGTTTTCAATTTACAAGTATAGATTTGAACTTGTAGAGTTTGATTAAATTTTGTACAAGCTAGAGATGTATTTACGATTCAATTCACATGTTAAATTAATTTTAAGAGTATGATTAAGATGTTTTAGAGCTTTCATATATTAGGTATTTTAGTTTTATGATTCCATATATCAAGTTTTAAATAAAGATTTAGATGAAGCTATGTTTTCAGAATGAAAAGTATGTTATTTTATGCATATAGAGATGCTCAGAGGTCACGAGGCTTACGTGGAGATAGGATTCCTTACGTGGGTATGTTCTCTAGTCGAGTTGTGACAATATGCTTCTATGAGTTTAGCACCTCACATGAGGTTACATTTTGAGAATAGGAGAAATAACGTGTCATGACTGACCTTTGCTATGGTGAAGCCTGACAACACTTTGATCAAACTTATCCTTAGTCTGATTCAAATCCACAAAATGTTTAGTTGGAGTTGCAAATGGATTTACTCTGAATAATTAGTTTAGCAAATTTTATTTGTGTTGGGTCATGTACCTTGACATCTAGGAGCGCTAAGATGAAATTCCTGGTTAGCTATTGAGGCCAACCTAGAGTTTTGTTGTAATAATGGGGCAATGATTGCTTTGGGGAGAAGTCATTGAAAGCCAAGGTGAGCGAGCCTCGCAGAAGGATGGCTTTGTCCACTATTGTGGTTCTACTACTACTGAGTATACCCATTTGTGGATAGTTAGTGACTATGCCAAACATTTATAAATTCTTTTTGTAAAATTTATTTTTTTACATATATTAATTTTTTGTATGTTTTGTTTGAATTGTAGACCAACCTTAAGAAAAGGCCACCTACACAAAGTGAGCTATTTAGGAAGACACACACGCACAAGGGGAGAAGTCTATGTGGGTTGATGCTCGCTCCAAGCATACCTGAGCAAGTTTTGAACAATAAATGTTTGTATATATTTCATTTATTATTTCATTTATGTGATGAAATTCTACTTAATTGCATATTTTTTAAAACGAGTTCACATAGTGCCTTGAGGCGAAGAGGACCCGACAGCAAACCTAGCAGAGCATTGAAGGAGGTGAGCCTCAATTACCCACCATTGATTAGGACCGATTGTGGTAAAAGTTAGTCGACGGTCCTTACAAGAATTTTATTTATGACATAGGGACATTCCATGCAAATAGTTTGTCCCCTAGCTCTGTCAATGTGGCATCTATAGGTGCTGAGGCTAGGTTTCACTACTAACAATGATGAGGTATATGAGTGAGTTCACTCGCTCAATGTGGAACTTTGGGCTCAAGCAAAGAAGCATCAACGAGATGCGGGAGGCAACAGGTAATAAACTTTCCTGGAGGCGGGATTAAGATTGTGGAGAATGAGGGCAAAAAAAAGGAGAAGATGAGAAATGACAACGGAAAGCAATCAAGAAGAAGATGATATCCTTGTGGTAGAAGATGTAGGTAGGCTACTCCTCACCACTAGAGTCCGATGATGTTGATGATGTCGACATCTCCTTATTCGTGCTCCTATTTTATTTCTTTTTAGTAAACTATGATACATTAGGTTCATGTGTCCCTAGACAAGTCTAGTATAGCCTTAAAATCTCCTGCAACTTACCTGTATTCCTGGGAAGGCCTGGAACCATAAAGTCATGAAAGTGCAAAAAAAAGGCATATCTTAGACCATTATAGTGGTTGAGAACTGCTATAGTAGTCAAGCTGTCCGTTGGTGGCAAGGCATTCTCTATAGAGCACTATAGCGGTCCTATGTTATACCCCAACCACTATAGCGATGCCCCTAATGTCAGAAATGATATAGTTTCGTTTAGTGAAACCTCTACCCCTATATATACCCTTCAACCACATGTTTTCTCTTCAAAAATCCAAAACCCTACATTCCCAACCCTCTTTTCCTCATCACACTCTCATCCTCTTCAGCCCTACCTTCTCCAAGTTTCTAGATAAGGATTTAGCTATAAATTCTGTTAAATTCTTCTATTCTCTTCATTGTCTATGTTGTGGGTGTTGTTATTTCTCTACGATGATCGTCACATGCAAATTAAAGAGGCACTTCAACCACCCATTGGACAAACTTTCTGATTCCCATATTTCCTGGAGGCCAATGTCTTCATCAAAATGGAGTGGTACATCGCCAACACTAGAGCATGGTGGATACAGCTTCTCTAAATTGATATCCAATTTATAAAAATTGAATTTCGGCAAGTGCATCGGGTCTTAAGTAATAAGAATGAGAAGAGATTTTCACCCATGAGGATTAAAACTCAAGTACCAATTCGATTGGGCACTTTACTATTTAGGAAAATGTATAGGTAAAATAGTTCAACAATTAAAATAAATCTAAAACCTGGCAAGTCTAAAATAACTTGAGAAGAAATATAGATGAAGACAGATGTTAGGAATTGATTTCATCAAATTAAGATCTCTAGATTTGCACTACCCAATTGTTAAGATCTTTTCCTAATAATTTTATTCCTAGTCAAATTTCTTATTACTAATAGTTATAACATGATCTATCACTACTATAACCCTCTTAGGATGAACCAGATAATTAATCTCTTGTACTATTTTAAATTTATCCTAAGGATGAAGAATAATGATTCATAAATACCACACAGATGAACATTTCTACCTCTAACTACTTTAACCTATGTTAAATTCTTGTTTGAATTATTTTATAGAGTAAAATCTCTTTCCAGTATAAAACCATACATTAGTTAATGGATAACCAAACCAAGAACTTCATTCAAATTAGTAGAAAAATAAAGAAAAAATTAAAAGGAAATTCAAATAACAAAAAGGGTCTGAAATAGTTTCCTAAGAATCCATCTCCCTAACACCTTTGGGAGTTTAGAAAGACATGGAAAAAAAATGAAAACCAAAATCCAAATAACTCTAAAACTCAAAAGTGAAAAAGTGTCTTGAAGAAACTAAAAGCTACCTATTTGTCCTTGAAAGTCAAACTAAATAAGATAATAATATTATCCAAATCTCCAATTATCTCCCTCAAATTAGGCTAAAATCTTTTCCAATTATCTCTTCAATCCCTAATTGTTTATCCATTATCTTATTTTGCAAATCAAATCAATTTAGTGGGGATATTTTGTCAATAAATCTTCATAAAATCATAACTCACTAAATATATCAACTTGAGAATTTAAATTGATTTCTCAATATAATTATTAGTCAAGAATAGCTCAATTTAAATGTGATTAGGATCAAATAACTTGGATAAATTAAAAGATTTTTCCAAGTTATCATAACCCTATACTTGAATTTTTGCTTGTCCCTAAGTAAAATAAGAGAAAATATATCCAAGAACATTTAGTCTCATAACCCCCAACCACCAGACAAGAATTTCCAATTTAGCTATAACATGGACAACAAGGGATACATAGTTGTCAACCTTAACACCAACTTGCCAAAGTAAAGAATTTTCAAATCTTAATGAATCACTTGCAAACTCCAATCAATTTAATCAAAAGCAAGGAGGCTCAAATCAATTTTCCAAATGGACTCCCACATTACTTACTAATTTATCATACATAATTAAATAAATTAGCCAATGGGTCAGAATAATTTGCAAAACACAGTTTTAGCACACTTCAATTTCAATTTTATTCTTTGGGATTAACCAACTCTAAATGCTCTGTCTATAATACCCGATGTACACGTATCAGGAGACAAGTTATGTACTATCTTAGGGTCCCCGAGACCCACCCGTGTAGCTGGGAAGACCCCTGAAAGCTAGGAGGGCCAAAAGGTGAAGAGTTGGAGTTGTTACTATAGAATTCTATAGAACGGCCTCGCTGAGCGAGTTATGCTTGCTGTAATGAGCAAGCTTTGTTCGTTGTAGCAAGTAGGCTCCTTCAGGCTTGCTATAGTGAGCAAGTCTAACGTTAGCTCAACAGAAAATGATGTAGTTTTGAGTTAGTGACCCGCCACCCTTATATATACCTCTCCACTGGATTTTCACCCCTAAATTGAGAAACCCTACCCAACATCATCTCATCTCATTCTTTCTTTCCTCTACTCTTATCCTTTCCCAATCTAGCTTCCTTCCAAGATCCAATGTAAGTGATTGCTGTTGGTTTATGTTAGTTTCTTCCATGTTCTTCCTTCCCTATATTATGGGTTGTCATTTTTCTCCATTATTGTCAAGTGGGGATGCTCCCCCAATATTGTTAGAGTTACATTAGAGTTATCTAGAGAATGTTAGAGATTAATCTAGAGTTTATGGTTGCTCTATGGCAGTTGTTGGCGTCATCCTGCTCCACGAAGCTCCCTTGGTGTTATCACTTCTTGTTCTCCTTATCCAGATGAGTAGGTTTGATCTCATAGCCTTAGTTTCATCATTATGCGCACATTTCTTACATTATGATTATGAAATATGAAATTGCATATGAGAAAAAGTATAGAATATGATTTTATATGATTATGTCAAGCTAGAAAAATTATGATTTATGATGATAGCATGAAAAGATGAGTTTTACCAAAACCATGGGACTATTATTGCTATGTTGTGTGTTATAGGAAATGTTTTACATGTTTGAGAAAGGTTTTATGAAGAAAATATGTATCGTAGCAAGATGACTTTTTTTTTTACCGAATATGTTTTTACGAGTTTCTCGATATCACTATATATTTAAGTTTTAAGATTTCAAGTTATGTTTTAGAATATCCAATGAAGATATTTATATATGTTAGATAAATGTGAAACAAGAGTATGACTTAACTTTACGAATAAATATGTTATATGATTTCCAAGTTTTATATTTGTGAACCTCCAGTATTTTAAACTATGATTTTAGATTTATTAAGTATATGAAAAAATATGCTAACTTAAGATATGAATTTAGAACTTCAACTTTATGGTACCAAGAGGTATGAAATTCAATATAATTCATAGCAACTGCCAGATACATATTCTATGAGCTTGAAATCGAAAAGCGTACAAGCGAGTGATCCCTTGGGCACGATTTTCACAGCCAAGTTACACTAAAGTCAGATTGTTAGAGTTATATAAATCTAGAACTCTCAAAGTACTAAAATTTTCTGGGCTTTTCTTTGCCAGGGATTGAGCACCTAACCCTCACTTTTGATTTTGACAAACTAGTTTAGTCGGTAGAGATAAGGAAATATACAATTAGTTAACGGCTGTGAAGAAATCATTCACTTTGGTACTAAGTTGTCCATTAGAGGATAGTTTCACCCCCAACAGATAGAAAATCAAACCTAGTTAGGTGCCCACAGTTGTCTACGGGGACTATTATGATTTCAGCAAGTGCTCTTGTTCGCAGGGACTAGGTACAATGTTTCAGTTTATGATTTTACAGCTTTTATTAATATATATGTATTTATTATATTCAGCATACTATTTCTTGATGCTCTGCCGCACCCTTAGCTAAAATGATTTCTTGCTTAGTTATGCGTTTAGAAATACTTGTTATGAATTCATAGAATGAAAAGTGTTTTCCTAGCTACCTATATATGTAAATATCAAGTGGTTTATGATTGCTATATCTATATTGTATTATATATTTTCTTGGTTATTCCATGTGGGTGATGGGTTAGAATTCACTTCCTGAGTCCGTTGACTCACCCCTCTCCCTTCCTCTCAGTAGGTCCATTCTCGTTCCGCCTCCTGTTCGAGGCAGCTGTTCTCAATGATGAGCTTTATTTTGAAGTAAGGTTTAGTTAGGTGCATGTTAGTATTATAATGCTCTAATAGATGTGCAGGAGGATCTCGACCATGCATTTATTTTTAGATTATGTATTAGATTTCAAAAGTTGAATATTTTATGTTTATGTTTTTCAGAGCTCAAATATGTATTTGAGATGTGGCTTAGAGTTAAAGATTTATGTAGCCAACTAGATATGCATTTGTGATTTAGTTTTCAAGTGTTAAGCTGATTTTCATATTTAAAAATTTAAATTGTATAATGAACAGTTATGATTTCATGATTAGCAGATTTGGTTAAAAGGGTTTTCAGAGCTTAAACATTTGATACTTTGGTTTTCTTGAATTAGAATACTATGTTTTGAATAGATAAATTGATATTAATTTAGAAGAAAATTGTATTTTGAATATAATATTATTCTATTATATGTATTTAGAGAGACACATCACCTAGAAGGCTTACGTGAGGATGAGATTCCTCACATGCCGTCATGATCCAAGTCAAGTCATGATAAGATGCGCGGCGTATATGCAAATACGTAGATGCATGCATACTTCAAGCTCATGAGAGCGAGCGCTCACACTTCTTCCTCCTCCTCCACCAACTTTAGCACCTCCAGTTTTTGGGCGATGCGGTAGTCCTCCTCCTCCTCTAATGATGATGATGCTGATGGTGATGATGAGGACGATACAGGTGACGATGGAGGCGGATATTGATGACGCGAGTACTCGTGATTATTTTGTACTACTCCAAACTTTGTTATTTTATGTTTTATATTATTATTTTGGATATTTTCTTTTATTACTATAGTGACATTTTAATTTGTAATAATTTTTTTAAAATTTAAATTTTTATTTCATAAATTTCCTTATGTTTACCGATTATTATGATAATTAGTAGCGGTAAGTTATAATTATAAAAGTAACTACCATGTAAAAATAACACCAAAAGAACAAATCTTTACAGGTGAATTTATAGACAGTAAATTTTCCAATTTTTTTTTAATTTATTTATTACAAATGGATTTTATCATCTGTAATGTTAGAGATGATAAAATAAATCCGTAATAAATAATTTTTATAATAATTTTTTGCATTTAAGATGGATTTGATCGTTGTAATATTAGAGACGATGAAATCCATCTAATAAATAAATTTTATAATAATTTTTGGACATTTATAGATGGATTTAACCATCTCTAACATTACAGATGGCAAAATCTGTCTGTAAATGTCCAAATTTGAATAAGTTTTTCAACCATTTATAGTTGGATTTATCCGTCTATAAAAAATACAGACTGGCAAATCCGTCTATAAACCTATCTATGAATTAGATGGGAATAAAAATCCATCTGTATTGGTTATAATCGAGGAAAAAATAGACGAGTCTTTTCCGTCTATAACGTGTTAAGAATCCATTTGTAAATCCATCTGTATTCCATGAAAATCTTGTAAGGTGATTCATTGAAAAAAATCTACCTTTTTGGTCTCTAACTAAAATAGCAAGGAGATAATGCAAAAAATACGTGGGAGGATGGTCAATCAATGGTGGTGATGTGCAATGGTGGTTCAATGGTGGCAAGAGTGGTTTGATAGTGTTGTCGTGAATTTTGTGAGTTCAGCTAAGTTTATTAGAATAAACAAAGCCAAGAACACTAATTCACTTTTTGATCCCAAAGTGTAGGCGATTGCACCAAGAAGGGAATCTACCCCTTCGTTATGGGTTCTGTAACTACTTTGAAGAACAAGTTTTAGACAAAGGCAATATGTGAAAAGAGGATTTTAGTCATGAACAAGAAGTAATTAACAACACTTCAACGCCAAAGCATCACAATAAAATTTGGATAAGAAACTACACCTAAACTAAACTAAAAGAAAGGAAAAAAGAGAAGAAAACTAAAAGATAAAATGTAAATTTGTGTTGTGTTGATCAAGGATCCCTTTTTAGACTTTTGAGTCCCTTTATAATCATGAAGGAGTTTTCCCAACACATGTTAGTCTAGAATGAACTCCTCAAGTGCTTGGTAACCACTCCAGCTAAGGCTACAAACTCCACCGAAGCCAAACTCCATCACTGAGATTGGAGGCTCCATGGCTGATTGGTAATGTTCAGCTGATTGGTAATGTTTCAAGCTTATTGGACATTTGACTATTCTCATTATAATCATTCCAACATATGGCCCACATGCAATAATTGTGTCTCCTCCATTTGGCACATAAGCTCATTAATTGCAATAACTTTCTCATTTTCATGGCTTACAACACATAACAACAAACTATGTGAATAGTTAACGTGCAATAACCACTTCCTTTACGTAGACTAATTACCATATATAATTGTGGGACCCATTTACTCATTTTTTGGTGATAACAGATAGTGGCAATGAGGTTTATATTTTTCACATATATTTAAAATAAAAAATCATTATTTATGAAAAATCTCTTTTGAACATTATTTATGGGAATGTCTTGATTTTTGAGGAAATTGTTGACGCTGTGACAATTTCAATGGATTTTGTAGTTAAATTGAAATCGTTTTGGGTTAAAACGATTTCAATGTGGCACAATAATAAATGCGACTAGTTCAGTTGTTTTGTGTACTCTTCTTTTAATTTAAATATGTAAACAATGGACATGAGACTCATCAATTTACTCCTCACCCAATTTTCTAGTTCACCTTTTTTTTTTCACTCTCGTTCTATTCCTTTTTCTCACAAACTTTCGATAAAATCTCACAATAGGTTTGCATGGATAAAATAGAAAGGATAAAATATAAATCATTTTTGAATTATGCACAAGAATTAATATAATGATTGATCTCATTTATCTTCTAAAAAATAAACATAAAGGATAGAAATATCATTTTATTACTCATCATTTATTCTCTCTTAATTAAATAATCATAACTCATATCCATTTATTTTCTCTAATTTTACATCCTCTCATAATGATTATAAAATAATTAATGACTAATTAATTAAAATATAAAAATGATGTATATTTTCAAATAGACAATGAAAAAAAAACTCTGAAATGACTTATATTACGAAATAGAGGGGTAACGAATTGTTCCTCAGTGGTGAAGAACTCGCTGATTTTTTTTATGATTACTATTATTATTATATCACTTGCTAACTATTTCTAGTTTCTCTGTATTTTTATTGTCAGTTAACAAAACTATTTGTATCCGCCTTGCTTTCTATTCACATCAATTTTGGATTAAGAACTAAGCTAAGGAAAAATATCTTGCCCATTGTTATTATATATAATGCGCTCAGAAAACAAAGAATTATATGATCTTCCTTTTTCATTTCATTGCCTTCAATTGTATTCATTTTATTAAAACAACTTCAAGGTTTAAAAGGAGCAGGGAAATAAAAAAAAAAAGACATTTGAATTAATGGACTAAAAGATGACATTTTATTCTTAATTAGATGTTTTAAAACAAAAGAGAAGAAAGGGGAACTTACGTGCAACTAATAAGCCTGCTCGTCCATTGTGAAATGCTACAGCGTTTTTTCAGTTTCTCCTTCATTTTGGGCATTAATATTGGTTGATCTCGTAATAGTGTTTGGATATTGGAATAGAACTTCTCTATCTGGAAACACCTGGGAGATGCATGCCATTCGGCACCATGTCCTTCTTGGAGTAAGAACATGGATGAAGGAAGAGCGTTTGCATTGACTAGTCAACTTATGCCCTCGGTCACGTTACCCCAAGGTTGATGTTTCCCCATTTTGTCTACCCATTTCTTTATTATTCTCATGATCACCATTATCAATATAATTTTATTCTTTTTGGCTACCCTTTTCCCTTTATTGTATGTTTTATATGAATAACATCTATAAAGATCTCAGATGAGTTTTCTCATAGTTATAGTGATCTACTCATACTTGATAATTATTTGCTTATTTTAATCATATGTGATGGCCCGCTCTTGCAGCTCACACAAATATGTGCTAGTATTATTGGGAAGACTCGTTTAAGATTTTTCTTATTAGAAAGGTTGCAAGAGATCATCAAACTATACCTACACCCTTAAAAATTAATCAATGATTATAAATATCCCGAGAATATAATAGCAATATTTTGCACTCTAGCATTGTTGGAAATCTTTTAGATAACATGGCATTGCTTGTAGGGGCTGACACATAAATGAGAGAGGGTTAAAATAAAATTAAAAAAAAAAAAGAACCACAAACCTTGCTCACGCTCTTTTTGATCTGTTTCTTCTCTCTCACTTGAAATATGCACACGGTGCTCTGAAAACTCCTACCCCAATCTGGGTACACGCTGGGCACTACAGTGTAGCGTATCTCTATAAAGCTGATTCTCTTCTTTCTCTCTCCAAAACCCTATTTAAATACAACCATAACCCCTCTTCTTTCTCTCAAGGCATTACTACTTGTATTTCTCTCCCCTCCCAAACACCAATACCCATATCTACTATTCTTCTAGTACATTACAAACCCCCACCCCATCTCTTGTCCTTAATTTCTCCTTTGCCCCTTCACTCGTTGTTCTCTTCAGTTTTTTTTTTCCTGAGAGTTAAACCCCTTTTAACTACCGAAAAATACTAAGTTTTTCCCATCTCTTTAACCAATTTCAAATTGTCTCTTGACACTTTCATTTCTAGATATATCCCTACATATATAGTTACTGTTATTCCTCACCCTCATCACTTGCTATTATAACTAATTAATCATTACCTAGTGACTAATAGATATAGCATTGGCATATATTGGTAGCTAGGTTTCTCTAATTATTAGACTTTAAAAGGAGTTTATATAGAAGATGTCTAGCAGAAGGTCAAGGTCAAGGCAAACTAGTGGTTCAAGGAATATCACTGATGATCAGATCAATGACCTTGTCTCCAAGTTGCAACAGCTTCTTCCAGAGATTCGTGATAGGCGCTCTGACAAGGTTCCTTTTACCTTCATAGATCATATCATCCATTAGAAATTCTGCTTTTCTAGTTTCTGTGCTTGATTACACTTACCTAGATGCCAGTTTTCCACTAACTAAGCCCTATCTATTATTATATTGCTGGGTTTTCATTTTCATTTGTGTTGCAACTTCCAAGAGCTGATTTATGTACCCGTATTGGAAATTCAATGTGAACCCCAACAAAATCTTACTCCCCAGAGATTCTTGAGAAAAATAAAATATTAAAAGTGTATTTGATTGAGGAGAAAAAATAAAGTAAAAATTTCATGAATGAGTTTTATATATAAAATTATACTGAAATTCATCCATAAAAATTTGCCTCCAAACATGATAACAAATTGAAATGTTTTTCTTGGAACTTCTGAAAAATATTTCTCTTTTCAAATCTACTGTACGTTGTGAATCTTTGAAACCTTCGTCTCTAGCTTTTCTTGCTTTGCAAAATTGCTGAGCATTTTGTAAGATCTCATCTATCTTGAAGTGAAAAAACAAAAACACAACAAATGTAACTAATTTCATATATGAGAACTATTATTTTAACCGCCCATAACGTGAGTAAGGGTAGGTATCAAAATATACATGTATGAGAATATATATATATATATATATATATATATATATATATATATATATATATATATATATATTGTGTATATTTATTGGAGACAGTTGCTATTATATTTGATGTTGAAAATTCATATTTAAATAACACAACTCTTTATATATATTGGAGTTTAATTTTAATTTACAGACAATTTGAAAGAATTTTATACTATTTTTCAATCGAATATCTCCTTTATATGACTTTTCAAGTAAAATGGTTGGAGATTAACTAAATCTATTGATATAATATTATATAATTAGATAATTACATAAAACTATTTTACTTGTTAATATATTAAAATTAAATCCTATACACTGTCTACAAGTCTTTTTCTGAAGTGAATTATTGAATGCGTTCATCTCAGGTTTCAGCTTCCAAGGTGTTGCAAGAGACGTGCAACTATATTAGAAGCTTACACAGGGAAGTGGACGACCTAAGCGAGCGCTTGTCCGAGCTGTTGGCTACAACTGACACTGCACAAGCTGCAATAATAAGAAATTTACTTATGCAATAGATCCATGGATCAGTACTTATTCATCGCATAATTCATAGTTATTAGCACTTCAATAGTACTCTTGTGAGATGATCGAGAAGTAGTCGTTGTATTTCTTCTCCTTTTTGCACTTCATCACTTTTGTTCATTAGCTTTGTCTGTCCTCCGCTAGATATATGCATGATTGCAGCTTTTTGCAAAGCTCAATTTCTTTAGATATTAAATAAAATAATTTCAGGGTTCGTGCTTTCCTATATATTAATACATTTTCACTTTCTAAGCACATTCATAGTCATAGATAACCCAATGCCTGAAGTCTTGAAACTAATGTTTTTAATTGTTCGCGATAACCAAAACAAAAGCCCCATTTCCGCATTTCGTAATGAAAAGTGTGGTTGGATTTTCGTTTGAACTTTTGAATTTATAATTTGGGCAAAGTTATAAGTTACAAGAAAGAGAGAGAGAGAGATAATATCCAAATTGATGATTGACAATTGATAAATACATCCCTAATAAAAAAGAATTAGTCTCAAAGTGTGACGTGGAAATTAAATGCTGACTAAGATTCTCTTTACTTGATCCTATGTGGTATTGGTGAGGTCCACAATTCCCTTCATCTCCACCTCACAAAAACACACCATTTGAGTAGAGTAAAGATATCCCAAAATTTTGAAAAAGTTCACACAGATTTTTGTTTGAGATTTGTGAAAAGCAAAAGTGAAAACTTCAGTGCTTGGCTTTGAAATAAGGAAGAAGATGAGCTAAGGTGAGAGACAAAAAAGACAGAACTCTTAGAGGATTCCAAACTGAATCTCTATGAATGAATTTTTTAATAAGTAATTTTGTTTACAAGGCTTTATATACAAGTGAGATTGCACACGTGCTGTATTTAATGCACTAACTAACTAACTGCTTCAACAACCAGTAGCCTATACTAACTACCTTACATTCCCCTTCAAACTTAGGTATGCAGATCAGCAACCTTGAGTTTGTCTGGAAATTTTACAAAAAGTGTGGATGAAATTGGCTTAGTAAATATATCGGCTACTTGAAACTCAGTTGGTATATGACTGACAAGCACTCTTCCTTTGGCTACATGATCCTTCACAAAATGCAAGTCTAGTTCAAAATGTTTCGATTTTGAATGCAAAATAGGATTAGCTGCCATGAGCACAACACTCAAATTATCACAATAGATCTTGGGTGTGACATCATAGGAACATTCAGCTCTTGAATGAGATTTCAAATCCAAAACAAATCAACAACAACTATGGAAGAGAAAACAGGGACATCGAATAAATCAAGGTCTGGTTCAAAGGTTTAGAGGTTAATCAATTAACGGAGTTTAACCAAAATATAATAAAAAATATATATAAATATATACATATGATTAATTAAAATAAAAATAAATATATTAAATCATTAACATTAACATAATCAATAAAAAAGTATTCATAGGTCTATAAAAATAAACATAATCCATATAAAATTTCTCTAGTCTAGTCTCACAACACGGTCACAAAGCATTTGAAAACAATATTTATTAGTGATTAGCGAGGTTTATGGTGAGTAGTCTAATGACGAGAGAAAGAAGAATAACAACTTAACAATTTTTTTTAGTGCCCTTCTTTGGTTCCTTTTTTTTTTTTTTTTTGTAACTATCATAAGATATAAGTATTTAAGCTCTGAAAAAAAAACTTTTAAAAAAGAAATCAAACCGGTCCAACTGGTCCAATTCACCTGTTTTGACCGATTTCTTGATCGGTTTTGATTTTCCCCGATTTTTGGAGCTTAATTGGACCGGCAGGTGATCAATTCCTAGTCGAATAAGGGCTGGTCGGTTTTCTCTTCCATGGCAACAACAACCACAACCCCTCTGTATTTTGATTCAATGATGCTTCTAGACAGAGCATGTTGTTTCTTAGAGGACCATGAGATGAGATTTGGTCCATGAAACACAAAATTCACTTCTAGACTTTCGGTCATGAGGGTCAAAACCCCAATCCAAATCAGGATAAGCTGTGAAGGACAACTTCTCAGACTTCTTAATCTGGAGACTTCTTAATAGTGCCACTTAATACCTTAGAATTCTTTTCATTGCTTTCCAATGAGAATCAAGTGGAGTTTGCATGAATTGAAACACCTTGTTGATGCAATAAGCCTATCTAGGTATAGTGATAGTAAGATATTGCAAACTTCCTACCACAACAAGGTGGGATCAGGAAAAGTAGGATTGCTTGAGGCTGAGAGCTCTAGAGAAGAAAGGATTGGAATGGCATAAGTTGTATAGCCCTCCATATGAGCTTTAGCTAGCAAGTCCTTGATATATTTGGACTATGACAGGAGCAAACCACCATAAGAAGTATGAGAAACTTCAATACCTAAGAAGTAGTGCAGATCCCCCAAGTCTTTCAATGCAAATGAAGCATTAAGATGCTAAATGAGCTCAAAAATATAGCTAGCTTAGCTACCTGTTATGATAATGTCATTAACATATATGAGAACATATGTTGAAGTTGTTTTGGAGTGGCCTTCCTAAAAAGAGATGGATATGATTTAGTGGCCAAGAAATTAAACCAAGCTGTTGGAGAGAAGTAAGCTTATCAAACTAAGCCCTTAGAGTCTATTTCAGTCCATACAAGGCCTTAGTTAGCTTGCATACAAGGGACCCATCTCCTGTTTCTTAACCTTGTGGTGTTTCATGTAGACATCCTACACAAAATCACCATTCAAAAATACATTATTAACATCCAATTGCCTAATGCTCCAAGACTTAGCAACAGCTAGATAAAAAATTAGTCTTATTGAAGTGGGTTTGATCACTAGACTAAATGTCTCAAGTGTTATCAAAACCAGGCCTTTGGCAGAATTCTTGTGCAACTATAGTCTGGCCTTATTGGATTAGATAATGTTTGCAGATTGATGAAGAACCTTGAGAAGTTTGAGTTGAATCTTGAAACATGATGATCAGAAGAAGCAAAGCTCTGATATCATGAAAGGTATCATTGCTTGGCTTTGAAATAAGGAAGAAGATGAGCTAAGGTGAGAGAAAGAGAAAAGAGAGAACTCTAGAGGATATCAAATTGAATAAGTGTGAATGAATTTCTGAATAAGTAATTCTATTTACAAGGTGACATTACACACGTGCTGTATTTAATGCACTAACTAACTAACTGCTTCTACAACAACCAGGAGCCTATACTAACAACCTTACCAAAACAAACATGATTCTCAAACATCAATCGAGTCACTTTTTCATATTCAAGATTAAAAGGCAAAACGAATCAGAAAACACAATTAATAGCCATGTACAAACATTAGCAAGAGCATATGTGGTTTTTGAATGGTTTGGTAAACAATACACTAAAGAAGACAAGAAAGGGAAGCAATCAAAGTTCATGAGATAAAACAAAATCAAACCCAACCAAATTAAAAGAGAATAACACAATGAAAGACAGAAAAGCTAAAGAAAAACTCAGGCACAAGATTTTCACCTTTGTCTTTTTGGAGAGTTCAAATGAAAAATGTGTCTGGTAACATTTTTCAAAATTCTTTTGGAATATAGCTTTGCTATTAAATGGTGCATTTTTGTGAATTGGGGATAAACGGATATTGTGGTAACCATCAGTACCAAGTAGGACAAAGTAATAGAGTCTTACTCCCTTCGTTTAGAATATCTGTCCACTTTCAGACAACTTTACATTTCAAAATATTTATTAATTTCACATTTCAATAAAGTATTAATTTGTTTTTCAATACTACCCATAACTAATTTCACTTATTTACGATTACCCTTAGCATGTACATTAGTTTTTCAAAGCATTTCATTACTATTTGCCTTGAAGACTGTGCTATATTAATTAATATACAAGGTATATTTATTTACTATATTTTACTCCATTATCAATATTATTTATTATCTTTCTTAATATCTGTAATTGTCCTACATTGATGAAATATTTTGAAAAGGAGGGAGTATTATTAGTACTTAACCTCTACGTCATACTCCTAACTGATTGTAAGAGAGTTAGGACTTCTTCAAATATGAGAACCCTAGAGACTTTTATTGGGGTAGTTGCTGCCTTCTTTAGGTAGTGAGCTGACCTACCCTCCTCCAATCAGCCACCTTCTTCCAATACCCTTTCCCCTTCCTTTTCCTCTCCTCAACTTCACCTTTTCCCATCCACCTCCTAATCTCCTTTTCCTTTCCCTTGCCTCTTCATGTTGCGATGGAGTCGTAACCCAGCTGCTAATGTCAATAGCGGTTCATTGGCTTTCATGTTTGGGAATGGAATCATTTTTTCTTTCATTTTGGTGGGTTAGTTTATGCTTGGTGGTAGATGGTTTTGTTGTTCCCTCCACTCTCAAGATGGCCATTAGATTCTTGTAGACGTGGCTCATATACATATCAACCCTAATTAAGAACTCTTCATAGATAAGGGTGGATCCTAAGTTTGTAGATGGAGATGATCTTTTGGGAATGATTTCGGGTTGTAAAAATCCTTCTTTGTTTTGGGTGTTGCCTAGAAGGAATATTATTTTTGACAACAACCCTTCTTTTGTGTGATAAGATGGATACTATTTTGGTTAATGTGTGGGCTCACAAATAGCGTCTTGCCAACTCTTCCTCTCCATCCTATGTTCTTTTGTCATATGGAAGAGGTCCACATATCACCATCAAAGGATGGATAATTACTGATTTCTGTCATCAATGGTGACATTTATGAGTTGGAGAGCTTGAGTTGCCACTTCATTTCCTGAGTTAGCATGATGATAGGTGGTAAGCTCTTTGTTTCTTATTCTAGGGCAGACTCACATGAGGCATTTCAAATCCCTGAACTCAGTTCCAAGCACACTTTTTGATGAAGCCCAATTCTATAATTAGAATAGGTTGGATTTGGGCCTTAAAGAGGTTTGGGCTAGGAAAGGAGATGGTTGCTTCAGAGTTTGGGTTTTGAGTAGGCCTAATGTTGAAAGGCCTCTAGTGATCTGCCCAAATCAATAGCTTATTATCCAAGATTTCCCTCATAGTTTGGCTTTGGATTTGGAGTTTGGGTTAAGGGTCCCATCATGAAGTATTAGGCTGCTTGTTATAGAAAGAAAAATGTTATTTGTACTTATAGAGCATGGGACACCTTGCTAACTCGCACCCCATATACCATTGCATGGGGTGTGAACTTTACTTGAATGGGGTGTGTGAGTCACATGGTATTCTATGTCTTATGAGTACTTATAGAAGACCATGTTGCTTCATTTTAACTTTCAAATGGTGGGTCTCTACGTCCCACGCAAGATGACCATGCATTCTTTAATTCTGACTAGGTTCTCCTGTTGGGTGGTGGTGACTTGCAAACGTTGTAAGGGGGTGATCAGTTAGTTGGTTGTCGATTAACACAATAATACTTTTAGGAGGAGCATGTTTTGGCAGAGGTTGAAAAGAAATAGAAAGGGATGCATCTAAAAGGTAGAAACAATATGAATAAGGGTAGCACTCTTTCAAGGAAACATCTACAAAAGGTGACTTTAAGCATTAGAATAGATTCTTTGTCCAAGATTTCGAGTTTGATTATGTTAATTGTGATGGGAACTAGGACCCTGATGGGTTTGGTGAAGCTCCTGCACATAGAATTTGAGAAAAAGTCTAAATCTTTTGTTTGTGGATGAAGATGTTATTGATGCGTTGGTGAAATGCTGAAAATTAAGATGTGGTTAACTTGTTAAAGTGTCTTCATGTTTGTATTGTTTTCTTTTTTGTGATTCTGTTTTTGTGTTTTTGGATCTTTGTTAGATTTGTTGCAGTGCTTCATTTTCTTATTTCACTTTTCATTTCTTGATGTACCATTTGTTACTCTTTGTTGAGATTTGAGGGTTTAGCACTTTATAATTATGGAAAAAAGATCCTACCATGCCCTATTTTTGTAAGTATCATGGACCTCAGGATTAACTATTTTTTTGCTAGTAACCTATTTGTCCACTAAGAATATTGTTAAGGACCAATTTGATATTCTCTTAGAAAAATAATAATAATAAAAGAATCTTCCCAAATCATATCTCTAGTTGAAACAAAAATAATTAGCAAAGTTAATTCTTAGAGTAAACATCCAAATTGATCCCTGATAATTTCATTGATGGACAAATTAGTCTCTAACAAAAAAATATTAGTGTTGAGATCCCTCACAATTACAAAAATAGGACACTATAAGTCTTTAACTATTTTATTGATGGACAAATTAATCCCTGACAATAAAAAATTAGTGTTGAAATCTCTTACAATTGTAAAAATAGGATATATAGGTCCCTAACTCACTTGTAACATGTTAAATGCTAACATGATCTTTAATTATTGGTTTATGTGACATCAATTAATCTCAATCAACATTAAATAAAACACACCCTTTATTTTTATTTGATTTGTTTATAAATTCCTCTTAATTGTTTCAATATTTCACCGTATCCACTATTAAAGAAAGAAACCAGTATCATAAATTCACAATCATTTTCCCAAAAGAGCTATCTACTAGAGTACAATAATTGCATATTATAAAACAATACAATACCACCATGCTTGGTATGAGATATGCTCTATTAAATTTTGGAATATGTAGGGAGATTTGCAAAAATGAGAAAAATGCATTTTAGTAAATTGATGATGAATAGAATTAGTGAGTGCTTATAGGTCAATAATTAAAGTCCACCTAGCATTTGATAGGTTGGCTGAATGAAGAACCTATAATATCATATTTTTTACAATTATGAGAGATCCTAACACTAATATTTTTTTTTATCAATCAATTTATCCATCAATAAAATTATCAGGACTTATAGTGCTTTATTTTTGCACTTGTGGGGACCAATTTGTCCATTAATAAAATTGTTAAGGATCTATATTATCCTATTTTTATAATTGTGAAGAACTTTAAATATATTTTTTTTGTTAAGAATCAATTTTCTGATCAATAAAATTATCAGGGAATAATTTAAGTGTTTCCTCTAATTCTTAAGAACTAACTTTAAAAAGTTTCGATAACTTGAGAATCACAATTATTAAGCACAATTACTAACCATTCCTTAATTATTTGATTTTTTTCTCCCTTTATAATTGTGTTAAGGGTATTTTAAAAATTATGACATATATTCTCAAGAATATGGATTATAAAACAAATAAATTTTAAATTTATTTTTAAAAATCTTAACAAATAATTTAAAAAATATTTAATACTAAATAAATAATTTTTTAAAGATATTAAAAATAATATTTTGAAAAATATCATTTCCTAGAACGTGATTTCGAAGAATCTAATTTCAAATATTTAAACAGACGCCCCTTAGAGTAGAAATACACTTTCTCTTTCGGGAATCAAACTCAAACTTTTATCAGATTGACACAACACCAATAATATCGTCACACGTTGTAAAGAAATAGACATTTTCTTCAGCGTCTTTTGGTGGGAGCATGGGTGTATCATTACTAGCCAGAGAACATGTTCTGACTCGCGCGCCGCCTAAATCAAACACAATATCCGCCGAGAGGAGCATTGAGATTGTCATATATCTACTATGATAATTAATTCATTATATGAATTGAAATTCAAGCATATATGTAGTGCGATCAAGATAACGTGGATTCAAGTTACTAGATATTCGCATACGTAGCCTGCCCTAATTCTTTTCTCTTTTTCTATGGTCTTCCCTTCTGTGAGGATGGGAGTGTGCAAAGAATGGATTGGGCCAAATTGGAATTTGATTCAATTTTTAGATCATGACATTTTTTAATCCTCAACTGATAAATAATTAGGTCAAATTGGGTAAACCAACTTATAAAGAATTTATAAAGATTTTGACATTTTACATAATAAAATTATAAAATTTTATAAGAAATAAAATTCAAGAGATATTTTAAGATACATATTTCAAAACAAATCATGTGACTATAAAAATAATATCAACTTATCTAAAATGTATCAATTGATATATAAAATTTTATAATTTATCAGTAATTATTATAAAAAATATAACTATAAAAGAATTTTTTACTTCAAGTTGGGTCCAATAGGGAGCATAACCCAAACTGCCCAAACAATGCAACAGGTCAAATTTAAGGACATTAACCCAACTCAATAAGTTTCGGGATGAGCCGGCATAGTTGGCCATGTTGGTTCATGAACACTACTAGTGAGTATTGTTGAGGGGTGATGTCACCTTTCATTTGTGGTGGCAGCCCCTGTTTTTCTTCTTTTTCCGTGTCTTTCATTTTGTTTTCGTTTTCCCCATTATGGGTGTTTTCCGTTGATATTTGTCCCCTTTATGGATGTTTAGCTCCCTTTGTGCATGTTTATTAGTCTTCCCTTATGAGTATTTCTCTTTTGACAGTCTTATATATATAAAGATGTTTAGATATACTTTGAATTAATGAAGGCCTAATACATTCTCTAGACTACAACACTTTTTGTATGGGTCTCCATTGTGAAAGATGTTTTAACATCAACAGTCTTTTTAGGCGAGGAGCGAGTCACATATTGTTGATTAGTTCAAAATGTGGAATGTATCTGTTTTTTATTCATATATATATATATATATATATATATATATATATATATATATATATATATATATATATAGGTTTAATGAAGATGTAATAAAACATTCTCCAACTCCAGCACTTTTCATGTGGGTCTCTGTTGTGAAAGATGTTTTGATATCGATAGTCTTCAGGCAAGGAGCAGAGTCATAGATCATTGGTTACTTTAGAATATGGAGTGTAACTGTTTCTTATTTAATCTAGATTTAATGAAGGCATAGTACATTCTTTAGCCTACAACACCTTTCATGTGAGCCTTCGTTATGAAATATGCTTTAACATCGATAGTCTTCAGGTAAGGAGTATAGTCACATATTGTTGGTTAGTTCAAAATGTGGAATGTATCTATTTTTTATTCAACCTAGATTTACAATATATTTTTGGATTTGTAAGTTTTGTTAAGCTTATATATGAATAAAATTCTCTTTTTTGATAGGAAAAAAAATAGATATTCCCATACGTAACATGATTTTTATTAGAAATTTGGGAGTGACTATTACCACATCTTTATATCTATTTCCATACCATAATTAATGAGTTATTGTTTAAGTGTTCTAAAACTCCTTTTATCTTTCACAATTAAATTAATAAAATGTTATTATTCGATGTTCAATTCATGGGGTTTCAATAGTACCTTTATAAAATTCAAGAATATTAATACTTTTTAGTTATTTATAGCTAAGAATGTGTCAAGTGTCTCACTAACTCAATTTATTAAAATCTAAAAAGTCAAAGATTCAATTACAATCGTTGAAAACAAAAGGTACCCTACCCATGGGTACTGAAAGAAAAAACTTAATTCATAATTAATATTATTAATATTTTTGTTCATTTTTTATGTATTCTTTTATTTTAGGGTAAAATGTATTTTATCTCTTAACCTTAACTCATATGCAGTTTATGTCGACTTTTCAAAACGTAAATTATAACACCCTAAATTTTTCAAATACTGTAGACAACACATGTCATAAAGTTCAGCGGGTAAAATATATTTGCCCCTTAATTTTATGAAAATCTTTTCAATTTTTCTCATGAAATATATCAAATTTATATTTTTACATGAAGACAAAAAAAAAAATTGTACCAAATTGATTTTTTAATCTTAAACAATATTCAAATTAAAGTAAGTTTTTCACTTCAAATAACTTTCTCTAATTATAACAGTATTTTAGTACTTTTTTATTTTAATATTTTATAAATATGATATGAAATAAAATATCACTAATATCAATGTAGTAATAAAAATTTGAATTGTAATAGAAAGTATAAAAAATTTGAATTATAATATTAGTAATAAAATTTCAATTGAATAAAATTATTCTTAATAGTAAATTATAAATTTAATTTTCACTGTCAAAGTAAAAAAATTGTACTATCATCAAATAATATTTTGTCATTTTATTTAATGAGTTTAAAATCTCATATATATCATTAAAACACCTTAAATGATGTAAAAATATATTATCAAATATAAGAATAAAATGTTTATTCTAAATAGTTTACATATAATTATCAAATAGATAACTAATTTATTGTATTATATTACCATAATTTTTAAGAATACAAATGAAAATAAAAAATACAATAAAAATTGAAAGGTCAACACTAAAATTGTTAGTATAATGTGCTTTTAATACTAAATTAAATTATATAAACAAAAGATGAAAAATCTTTGAGTAAGTATGTTGTATATTACAATTTATTTTTCACTTTTTTTAACTATTTGTTATCTAATATCTAATATAATATACGTACTGTTATGTAGATAGTTATTACATAATAAAAGTTTTAAAATTTAATTTAATGTTTATGTCTATATTGTTATCTTAGATAAATTAATTAAAAATACTTATAATATATGGTCAGATAAAAATAAAAAAATAAAATCAATATTAAACATTTTTAAAATAAAAAATAAATTAATTATCATTTAATAAAAATCACGTAAAATTATTATGAAGCTTTTTTGTAAAATAAAAAAACAAAGAAACACAAATCATCATATATCAAAAGAAGATTTACTTAACAATATTAATATCAATAATTCTAAATAATATTAAAGTAAGAATAAATTATTAGTTTAACTCTTCTAAGAAGAATATTTTAGGGCAATTATATAAAGTGTATTTAATAGGGTGTGACAATAGACAATAGGACGTGGCAAGCTATACTATTTAATTTATATTACCTTTAGACATTCATCAATGTGAAACTATTTAATTTCATTACTTTCTAAACCCTCCGAAAATATTGGTTATTTCTTGAAATATAATTATACATTAACACCCCATAACCAATCTCAAGTTGGCCAACTTAGGGGAGCTAACTTATTGGTTAAATGTTAGCAATTATTATCGAGCTATAGTTAGAGTTAGTTTTTTTCTTTTTGATAAATAGTACAGAGGCTCAAAACATCTAAATAAGAGCGGAGCATAGGTTACAGCAAAATGATACAAACAAAAACATAAAAACTCACGAAAGTATAAGGTCAACAGCATGAACAAAAAATTTTAAGAACAGAATTGAAAGAAGCACCACAAGAAGCATAAACTACTTCTAAGTTCTAATGTCTTCCTTACTTGCCTCTAGCTCAAATATGCTTTTTTCCAATCTCCTATTCCAATTTCCGTATGTAGTTCAGCCGAAACAGAATCGAAAGAAACCGAACCGTTGCTCAAAGAGCAGGGCAACAACAACACATAGCAAACGCCAAAAAGATATAAACAAAAGGAACTTTGCAGTGTAGCAACACATCTAACTAATACCCCCAGAGATGCTCTCAGCACATCAAAGTTACTCTCCTCAGCACTCGAAGCCTTTAAAGAACGACAGACTTGAGAAACCTTGAGTCACAAAAACGCAAACGAGTAAAAAATGAGTAATTTCTCAAACCGAAGGATAACGTACAATTTATCAAATGGTTCATAACCTTATATCAAAAGATCAAAATATCAGTGCACAAAAATTACCCCCCCCGGCCCGTTTTTTATATCCGTCTTTCAAATTAAAAAAAAAATTATCCAATATTATCCCTCATTTGAGAGTTTTGAAGAAGCATTAATTTTTTTTTTTTACTTTTACCTTGCACATATTCTCTCTTCACACACAAACTTCTCATATAATAATTGTTGCATAACTTTCTAAAAAAGCAATTTTCTAAACATAGACATTTTATGTATTTGTGCATTTTTAATAATTTCTTAGTTATTTTTTCTAATTAATGGCCACTGGTTAAGGATTTCAATAAAAGTTTATAAACCTTTTGATGGACCTTACACTAAAAAATCACATTTTCTCATTTAAAAAAAACTCATGAGTGAAGTATTAGGCATGATAGTATGAGCTAATATTATATCTCATGTCTTTATCCATTGTTTGGTACATAATGTATTGTATAGCTTATACGTTATAACCTCCTTATGTATTAATATACTTTATAACTTAATACAACATAGTGAAACCGTATTATACTTGATTAGCATTTAACATATAACATTACTTTTATTTTTTAAATATTTTATTAAAATAAAATAATTCTTGAATAAATAAATAATAAAATAAAAATTATAAAAATAAATATAAATAATAAATAATATCAATTTAGTTATATATAATAAAAAATAAATATAATTGATAAAACAATACTAAAATAAAATAATAAATATTTAGTAACAAATAAATATTTAAAATAAATAATAAATAATATGTAATATAAAAATTATAAATTATTAACCAATAAAATATATAAATAAATAATATATAATATATAAAATAAGGATTAATAATTTAAATATAAATAATTATGATTAGAAATATAAAGTATTAAATATATAAAATAGTATTTTTTATTTATATAATTTATTGAAATAATAAATAATTATAAAATATTGAAACAAATAATAAATTTTAATAAAATTAAATTTTAATTAATAAATATTTACATGAATATAATATTTAAAAATTATTATAATAAAAATTCCCATTTTATTATCATTTGATTTTATTTAATATTTAATTAAGATATGGTAATTATTTGTAAATTAATATGATGATATTACATAATATTAAACAGAACATCTTATATAATATTACATCAAATATTATATAGTATTAAAAGTATATAAAATGTTATACTATCAGTCTATCCTTTTAGGCGTGTCAAAGAAACTCTTCTTTAGAAATTTTAACCAATACCCTTAATATACTGGTTAAAAATCCTCTTAAAACAATGTTTAAGGATACTAAAAGATAGAAGTTTCAAAGCTTAAGCTTTATGGACTATTAAAAACTTATCTTTTCAATAATAAGCTTTCCCTTTTTTAATTTCTTAATGAGTGCCCAAAATCCAAATTTTAAAAGACAATTACTACAAAATTCGGAGCGATTAACGTCATTAGTGTATGATAAGATCAAAATTAAATCTTCATTAGGGGCCAAAGCAGACACATGAGTAGGGATCCCAATGTCATCTCAAAATTCAATACTCCGGGGCCATGCATGCATATGATCCCCCTCCCTTCATTAATGTAACCTAAAAAAATCAAAGTCCCTCATTAAATTCGCTCACGTTCGCCAATTTTAACCTTCGAAACTGTCCCAATTAAGACGGCAAAAAAGCCCAACAGGTCCGTAATTACCACAACAAAGCAAGGTCCGTTTCGTCAAAAGACAAGTACACGTTCGTTAGATGAGCCCTGTGCCTTCGACCATCGAGGCCGCGTGCACGCACGCACAACTTGCCAGTTGGACCATCAATTCTGTGCTTCCCTTATCTGCATTTTTAAATGAATAAATAATATTTAGTGTCCAATAAAATTATATAATAAATATATATTATATATTTTATTATTATTGGATAAGCTTTAATCTCTATTTATTCATCATATTTAATAGTAATAAGATGTGTGATGTATATTTATTATATAATTTTATTATCTAATAAACATTACTCTTGTTAAATGTTTATGGTTTCAAACAAAAACAAACATAACAGTAACATATAACAGAAGACCATAATAATATGTATCTGGTTTCTTCTCTCTGGAAGGGAAGGACACAGGATGCAGGAAGAGGAGAAGAAGGAACAGAAGAAGAAGAGGAAACGGGTTTGGAGATCGATGACAACGTTGTAAGAAAGAAAGGTTTCGGTATTGGGTTTTGTTTTGTTTTGTTGGAAGAGGGGCTTCTTCTTCCTCTTAATTATGGGAAACTGCTTTGGAGCTCCTTACGAGGTTGATGACCCTTTGAGCTCTCAGCCCACTTTTGCAGGCACGTCGTCTTTTTATCACTTTCCATCCTCTTCGTTGTTTTAATTTGTTTTGATATAGAGTTAATGCATTAATGTAAACTGATTTTGATTAATGTAGCTAGCTAACACCACTTCATGCATGGAAAAGATTGTGATATTTTTTTTTATTTTGTTAATTTTAGTCATAAAAAATTTAAATTAATTTTTCCATGTTTTTCTCAAAGGTAGTATAAAATTTGAGGAAAATGTTATTTCAATATTCATATGACCAGATGCCATGATGGTGTGAAAGAAGTAAGGAGAGAGAATAAGTTAGGAGAAAAAGTAAATGATGGGATCCATATATATTTTGTGAATAAGATATTTGAAAAGTTGAGTGTTGAAATAATATTGTTGAAAATTTAAATTGATACATTGTTAATTTTGGATATAAAATTTAAATAGAGTTGAAGTCTCATCTAACTCAAAGTTGGCCTACCTTAAAATTTTAATTTGTTCTTACGATATAGTTGTGAGTTTAAATTTTAGAGGAAAATGAAATGGTTCTCAGTACAAAACCACAGGAATAATGATATCATCGAGCCTTGGTTGAAGTATGTTTAGTTTACGTTGTGCGTTGCACGATGGAGCCAAAATGAGGACTACAATGTTGTTATGTCCACTAGACCCCGGCCATTGTAGGCTAAAGCTCTTTCAACAATTGTTGTTCCATTCACAAAACTTGCATCTAAGGTTGTAGTTAAGGAAAACAAGTGTCTAAAATACTAGAACCAACTAAACGTTTGTAGAATCTGTGAACAAGTAAAGTCACTTTCGGTGGCAACAGTCAGCGAATGTTGCACCGAAATGTGACCTTTGAAAAATTAGAAAGAGAGAGGAAGAAGTTTCAAAGATTACTGCACCAAATGTTTGGTGCATATCTAACGAGGAAGAATTTAGACACAGGAGGAGGAGGTTCTCTCCTATAAATAGAGGACTCTTGGATCAGTCTAATCATCCCAATTCAGAAGAAAAATATACATAATGTCTTTTGAGAGTTTTCATATTTTATAAAGAGAGTTGTATTATCATAGTATAAGAAAGAGTCTTATTGTTCTCTCTTATATTTAGAGTGAAGTGTAATTTTATCTTCCAAATAGTAAAAATTTTTCTAAAACTCGTGGTTCTTCCCTCATCATTGGAGAGTTTTCCACGTAAATATTTTGTGTCAATTCAAATTCTCTTAACTCTATTTTTGTTGCATTGATCCGTTTCCATAACTCTTATCCAACATAATCAACCCTCCTTTTCTATTCTTCCATTTTTCACCTTCCCTTTTCACCCCTCCCAAGCACATTTAAATAAGATGTTTCACACCTTAAATCTATAAATTTGTTTCATTGACATATTTGCCATCAATTGTTTTATATATTCCTCTCTCCGTTTCCAAATATAAGTTCTTATTATAATAAGATACATTGATTTTTCAATGTAGAAGTTTGTCCAAAATGGAGTTTATATTTGGGAAGGGAGAGAGTAATAACTTCAAATTTCTGTGCCGTATGCAATGTCCCTGAGGGTACTTAATAAGGGGTTCATGTATTCATCCTAATCATCATTGGGAGTATGTATACTTTTTTACTCATGCAAGTTTCTTGTGTGTCTATCTCTCTGATGCAGACTTTCAAGTCTTTCCCTGGTCCAAACATATATGTCATGCATCTCATTAGTAATTTTTGCCCTAATGAATTATTCCAAGAAGACAAATATCCCTTATGCTGAGATTTTCTGTATGTTTCTTTAAATTAAGTCTTTCCTTTATTAAAATGGTTAGTCTTTTACAGATGTTACAAAAGTTCCAGGCAGAAGTATCCATTCCTTAACTCATCCAAGTCCAACGGTGCATGGATACAGTCATGAAGGTAAACCTGAGGCTCTCCCAGTCCCAACTCCAACATTTGAAGGTGACATACTTTTCTCCCCGCATTTAAAAGCCTTCACATTCAGTGATCTAAAGAACGCCACAAGAAACTTTCGCCCCAATAGTCTACTAGGCCAAGGAGGATTTGGTCATGTCTATAAAGGGTGGATTGATGAGCATTCCCTTGGTGCTGCAAAGCCTGGATTTGGAATGATTGTAGCTGTGAAGAAGCTTAAACCTGAAGGCTTTCAAGGGCACAAAGAGTGGCTAGTAGGTTGCATTCATTGGAACTTAATTCTGCCACTCAGCTTAAAATGAATCAAATTCCCTCATTATGTTTCTGTATCAACAGTCTGAAGTCAATTATCTTGGCCAACTTCATCATCCAAACCTTGTCAAGCTTATTGGATATTGCCTGGATGGGGATAACCGGCTCCTAGTCTATGAGTACATGCCTAAAGGCAGCTTGGAGAATCATCTATTTTGCAGTATGTTGATGCCTTTAGTAGCATAAGTTTTGAGTAATACACATTTAAACCTGAGTTTAGTTTGATTTAACAGTTTGTAAATCAAGCTTTCAGATATATTTGAACATTACATTGCATCTATTTGTTTGCAGCTAACCCTGCCTTAATCAACTCTGAAACTGGTACTTGCAGGGGGCGCGAGACTGCTTCCTTGGGCAACAAGGATCAAAGTTGCCATTGGTGCTGCTCAAGGCCTCACCTTCTTACTTGAGTGTGAGCAACCAGTTATCTACCGTGATTTCAAGGCTTCTAATATTCTACTAGATTCGGTACGTTGGCTAATCATTAGCATTCCTCGTGTTGTATATGTTTGGTGAAAATTCTTTGTTTCAACTTCAGTAGTCCTAGTATACTGGTGGCATTTCAACTTGTGTTTCAATAAATTCAGGAGTTTGATGCAAAGTTGTCAGACTTTGGTTTAGCCAAAGCAGGGCCCACTGGCGATCGCACTCATGTTTCTACCCAAGTCCTGGGTACTCAAGGCTACGCTGCTCCTGAATATATTGCTACAGGTTTGATTTTTGCTCAGGTTTTATGATTTATCATCATGCTTGTTCCATATAATTTAGTGGCTTTATCAGCTTCCTCCCTTTCAATGCTCTTGGATTCTTTTGCTGGATATTGTTAAATTGATATTTCAAAATCAAACTATTGCATTCATGGATATAACTATTATTGCGTTTTATCTTGGTAATTAAGCAAGACTTAAAGTGGATTGAATGTCAAAACAGGTGAACCAACTTAAAGATTAACATCTAAACTTCAATAATTTCAATGTACACATTGGCGTCTATTCGTACATAATTGTTTCTGTGCCATAAATGATAAGATCAATTTACCCGTCGATTCTGTCCAGAACCGACTTCCCCAAAATCTTAAGCTGTTAGGTGAAGAAACATAAATGACTTTGTTATATCGATCTAGAATCAACCAACCTTACCAAAAGTTTATGTTATCAGATGAAGGAACATGATATGACTTGATTATATCTCTAAGAGGTTCATATGGAATTGCTGATATGATAACCAAATAATCTTTGACATGAGCAGGTAGGCTGACTACGAAGTGTGATGTCTATAGCTTTGGTGTTGTGCTGTTGGAACTACTCTCAGCCGCCGTGCCATGGACAAAACAAAACCTGGGTTGGAACAAAACCTGGTAGATTGGGCAAGACCCTATCTGGGTGATAGGAGGAAATTGTTCAGGATTATGGACACCAAGTTAGAGGGTCAGTACCCCAAGAGGGCAGCTCATACAGCTGCAATTCTTGCATTACAATGCACTAGTGAGGCCAAAATCAGGCCACAGATGTGTGAGGTTTTGGCTACATTGGAAAAATTGCCAACCATGAGACATTCAATTTCAGCAAGCCCCATGAGGGACAATAAGTATGTGACTAGCCCTAAGGCAAAATCCCCAATGAGACATAGCCATCATCATTCAGTAGACAGGAAGTCTGTCTCTAGTTACATTAGTGACATTTCTGCTAGGTCCCCACTGGCATCCCCAATAAAATCTCCGATAATGCTATCACCCAGAGGGGCAATATAACATATGTGTATTTTTACTTTTGATGTGGATACTTTAGTGTACATATCCTTTTTGTTCTGGATCCTGTTCGGTGCTAGCACCATTACGGGAGTTTTGTGTACTTTTACTTTTACCTGTAGGTGAAGAAATTTGATCAGAGAGATATCATGAGCATCAAAATGCATAGTCATATATATATATATATATATATATATATATATGTGTGTGTGTCTCTTAGTCAAGAGACATTATTTCGTCTCTGCCATTGTAGCAACATTAATTCTTGCGAAACACCATTGAACCTAGCCTAGCAATGTATTTGGAACATCAAAGTGTTTCTTAGAAGATTAAAATTTACTTCAAATTAGTCTTAGATTTTTAAATCTTTTGAATTAACTTGAAATAAATTTTAATTTCTGAAGAACTAAATTGATGTTACAAATTTGTCAATGAACAAATTGATATTACAACTCTATCGAGAACTAAATTGATATCTCAAAACTCTTTTAAGAATCAATTTGAGATTTCACTCTAAAAATTAATAAACCTATACCCAAAAAGCATATGGATTTAGATTTTGAATTTAGATCTACTTCTATTGTAGAAGAGTTTAACTTTGTCAGTACAATAAAATTAAACTCAAAGTAAAATACACAGAATTTATATTGTTTAATAATTTTTATTAAAAAAATTGATTAATTTAGTTGCTGATTTATAATTATTATTCGTTCTTTCAATAACGACATATAGCAAATTAAAGAAAAAAGTGTCATGCAAGGATTCGTATCTTCACATATTTACAAGGAATGCTATTGTACGTTTTCTTTCTATAGTCACAAATATTATTATACATTGTACTAAAAACATATTATCATACATTAATTTAAGACCTTCTATATCATATAAACAACATTATATATATTAAGTTTTAAGATCCTGAGATGTGTGGAAGAAATTTCAATCAGATAACGACTTTTTAAGAAAGATCTAAATTGAAAGAAGTTGCCGTAAAAAGGGGAAAATTAATGAGAAAAGATTGTTAACAATACAAAACTGAATTTCCACCAAGATCGCCAGAATTGTGAATAGATTTCTGCCGTTAAATTCTCCCAAAAAAGCACCAAGAAGTTTAAGCCAATTGGGTATGGGTATTGCTGATATATATCGATTTGTAACAAACCATCTTCTAACATGATCAAAAAAGTAAGAGTGCCGCTGCCACCCCAATAATAATAAACATAAATAAATAAATAAATACAATAGTTAACTGAAAAAAGTAGACGAAATTAAGATAGCTATTGCATTATTTTCACTTCAGCAATTTATAAATCCAGAGAAATTAAAAGCTAAGCATGAAAAAGACTTTCATGACTGTGAAGACAGCATTATTATTCTTCAGATTTTATTCATATCATAACTACAGAAAATGTGAGATAGGAAGAGAAAGATTTCTATAAAAATTCTACTAATTAAGCTTGCATCAAGCTCCAAGCAGCATCCATTTCAGCTAGCTGTGAATCTGTAAACCATGTAATGCTTGTATATCTCTCCAGGGCGCACAATCTGTGATGGGAAATTAGGATGGTTCACAGAATCTGGGAAGCCTTGTGTCTCCATGGCAATACCACCATACTTGTGATATATGGCACCACCTTTGCCTATGGTATCCTTCAACATGCCACTAGTATAGAACTGAACACCAGGTTGGTTAGACCATATCTCAAGTTTCCTTCCAGATACAGTGTCTTCTATTATAGCCACTTTCCTGAAGTGATCATGGCTACTCTTGTCAAGGACATAGTTCATGTCATATAGGCCAGGAAGGTCATGAATCTGGCTACCAACTTCTCTTGGTTCAAGGAAGTCATATGGGGTGCCCTTAACAGGTGTGATTTCACCTGTTGGGATGAGCTTTGCATCCACTGGGGTGATCTGTGACCCAAAAATCTGGACTGTGTGCGAGAGGATGTCACCACTGTTGTGTCCCCTCAAGTTCCAGTATGTGTGCTGGGCTAGGTTCACTGGTGTGGCTTTGTCTACTGGCTTGGCAATCATCTTCACACCCAATTTGTTTGATCCAATGAACATGTATGTCACTGATACTTCAAGTTTTCCAGGAAAGCCTGGGAAATTTTAATTTAGAGAGAAAGATTAAAAAAAAAAATTAAAATGTTAATATGAGAGGAAGAGTATAGCAGCAGAGAAAATGGAAAAATATTATTTATACTCATATTTCTTGAGACATTATGCTCACTCATATTCCATCCATCCATCATTAAATGTGATGAGAATATGAGTTGACACAATAGATAACATAACTCTTGAGAATGAAACAAAGTCAAGATATGAACAAGTAAAAATGCAATGAAGAAAATGTCAATGTGACAGGAAGAGAGCAGCGGAGAATGAAACAAATATATCAAAGTTATATATAAACCGTAGCATAGTTAAAGTGTGTACCTTGTTCATTATCATAACTGTCATAGGTAAATGTTATTTCACTATCTTCCTTGTGGCTTTTTAATGTCCATAAAACATCACTGAACCCCGGAGTACCACCTGATATTTATGATACTGATATTTATATCATATGTACAAATTGTTTAAACCAATTATAATTAACTAAATCAATAATTGTGCATATATAATTGCATAGGATGTGTATGAGGAATAGTACTAGTAAATTCAACTATGATTTGATTAATATAATATACCATGGAGTGTGTTCCCATGATCATTAGCAGGCAATTTGTAGGTTTTCCCATCCAAAGTGAACTGAGCATGTCCAATTCTATTTGCCACACGTCCAATAAGAGCTCCGAAGTAACATGTATCATTCTGCAGCAAATTATACAAACCTTTAGTCAGAGAAATTGTTATTGGTTGTGGTTTACTAGTTAATACTGTATTGCTTAGTAATCCTGTTACACAACCATGTTTTGATGAAAAAAAAAAGATGTTATATGAACACACTTGAAAGACTCATACGATTCCACGCATACGAAATATAAGGGGTGGATGTGTACCGAAAGTCTATTTCTTATACCGATCACTGTGTATATATACTTTTTCATGCGTCGCTAATAATATGCGTTCAAATATCAGTGCTCTTTGATAAAAGATTTTTAATCTCGTAGTCAGTGACGGATGCATGATCATTAAGGTGGGGGCTAAAGCTCCCACAATCACATAATTATATACATATTTTTGCCTCTAATGTTTTATTAAATTTGACCCCATATTAATTTTAGATGAGATAAAATAACAATATGCAGTTCAATCTATTTTTTTATTATACTTATATATTATCTTTACCCATAACCAAAATTTTTCTAGATTCTCATAGTATATATATATATTTTTAAATTCATTTGTACACACAAATGAATGGTTTAACACGCTTTAGGAGATACGAATACTAATCCCACACAGTTGTAAAATACAATTATATGAAGCAAGAACACAATTTAGTGTCAAAATTGATCAATGATTGTGTCTTCTTAAAGATTTTTGGGTTGCTCAAATGCTACCAACAGGATAAATAAAAATCAAGGGTGAGAATTAAATCTAAGAAGCAATTTTATTTATTTATTTATTAATTATTTATTTTTACTTTTGAATTAGCTAATTGAACAGAAGAATTAATGTATGTACCTCGTACGATTCAATGGAATCATAGCCAAGCACAATATCAGCAAAATTTCCTGTTGAGTCAAACACGAAAGAGAAAGTTTATGTGATTGCTGTTGAAAGAGAATAATTTAAGCCAACATTAACATATATGCATAGTGAAGAGTATGAAAATAAGATAAAAACAAACCATGTTTATCAGGGACAATGACTGAGACTATTGTTGCACCATAGTTTGTCAAATTCAGCCTCATATTTCCTCTCTTGAGTTCATAAAACTCAATCTTCTTATCATTTTCATCATGCGCCTGAGCAAGGACCAGAAGCCCCAGTAGAAGAGAAGAAACTAGGTATATCTTAATCATCATAATGGAAAAAAGAAGAAGATTTGAATTGACAACTAGTTTCTTTCTTTCTACCTAGTTCTTCCTCTAATGCGAATTGAAGTCCCGATCATTAGATATTTATAGAGAGAAAAGATCAGAGATAAAATCAAAATTTAAAATCTTAACAAATATATTATTTGTAGTTTTGTGGATAATAGAATACTAGATTTTAGCTATTCTGTTAGCAACAGTTGTTACTGTAGTATTACTTTTATCTCTTTAAATTGGATTTTCAAAATTATTTAAAAAAACCATGGATTAATTTCTCATCTATCGGATAATTACATGCTATACATAAAAGCATGGAAAAAAAAAAAAAACTGGACAGCTAGTCCGTTAAGCTCCTAAATCGTGAGTTCAAAACTGGTCAAAACTTAGGAAAATCGATGCACTAGACTAGTTTGACCTGTTTGGAACTTTGGATTCTTTTAAAAACTTAAATGCTAATATCTTATGACAGCTACAAAGAAAAAAAAAAAAAAAAATGAAACCAAAGAAGGGTACTAACAAAGATTGTTGGGTTTCTTCTCTCTATCTGTCATTTAATTGCCACCATATACTTGTTGGCCACTAACAATATTGTTTTCAAATGCTTTGTAACCGTGTTATGATGCTGAAACTAGAAAAATTTTATATGGATTATGTTTATTTTTATAAACATATAAATATATTTTGTTGTGTTGATTATGTTAATGTTAATGATTTAATATATTTTTTTATATTCTAATTAATCAAATGTATATATTTATATATATTTTTTATTATATTCAGATTAAACCCTGATTAGACCTTTAAAATTGTAAACAGGACCTTGATCGATTCGATATTTGGTCCCGTTTTCTCTTTCTTGCATAAAAGTACTTCGTAGATTTTTTTTTCTTTCATTTTTGTAATTATCGATAAAGTTTTGTTCTTCTTTAATTCAATATCTGAAGCCAGTATGGTGTATCTGTTAAGGAGTCATTTTTCCTTTTTTTCCGTTATTTTTTTTTATTCTTTCTTGATATTGAGTAGATTATGATGAATTTGGCAGTTTGTCAGAGTCACTTTTACATTCATACTAGTGTAATAGCACATGCTTTGCACAGGAATTACATAAAGGTTTTTGATTAATTTAAAAATTAAAATATAGAATTTAATTAGTTAAATATGTTTTAAGTCAAGTTTTATATAATTAATTAGTTGGAGTGTATTTTTTTCCAGTTATCTGTATAGATGACATAAAAAATCATAGTAATATAAATATCAATATTATGATAATGTTGTTAGATAGATACCAAATTTGTATAAGAGAAACTACATTACACTAACACTTTGAAAAGACTTTTCAACTCTTTGTTTTACCATAGATATCATTTTTTACTGTAAATCCCCTACAAAATATTAAAAGAAAGGTGTAAGTAAATAAATATCATATAAATTATAAAATTGTCAAATACAAATATGTAATGTGTTAGTGTTAACATACCATTTAAATAGATATTTTGAAAAAAATTTCTATAAACAATATTTATTGTGCATCCATTTATTATAGAATCGTGATTTTCTAATAAAATTCTCAATCCCTTCTTGTATTTTATCCATGAAAGAGTATATAATTAAACCTATATTTTATCTGTAGGACCCAATTAAAAATTCAGGAAAATTATAGGACTGACGGATTAATTAAACCCTTTTTTAACTATCATTTCACATTCAGATTTATATTTTTAGGTACAATGGTACACGAAAAAGAAATCTATTAAGAAGAATACTATTGGAAATAGAAAATTGTCTACAAATTCATATCGGCCCAACCATAGAAATTGTTGGATATACATTGCTTGTAAATCTCTAAGCAAAATATGACTCCTTTTTTCTTCCTTTATTGCCTAACCATGTGCATTTCGTCCATGAAACTTAGCTATCTAGGATCCTTCAGACTTTTAGATAAATTACTCAACATAAAGAAAATAAATGTTGCACTATCTGTCATATCCATTACTCTTACATTAATGCAATACCTATAAGCAACAATGGATTTAGATCCTCTAAAGTGAGAATCCTTTTAAAGTGAAAAGTGAGGGTGTTCTCACTTTTAAATTAATAAATGGGTTCCACACACCATGCACTTTTTTTTTTAATCTAAAAGTGGGAATACCTTCACTTTATCACTTTAGAGGATCCAAATCCAGCAACAACATATTAGAATTATTTACTTTAATAAAAAATTGTAGTCAATCCTAAAAGCAGAAGCATGCAAATAAGCAAAGTGCTAACCTTTGTCAAAACACTAACAACACGAAGATCAAACTTATCACAAAAGTATCAGAATCAGGTATGACTTTGTGGCTACGCTTGCATGCAGGGTACCACCAATTAGAACCACTATTAACATGTTTCACAGTAGGCATGCAATAGGCATGCACTAGACTCATCACAACTAATATGCCTGAATCCTATTCCAAATTAAAAATAACATTAGCAAATAAATAGTAATTTCAGATTCATTATGTAACACCAATAGACTTGCAATCAAGATAAACTCAAGTATTGCTCATAAAAATTGAAAAGCCACCATCTATCTACATCTCCATTGTAAGACTTTTCAAAACATGTCGGCTAATCAAAATGGCTTAGACCATGTCCACCCCTAGTTTTTCAGTCGTCTTCTTTTTGAAATAACAAAAACCTCAATTTTGAAATTTTGATTACATTTCATTATCTATGAAGTAGACAAAATCAAATAGTGCAATGAATGAATGAAATTGGTAGTTAAGAAATTTTTGTATAATGTGATTTTAGTGCTAGCTATTTTTTTTTATATATATACATAATCTGTCTTACCTGGTTCTTAATTTTTATTTAAAAGTTTGTATTAGTTTCTTGTATATCAGAATCAATATTCTTCCTATCCAAATATATCTACTTTATTAAATTAGAAACAACAAAAATAGATACAACATAGTTAAACTAGCAAATATCCATAATGTACTTGCTGTTGCTTGCAACTTCTAGACCTCTACGCACACCTTCCAATCATTTTGCAAAAATATGATAAAAAAGGATTTTGTCTAAAATAGTTCGAGTAAACTACATCAAACTTCATATAGTAACAACCTTTAAAAAAATCACAAAGAAGACTCAACAAAAGAATGGACAAACCAAAAAAAAATGAAGAACAAAAATAAAAGAAAACATAAACCCGAAATAGGAGAAGGTCAGAAAGGTTGAATATTTTTTGTACATATGCTAATGTGTAGTATGATACTATAGGGTAGAGAAAGCAATATGCAACACCTAAACAAAAGGAAAGAAAATCTCACATAAATGCATTACATGATTTGATTTTAAATAGGCTTGGGCACAGCAAGCCAACGCATGCATATCACAAAATTAGGAAGAAAAAGAGAAAACATTTGAATATCACAGAGTCATTCCGCTTGATAATAGAAAATATCACCATCTCAATAGGAGAAAAAACACAAAAAGAGAAAATCATATAAAAAAAAAGATAACAGAAAAATAATACAACCCAAAATGGAAAAATGAATCGATTACAAAAAATTACCCATTACCTAAGCATTTGAAATCATGAGGGAAATAGAAGAAAAAAAAATACCAAATCAGAGTTTGGAAGCTCTAATGTGTTGCCTTCATGTTGATTGCTGCCATTGATTACTGCACTATGATCCACCTCGCTCCTTCTATTCTCATTGGTGCTCATCATGGCTACATTTGTGGTTGGAAATTCCCTCAAGCTTCCATGGAACCGAATACATGAAACAATATTGTATAGGAAGAAAAATGAAGTGAATGAAAACTCTGAATACATATATCTCATAATAAGGAAGAATAGTATAGCAACTGCCATGTCTCAAAATGAAGGGAGAGATAAAAAAAAAATAAAGGGAAGGAAGAGATCAAAGCAGTTAAAAATAGAGGAAGAATGAAGATATTGGGATGGATTGTCAGAAGTCTTTTATTCATTGTAAAATAAAATGATGAAATTTTGAAATTTGAATTTGGAAATGAAGAAAGAAAGATGAATGAGTGGATGTAATGTTTGTGAGTGTGAGTGTAAAATTTATAAAGCTTATCTACAAAAGTCCAAGATTGGTCAATAATAAGGCTTTGAAAGGTCTCCATGCATCCTTTGAAAGGTTAACAAAAGCATGTGTAAGAGCTATAACTACGGCACATTTCCATCATTTGAAATTTAAAACAAAATGATTAAATTCATTTTAATAAGTAAAGCATTTATTCAACCATACCTCCATTATGTTTGAGCGATCTTTCAAATAGATTCCTCCTCCAGGTTACAATTAGTTACCCTCAGCTTCAAATATATTAAAGCTCCATTACTACACTTGCAATATGAGAGTCTAGCAAATTGGATGGAAGAAGAAGCATCATCCGCATGCCACATGGCCACTTTGTTGCATTTTTCATTACTGTGACTAAGTGAATGTAATGTGAGCGTAATATTTATTAAGGTGCATATACAAAAGTCCAAGATTTGTCAATTTCAAACCAAACTTTGCTTCATCAATTTGACCATTTCAAATTTCAAATGCGTGTGTGTAACAATTATATGTTGAAGGTAGGGGTAGATGCTGCATTAAATGATCAAATTTGAATTTTGAAGAAAGTTGTTGTTGGTCAAAGATTGCATATGAATGAGTGGATGTAATGTATTTGAGTGTAACATTTATTAAGTTGTATCTACAAAAGTGCAAGATTGGTCAATTTCAAATAAAAATAAACTTCATTAATCCTATACTATTAGAGAATATGAAGATGAAGAAGTAAAAACAAAACAGGATATTGAAAGAAGTGGAAGAGGAGAAAGAGGAAGAAGAAGAAATGAAAAAGGAATGCAAAGAAGCTATTAAATCTAGAATGTTGGGTAGCGATCTAGAACGGGAGTATTTATGATAGAGCTCATCATATGCACTAATATTCAACTCCTGCTTGTAGGTCGATTAACACACTTCCATCATTTTTGAAGCATTTATGAACTCGGTACCAAACATTGTATAGTTTGACCATTTCAAATTTCAAATACATGTGCAACAATTATATGTTGGAGCTAAGGGTAGATCCTGCATTAAATGGACAAATTTGAAATTTGAAGAAAGATGTTGTTGGTCAAATTTTGAATGTAATAATGATTTATGATGAGAGAGAGTTGATTATCATATCAATAAATGTGTTAACTGAGAGAAAAGTGTCCATGAGCAAATGAAGTATTTATTAAGCTGCACCTCCATATGTTTGACTACTACATTTGAAACAAATTCTTCCATCACAATTAGTGACCATCTGCTTCAAAGAGTAAATGAATCTCCATTACTACACTTGTTGGTCTATCACATTGCACTTTTGCATTTGCTAAAAGTGAGTCCAATAAATTGGAGGGAATAAGAAATGCTCATCATATTGACACGTATGCAAGTTACTTGATCAATCCTATACTTGCATGACCCATTTTTATATTATAGTATAAGATGTGAACACGCTGGAGTAGCTACATCTCGTGATCCTGATCACACTAAGCACTTCCTGTACAGTGATGCTAATAGCCTATGGAGTTATGTATCATTTGGATGTTGTGTCTATGTGTTTGATGTGTGTTTATGTCGGATCTCACATGACATATCAATAACACACACACACACACACACACACACACATATATATATATAAAATTTAAAATTTATTTTTTTCTTATTCTAACATAGAAAAACATAATATAAATAGAATTATAAAAATGAAATAATACATAACTTTTTGAGTTTATATAAAAAAACATAAGTGAAACTTATATAAATGATATTTTGAATAATGAATCATTTTTTTAAATTTTTAGTTGTATATTTCTTCTTCATGTCCTATAATTTTTCAATTTTGACGTGTCTCTCGTATCAATGTCATGTTTTGTCTTGCATCCATGTCAATATGTGTGCTTCACATAGCTAATAAAGGAATCAATGACTAACTACTAAGAGCCCATTTGATTTAGATTTTGGTAGAATTACTTTTGAAATAATTGATGTTGAAAGAATTAATCGTCAAAAAATTGATTTTGAAAGAATTAATTTGTATTTGAAAAAGAAGTTAAAAAAGTAAGTTTAAAAGAATTGATATAAAATAGAAATATAAAAGCTCACTTCCACTAAAATCAATTCTTATGAAAGTGAGTCATTATTATCAAAAGTAAAAGTACAAAACAAACAACTTCACTTTCTCTAAACCCAATTTTTTTTTAATTTAGACACAATGTGGAAAAAAGTTTGTAACCAAACATGCTGGAGATAGTAGGCGAGTTCTCTAATAGGAAGAGATGAGTTTGGGACCACCTGGTTTATATAATATAATATTAAGAAAAGTTTAATAAAATAACATTTTTACACTTGATTTTATTTCTTCCAATTCCCAAATCTTCTTCTCATTCCTCCTTCTACCTCAACAATGATTCATCCTCCTTCCTCAAGTGATGATGATGTTGTTCTTCTTCTTTTCCTACCATTACTTCCTCTACATCCTTCAATCTTGTCCATTGCGGTAGCGGTAGGGCTTGGTTCGAGGCGACCTCGATGTCACTGTTCGACTATCGGTTTGTGCAAAGGGAAGAACTGGCAATGCTCGGAGGGACGGTTGTTGATGAGCAGCAAGCAAAAGGTGAGGACAATGGTGGGTCTCCTGGGTTGCGACTAGAAGGGAGGCTACGGTGATGCCTGGTGGTAAGTCATCGACGATTTGTGATGGCCACGAGAGTTACTGAACATCGTGGAGAACGAAGGTTATGGTTGGGCATTGGCGATCGCGTGCGGCCAGCAGCAACCCAATGGACGCGGGGGCTGACGAAAGGAGGTGGATCGTGGTGGAGAAGAAGGTGGTGCTACCGCGTGAAGGTTGAGTGGGGCTACAATGGAGGCCTGCATGGCAGTGATTATGCACTCCTTCTTGCAACCTCCATGTCCTGGTCATAGGATGGTGGCGTAGTGGTGCAGCCTTTTGTAAAAGAGGGCAAAACGGGCAAATCATTAATATTTTTAATTTTTATAAATATTAAAATATAAATATATATTTTAATCCATGTCAATTTAGATTGTTAGATTCAAATTTGAATGGTTGAGATTAAGGGATCAAGTGGTCCCAAACTCATCCCTCCTCATTGTAGAACTTGTCGTAGATAGTATTGGAAAGCAGTGACAAGTTACAACTTAAGTGCTCTGTTATGATGCGCTTTAAGCCCAACTATAGCATGGGCTTTAAGTTGGACTTTTGATGTTGTCTACTTGTTTCCTTCTCTACAATACCATCCTTTGACCTCATCATTCCAAATGAATTTAAAAATTAAGAAAAAAAAAGAAGATACATTGCAACTCTAATCACGAGGTGTGGCGTGATCAGCAGCACGTTGTCCCTTAATCATGTAGTTGGGGGCTCGATCCCCACTCATGGGAATGAAGTGTATTTCGTAACCAACCGTTTGCCTCTTCAAAAGAGCTCTTATGGTGAGGGAATTAGTCACTGCCATTTGCGGTGGATATCCTGATTTTGAAAAAAAAAAGAAGAAGATACATTGCAACTCGAATCATATCCTATCCTATCATATCATTTCATATCATATATCATATATATATATCTTATAAAAGTAAGACTATGATTTTTCATGTTCTGAATATCAAAAGTCTCAATCTCTGGATATCAAAAGTCTCAATTTAATGCTCTCAATTTAACATTTTTTATTTTTATTTTCTTTAAACATTTATTAAGTAGCTCCACGTATCAATTTTGGACTTCTTCATCTATTTATTGGCAATCATTGAATTTTTCTAAACAAAAATTTTGTAATTTTTCATTAATCTAAATCTTTCTAATATTTTTTTATCTAGACGGTACCCGTGCATCACCCGTGTGATATTTAAAATTTTCAAAATATAATTTGAGTATTGGTTTTATCTATTATCACCTTTTTCTTTGGTAGAGATCTATTGTTACTTATAACTGTTCATTGAATTACTTTTATGGCATAAATAATAAAAATTTTACAAAATGAAATATATAATTTCAAAATAACGAAAGACAACAAATAAAAAAATCTGGAATTGGAGATAACATATTCAATTTGTGAGATTAAACAAAAAAAATAAAGAGACTAGAGAGGAAAAAATAAAAATAAAAAACCTAAGAAAACAATTAACTAAAACTATTTTCTAAATGTTATATTTGACGTAAGTAGCAAAGCTCCTTCAGGATCCATATAATAAGCATCCTAAAGTAGCGTTTGTTTATTATCCTGGGAGAAAATATAGGGACATTGATAGAAATACAGGGCAATGGAGACGGTAAAGATGAAAATATAAATAATAAATACATATAGGGGTATTATTGGAAGACAAAAATATAAAATTTCTATCTTTATATCATGCCTCCACATTTTGGAGATATAGAAATTTTATGTTTTTCTGGAACAGAAATTCCCCTATTCCTGTCTCCACCACCAAACAGATTTAGTTCTCAGTGTCTTTTATTTCCTGAGCAGTAAACAAATGCTACCTAAGTGCTTTCCCTAAGGCTTGATGGTCACTTAATGCGATACTAGATACAAGAAGTGATGACTTAGGCAGTTTGAGTGCTATGCGAGTCCACCCCTAAATGTGATTTTTATCTTGATTGCATACGTAAGAGTGGTAAGTGGCTGCTTGCTGCATCTGTTACATGTTTCTGATGTGCGGCCTCGAAGGGAGTTGAAGTGGGGATCAAGGGCTGATTTTTTTGGTAGAAAACTTCACTTATGATATGGGGAATTGTATCTCTATTTGGAGTTGATATGGACCATATTCTCCTCAAATGCTTGCTAACAGGATAGAAGTAGCTAGACCCCATAGGAGGCAAATCAAAAAGGAGTTACTTGAAAAAATACATGAGGATCTCATAGCCACTTGGTTTTGTTGCATATCTTGATTTTGGGAGGTCTAGGTGATTATATCCTAATATGACCCATGCATTGCAAAAATTTATTATATATGGTGATTATTTAGAACTTTACTTATATATGGTGCTTATAGAACTTGTCTATATTTTATTTTTATTTTACAATGAATCCGCCAAATGTTAATTTTTTTTATACTGAATCTCCTTTTGGCGATTCATGTTAATTGTTTTTGGTGGATTATATACTGAAAACACTATATTATGTGATTTTTCTCCAAAACACCATATTGATATAAATACATCACTCAAATTCCATAGGTAAAAAAAGATTATCAAAATATAATTTGAATGTTGGTTTCATCCATTATTACAATTTTTTTTAGAGATTCATTGGTACTTATATATATCCATTGAATTACTTTTATGACATAAGTAATAAAAAAAATTTACAAAATAAATAAATAAATAAATATATATATATATATATAATATTAAAGAAATCTTGAAATGGAGATAACGTGCTTTCTCAAATAAAGATGAACAAAAAAACTGCAAGGTAATTAAAGATTTCGCGTGGATCAATGGGTTGTTGACATGCGGATCCATCAATATTTATAAAAAACAATTAAAGAAAAGAAAACACCCACATACACCAACGCTCCTCCTTCCACTTCAATGGGTCGCTAACATGCGTGCCGTGAACTACCCGCTGACGCTTGCTCCTGATAGACCACCATCCCCAGCGATCACCAAAGGTGCGCGCCATTGCCGCTGGCGCTGCCCTTCGTGCTCTTGGCGACCTCTAAAGCACCTGTATATGGTGTTACAGCCTCATATGACCTTTTCAACTGCTCGATGTCGAAAGTTCCGGCGGAAGCTCCTCCACAACTACATTGCATGGTGCTCCCTCCTTGGCTTGAAACGTGATCTTCCCTCGCCGCTGCGACCATGAGGATCTGCTGTGAGCTTTTGTAGGTCTACATGTTTCTTCTATTTGGGGGTTTGTACGTTTGCCTACTCCCAAGTGTGTTTGCTATGTCCATCCTTTCAAGGCTAAAGGCTGCTGGGGGAGGTTATGCTTTTTTTAAGGTTGTCGGAATGTGACCGGAGAAGTGCAATGAGAGAAAGCGAAAGGAAGAAAGGACCCAAGATGGGAGGAGCGTGGGTGTCTGCTCGTTGGAAAATTCCATTTATAATTCCTTTTAAATACCATTAAATGATGCATCCACATGTCAACAAGCAAATGGATAGTCAACAATCTACAACATCTTCACCCACAGTTCATCGTTTTGGTTTCCCAGGGGATCCACTGCCAGACGTAATGATTAATTCCTTTACGTATTGTAGACACATTTAAGCAAGTAGATGCTAGTTTAAAGTTGCTCCATTCTCTAGGCGATGATTGAATCTTCGACACTTAATTAAAGAAGGGAATGGCTCTTACCATCTCATCTCGGTCCTTGTGGTTACCCATGCCGATAACATATTCAATTTGCGAGATTAAACAAAAATATAATAAAGAGATTAGAGGAAAAAATAAAAATGAAAGAAATTAAGGAAGCAATTAACTAAAACTATTTTCTACATATTATACTTGACATAAGTAGTAAAATTGCTTCTTTTAACATTCTAAGTAGGGTCGAAGAGGCAGGCCATTGTCAGGGGCTTTTGGCCTAGTCTACGTTCGTCCTAGTTAGGCCTGATTTAGTAAACAAGTTAGACTTAGGCTTTTCAAAAAACTTTTTTGACTAATCATGACAGGTGTCAGGCTATAAAAATAGCCTCATAGTCCTAACATGCTTGTCCACTTATAATATTATTACTATTATTATTATCATCATCGTCATTTAAATATCTAATGATAATATAAATATTTTAATCTATTTAAAAATATATTTTTTAACTAAAGTATTTTAGTCTATTTTTAAATATATTTAGTAGTATTTTGACTTATAAAAAAGACCTATATTAGGTAATAGACTCTAAGCTTTCAAGCTTTATTTTAGAAATATAGGCCCAACCTATTTAAACTAAACCTATCTAGCTTTATTCGATCTATTTTCACCTCTAATTCTAAGTACTTTGCTCGAAGTGAATATTAAGGTTCCTTATGATAAACACACAAGCAATGCATGTGCAACACACGGGTACCATACCTATTGGGCTTGTCAATGAAAAATATTACCCTTCATTGAGTTTGTCAATCATGTTAGTGCTACATTAGAATTGTGACCTTCCGGCAAAGTGCTAGTCCGCAACATTAAATGAACAAGCTTGCCATCTAGAATTTATAAATGTTTCATCAGCAGTATCAATAAAATCTACATTCTAGGATATAATGGTGTTTGCTCTGGTGCCTATGTAGTTCAATACCTATCATGCCTACGTAAGGTTAATAGAAAGTTATTTAATGGAATATTCATGTGAGAGTGATTTAATAGAATATTATTTTTTGTTTTTTCATAATATTTGTGAAGATAACTTTAGAACTTAAATAATTTCAATTATCAACAAAAAATACTCTCTCTCTCTTCTTCTATTTATGTTTCTACCAGAAGTATGTAGGGACTTAATTACTTCTAAAAAAAAGTAGAAAATTTTTTTTAGGAGTACAAACAAACATACTAATAAATTCTAGAAGTACATTTAAAAAAAATTAAAAGAAGCATTTTTCTCTTATAAGCTTATCCAAACGAGTTCAATATAGCTATTTAAAATCTGAATAAATGACATTTTTGTTTTTAAGACTCTATTTTGTAATATCTTAAACATCCACCTAATTGATGTGATTAAACTAAACACTATGTTTCAAATGTTAACATTGCTATCATTTGCTTATGTGTGTCGATTGCATAGTGCCATAAACACAGTAGACATTGACCAAGATAGGCACCTCAGCAACTGCCATATTCAGTGGATGGGAAATGATGGTGGTGGCGGCATAACATTTTTACCTCTGCAGTTCCACTAGATTATGTTGGCAACTAAACCGTCCATTTATAGTAGTTTGTATCTTGCTAATTAAAGTGAATAAATCTCTTCATATGTAACATGGCTGGTGGAATTCCAGTTATTTCTGATGCTAACCTACAGCTAGCCATCATTTCAATATGTTGCACTTCGTTTTGATAAATCCATGTCTCCTACGGTCCTACTACCGTTAGAAATAATTAAAAAAAATTACAAAATGAAATATTTAATTTCAAAATAATGAAAGACAACAAATAAAAAAATATTCAAATGAAGATAACATATTCAATTTATGAGATTAAATAAAGAAAATAAAGAGATTAAAGAAAAAATAAAAATGAAAAAATTAAGAAAGCAATTAATTGAAACTATTTTCTAAGTGTTATATTTGATCTTTTAGCAATCTAAGTACTTTGTATCTAAATATATTGAATTTTTATTAATTTTCTAGAAGATAGATAAAACTGATCGAAAATAATAATAAACATATGGACAAATACAGGGACAGTGCATGTGCAATGTACGGATACCGTCTATGATGGCATAACTTAGGTAGGAGGGCTGCACAACTTCCTCTCCATCCGAGTTAACTTTAGAGAAATGATATTTTGCCATTCACATTTTATATGGACCAAATCATGTGAGACGATAATTGAAAAGAATAAATTAAAAAAATATATAAATGGTGAAATTTATATATATTTAAGTGAGATATTTGAGTGTTTAAGATAATTAGATGTCAAAATAAAAAATCCTTAACTTTATCTTTTAAGCAGGTTGAACTTTGCTTTATTCTGCTTCTCTCTCTTCTGGTCCTCAATGTGATAACATTGGAATTTGAACTTTCCCACTTGGGTTCATAATAGATACTTCCTTAGTTTCATGATTTCATCCATATGTAAAAAATGGATAAATAACGAAAGTTACCCATGAAATTTACTTAAATGACATTCTATTGTATTCTTCTTAATTTGAGGCTCCACTTATTTTTTGCAAAAATAAAAAAAAAACAAATAGCGAAAAATTAATAAAATAAAAAATAAAAACTAACTAGATAGAAAGAACTTTTTAAATGTACTCAACATGTTTTTTAAATTAAATAAATTATTAAAATCATATTCCTAGGTTCTAAATCCTCAAATTTATACCTGGCTTAAAAAAGATTTATTTAAATTATTGCATAAGAAAGACATGTGTCTCTTACAAGCAACAAGTGTTAAAATCTATATATGGTTGAGAAGAGCAAAAAAGAAAATTGAATAAAAATTAAATTGATAAATTATTTATATGCCTGGAAATTACTCATTGCTTTCCACAATAGATCTACCCCAGTTCAAAAGAAAAAATGTGACATGGGAAGGTTTTTATAAACCTTCTGGTAATTACAAAATTCAATTGGATTCATGGAAATCCATTTAGCTGGCTGTGAATTTGTAAAGCATCTGGTGCGTGTATGTCTCTCCAGGACGCACAATCTGTGATGGGAAATTAGGATGGTTCACAGAATCTGGGAAGCCTTGTGTCTCCAAGGCAATACCACCATACTTGTGATATATGGCACCACCTTTGCCTATGGTATCCTTCAACATGCCACTAGTATAGAACTGAACACCAGGTTGGTTAGATGATAGCTCAAGTGTCCTCCCAGATACACTGTCTTTGACTATAGCCACCTTCGTCATGGATTTGCAAGAGCTACCTTTGTCAAGGACATAGTTGATGTCATATAGGCCTGGGAGGTCATGAATCCTGCTACCGACTTCTTTTGGTTCAAGGAAGTCATATGGGGTGCCCTTAACAGGTGTGATTGCACCTGTTGGGATGAGCTTGTCATCCACTGGTGTGATCTGTGACCCAAAAATCTGGACTGTGTGTGAGAGGATGTCACCACTGTTGTGTCCCCTCAAGTTCCAGTATGAATGCTGGGCTAGGTTCACTGGTGTGGCTTTGTCTACAGGCTTGGCAATCATCTTGACACTCAATTTGTTTGATCCAGTCAACATGTATTGCACAGATACCTTGAGTTTTCCAGGAAAGCCTAGGAAATTTTGATTTAGAGAGAAAGAAAAATACTTGAAATGTTAATATGAGAGGAAGAGTGTAGCTGACAAAAAAAAATTTTTAGATCCTAAAGCATCACGGGATATATTTCATATCCATAATAAAGTGACATTTTAACTAGGACTCACATTTAATATCAACTTTCAATTGAAGTGTCATTTATTAGTGGATATAAAACATATGATAATGTGTTGACTTACATTTAATAATAATTTAACAAATGTTATCTGCATTTATAATCAGACACAGTGTTAACTTATATTCAATCCGTCCACCATCAAATATGATTAGAATTAAGTTGGTAATATCTCATGGAACATGATAGATAACATAACTCCCAAATGAAACAAATGTCAAGTTAAGAACCATTAATTAAGAGTATATACCTTCTTCTTTATCTTGACTGTCATAAGTAAATGTTATTTGATTATTTTCTTGTAGGATTTTACCGTCCATACAACATCACAAAACCCGAGGACCACCTGATATATCATATGTACGAAATGCTCAAACAATTATCATTAATTCAATAAATACTCATTCCATTACATATGAATAGTCATTCTTGAAAACTATCGATTTTAATACATTGAAAAGTTAATGTATTTGGTTACAATTATGAAATTGATGGAGTCTATAATTTGATGAGAAAATGAGAAGTGTGCGTAGTTGGATGGATTAGGAGGAACTTCAATTAATATACCATGGAGTGTGTTCCCATGATCATTAGCAGGCAATTTGTAGGCCTTTCCATCAAGAGTAAACTGAGCTTTTCCAATTCTATTTGCAACACGTCCAACAAGGGCTCCGAAGTAAACGGTATCATTCTGCAACAAATTACAAGGCCTTGTTGAGTTTGAGAAAATAAATATTGGTTATATTTTATTATTCTTGAATAGCACATTGCATTGCATAATCGTGGTACACAACCACAGAAATATTTGGGGTGCTTTGAGAGCAAGATAAGTCTTTTACTTTGTTCTATTTATTGATTAACACATTGATTATTATGTTAAAAATGTTAAAAAAAATGAGGGACAATAATTGTTCATTAAACTAATATGTTTTTTAATAAATAAACAGAACAAATTTTTTTTTATTCTCATTTCATCGGCCACATTTAGGAGTATGGTTTCCCCATTTTTTAATTGAATTTCTGAAGAATTTAAGTATCATATGTACGTACCATGTACGAATCAATGGAATCATAGCCAAGCACAATGTCATCTAATTTCCCTGTAGAGTCAAACACCACAGGAAAAAGTTTGTGATTGCTTCTGAAAGAGAATAATCTAAACCAACATATACGCTTGCATATACATAGTTAAGAAGAACAAGAATAAGATAAAAACAAAACCAACCATGTTTATCAGGGAGAATGACCGAGACAATTGTTGCACCATAGTTTGTCAAATTCATACTCATATTTCCTTTCTTGAGTTCATAAAACCCAATATTCTTGTCATTTTTATGTGCCTGAGAGAGGACCAGAAGCCCCAGGAGAGAGGAAAAAACCAGGTATCCCTTAAACATCATGGAAAAATTATAAATTTTCAATTGGGGGGTAGTTTCTTAATTTCTCTCTATTGAGTTCTTGTGGAAATGTGAAGTCCAATCCACTAGATATTTATAGAGAGAAAAAAAGGATAAAAAAAGGATACTGAGGTTGAATGTAAATAGATATGTTCTTTTTTTTCAATGGTGCTTAACAGATGTTTCATTTGACCATAAATTAAAGTTTGTAGAAAATAGAATCCTTGCCCTGTTTAGCTTTTGCCTATTTTATTATCGTTATCGTAGTATTATTGGCTCTTATCCAGTAGTTTCTGAAATAGTAAGCGGATAAAAGACCTCGAAACCCATTTATTTTGCTAATTCTGGACACAGATGAAATTATCTTCATCGCCATTATAAAACTATCCACCTCAGAAAGGTTACCGCAAAGAGAAGAGTAAGATATTGTTTTCTTAGAAAATGAATAAATAAAAGTGGTTTTTTCAATACCTATAAAATTCAAAGGTATTAGTACTTTTTAGTTATTTGTTACTAAAAATGAATTATATTTCATTAACCCAAATTTTTGAAATCTATCAAATTAAAAATAAAATCACAATAATTGATTATACAAGGATGTCAGTACCACATGGGTACCAAAAAAAACCATTAAAAAAGGTATCTACCCTTAAATAATTTAATATGTAAAAATTAAATTAAAGTTTATCTACAATAAATAAAAATGTATTTTTAGAAAATGAATTTATAAACTTCTTTTATGAATATTTTTTGAGAACTTATTGCATGAATTAAGACAGTAATACACTATAGATAAAATTTAAAATTGGCAACCTGTTATTTCGGTTTACAAACAAATTCTCATTTGAAGAAATGTTCCTCCTCATATCAATATTGGTACTCGCATTGGTCATCAGCAATGATATGATATCAATGCTCGTTACAGTACGATTCTTTGATATAAAAGGTAGCTCTGAAGGTCATATTGTCAATCTATTAGGCAAGTGACAAGGCTTATTTCATGGTGTGAGTCTGCATATGCTAGGTGGTGAAGGCATTTTGAAGTTTTTATTTGTTGCATAGTGATGTAACTCATCCTTTTTTGCTGTTTGTTAATTTTTCAGACTTTGTTCTTCCTGCTCCTCATTTCTTTTTCTGTGAGTTGAGCCTTCAATAATATTTATCGGAGTAAAAAGAAAATCACTCAAAACAATTGCATTTCCTGATAAGGCCCGAGTAATTTTAGAATATGGAAAAGCTAGGGGGTAAAAAGAATATTACAACAACAAAATTTGGACACAGTTGTGAAAGAATATTAAATAAAAAAATCGTGGCTATATAAACACACTTGTGAATCTACACATATAATAGAGATAATATAATCTACATATGACATCAAAAAGATATTTTACATAACCGTATACACTAGTACACTAAAATATAATGGCATATGAGTCATTGCTTTCGGAGGTGAATATCCTGGATTCACGCAAAAAAGAAGTATAATGTCCTATACTAAGACAAGTTCTCGAATGCCTGAGCCTCACGTGCAACCTTGATGAAGACATCTTCCAATGTGGTGTCAGCTAAGCCCCATGCAGAAACTGTGAAGTTTCTCTTTGCAGTTTCAACAGCTCGGAACACATTAGCTATTCTAACCTCATCTTTTGGGATCTCAAACTTCTGAGTGCCAGAGATATGGTATACCTTGTTAGCACTTGGGAGAGTTGATGCACCAAGTTCTCTACATCCTTTTCATGATCCAAAGATGTTGTCATTGTGAACACATAAGTTCCTCCATATCTGGCTTTCAACTATGATAAACAAACAGAAGAACACAAAATATTCAGTGTCTACATGGTTGAAATTCACAGTAAATCCATGAACATTGGAAGTGCACCACCAGTAAAGATCTTAAAGGCCTATTCCATTTTTGCTTTTACTCATAGTTACCAAACTCACCGGTCATTGACTCGGTTAAGGCACTAAGTCAATGGGTTAACTCATGGTTGAACAGTTGAATTGAATTTAATTAAATTAATTTATGAAAAAAAATGTGTAACTAAATATAGTATATATACATAATTAATCAGATATTATAAAAATAAAACAACTCAGCCTAGCAGTAGTGGAGCTCTTCATTGTAATGTTAGGCTGGGTTTGATCCCACAACTTGCAGTTTTTGAATTATCAGTCCAGTTGGACTATGTGCGGTTTGAAGGTGGCCCGGCATGTCACCCCGGTTCACACCGGGTTTGACCAAGTTTAACTGGGTTGATTGCAAGTTCGATCTAATTAGAGAACCGAATTAGACCAAGTACAGGTTCATTGGTTTTCGGATTGAACTAGCCAGTCCAGTTAGAGTTTCATTACTATGCTTTTCAGAATTTTGTGGGGAAAAAAAAAGAAAACAGGGAACAGTACTGTATTATTTCCACTGTTTTCTCCATAAAATCTTAAAAAACAATAAACCAGTTAAAAAACAAGAAATGAATACAGAAACTAAACAAAAAGTTTATCTCGATCAACTTTACAATGAAGAATGAAAGTAGAAGCTCCTTTGCAATGTATGGGCTTAAGCCTTTAAATTGCAAGGACCTAATTCATAGGCTGAGGGCTTAGTAAGCAATAGGCTATGCAAATCCATAAACAACTGTATTTTGCAATTCACTTTGATAAAAAATAAAATAAAATATCAGATTGCTTAACTAAACTTGTTAGAAGTTAAAACAGTTTTTAAGTTTGTTTAGGTGAAAATTAACCACATTACATTTATAGGAGAGGAGCTCAATGATAGGTTGAACTATAATAAAGTTCATAGGAAAAACAGAAGAATATGAGATTTAATTTTGTATAAAAATAAAGATGATTTTTATTAATGAACATTAAAAACCACCAATAGTTTCTCTCTATTTAGCTTCTAAAATAAGCAGCAAGAGTGTGTGTGTGTGTGTGTGTGTGTGTGTGTGTTTTTTTTTAATAACTTCCCTGAATTTTTAAGTTTACATCAAAGCATGCCTAAAAATAATGCAATAAAAGAGTGTATGCAAAATTAAAATTGAGACAAAAAAAAATTATATAAATAAGCAATGTACCTCCTTTGGATTTCCTATGCACTGCAAGCTACCATCTACAAATATTCCTAATCGATCACATAGGACCTCTGCCTCTTCCATGGAATGCGCTGATGAAAAAACCATGCAAATGAGATTTATCAATCTATGGATTCACAGAGAGAGAGCGTGAGGAAGAACATCTTAATCATGCTGTTATGAAACCAAATAAATGAACAAGCTGATAAATCTAAATCAAAGACAGCAAGCAGAACAATGGATTTAATATTGCAACAACTTGTATCTGTGTTTCAAAAACCAAGAAGAGTAAGAGCATACTGGTGAGGATGATAGCACGATCCTGTTTCGCACGCTTAACGACATTCCACAAGTTGTTTCTTGATGCAGGGTCTAATCCAGTACTTGGCTCATCCATATAAACAACCTTAAATGGATTCAACATTTACAGAATAAGATGTCCTAACATGAAACTTCTAAACATGCTTATAGTTAAAAATTCTTATAATAAAACAGATTGAATTGAGTAGAAAAAAAATACTCTAGGATCCCCAATCAATGAAATTGCAACACTAAGCCTTCTCTTCATTCCTCCACTGTATTTTCCAGCTTGTCTATCAGCTACTCCTCCATGGAAAAGGCTTACATTTTTCAAAGATTCTTCCACTGCCTGCAGCATTAGATGCGAGCTTGAATATTACTCTAAACAGATGGTTGTTCAACTTGTATATGCATTGCAGTCATCCATACCCTCTTATCAGAAATGTAAGGCATAAATGATAAACAATTAAGCTTGGAGGGACCATAAACTAGCCTCATAACCAATGGTGTTTCACATACATGTTAAGATATTACAAAAGATTTGTAGATTACTAGACAATTTTTAAAATAGTAATTGTCAAAGTTTAATCTGTCCAATGCATTCGTCAAATTGTCATTGAAGAGAAAAAATTGCTGAAACAAATAACAACTATAAGACAGGCCAATGATCTAATTTCATTATTCAAAATCTTATACTGTGCAAGAATCTCTCTCAAATCATAATCTAAAATTGACTTACTTGTGTTAAGGCTGAACCTTTAAGATTTTTAAGTCTGCCATAAAAGAGTAGGTGCTCTCTTCCTGTCAGGGTTTCCCACAGCAAGCTAAAATATCAAGAGATAACAATCTTATAAATTTCTCAAATATTATCAATTAAACTTTACATAAGAAAAAACAAAAATCACAGGAAACTCCAGCTTACTCATGCTGTGGGCAGACACCCATGCTAGTATATATTCCATCCATCTGAGTTCTTATGTCCAGACCTTGAACAAATGCTGTACCAGAGGTTGGCTTTGTGAGACCAATCATCTGTAAGCATGCATAGGCTGGTCAGATTTCTGAACTGAGGAGAACCAGTTAAAGAAACACAAGTTTCGAGGAATTTCAACATAATATCATAACACGTGAAATCAAATAATCAGAGTTGAGTACATCCTTATGTAAATTCAAACATCTTTAAGCAGGCCTGGGAATTTGAACTGACCATATTGATAAAAGAAGTCTTCCCAGCACCATTGGGACCAAGCATACCAAAGCATTCTCCTTGAGGCAAAGCGAGGGACAAGCCTCTCACTGCAAACTTCTCAGGGTTACCATCCCTCCCCGGATAGACCTTTTTCAGGTTGTCACATACAATTGCATGACTAATAGTTGGTTCAAGTAGCAGCTGCTCCACCTTCTCCCTCTGAAGAGAAAAGAAAAAGTAACATATTATATATGTAACCAAAACATCATATTGAATAGATACGACTACATTTTTGTTTGGGGGGTGGGGAATTGCAACATAGAGTTCCTAGTTCTTCCACTAAAAATTATCGTTACAGTACAAACTAGCCTAACTTTTAGTTTACCTTCATCTTACAGTTTTCCCCAAGAGACAATACATATCAATATATTGTTTAAAATTAAAACATTGTGGCTGAGGAAGGGTACTTTTTCAATAATGCAATCCATGCCTAATCAAAATACCACCTAGTTATGCCAAGTTATTCAAGTATTGTGTATCAAACAACCACAACTCACTGTGGTAGCATCATCACTTCATTTTCTAAAAGCAGCAGGCAAACACCACTTATTGAAGGACATCATGTTTCTTACTTCCTAAAACCATAAGTGAACACATAATTACGAATTATATGTATTCAAGACAAGCAAAATTCACCTCTTGACTGACATCAGGTTTCTCCATCTGAACAAATACTTTAGATCCCTGCTTTTCCATACTAGGCTTCCGAAAAGATGAATGTTGCTTTTTCTGAAATCCTTGCAAGAAAAAAGAGGACTTTTCCTACTTCCTGATGAAAAAACTTGATCAACGTAATAAGCAACAAAAAGCACCAACACCCATTCAACAAACATGATAATTAAGACATCCTTCATGCCATTTGTGCTATTACTTAGATCTCCCCACCGCATACCATGAGTCCCTAATTCATCGCCACTGAAGGCTGATTGTGCAAACTCATATAAGCCACGATATAAAGAAAACCCAGGATACAACTCCAGAACAATGATCCACCCTCCTGAAGAAATAGAATAGGCAATCAATAGGCCACAGCCCAGAAGAAAAATTAGTAAATGCCAACATGATGGTGCATGACACATAACTGACATGATATATAAGTACATATAAATTCAAATGCTAATGATCATATTAGTCCATTCAGTTCAGTTAATAAAGAAATACTTGCTAAAGTTGACACCGATGCAACCTTAAATGCCAACTCATATCATTCATGATTATGTACCAATTTAGAGAAGCATCACATTGCTAATAAAGTAACACTTCAGCTCTGCTCATCATGACCAAAACCAAAACATTTCTGTTATTATTGTGTACTGGTTTGAATGATGGAGCTAAAAGAACAACAAATGAATTCGGAAAGAATTTGATCAGACTCGCTAGACAGGTCCCTTGAACAGGAGTATATGGACAAGACGGCAAAGAAATTTCAAAGATCTATTTTATATAGGGAAATAGGATAAAGCCGTTCTTCAGCCCAAATTTGGAACTGAAGCAGGATTCCAGCCACTTGAACAAAGCGGGACGATAACATGCTGGGAAATGGAAGGAAGACATTAAGTGGCAGTTTATGTCACACTTAGCAATTGTTTTATCTCTCTTTTCCATGCTTCTTAAGGAGACTAGCAACAGTTCAGGGAAAATCACTTGAAAGAAAATCGTGGTGAAAATGTTTCAGTTTAGGTACAATTAAGAGCCCAACCTGTTAACCATTATTGCAATTTGTCCAGAAAAATAATTGAGAACAGACACAATTATTATAATGAATATTGCTGCAGTAATCAACAAAATCATCCATGCAGAAAACTATCAATTCTGTTACAAAACCATAAGCACCCATCCGAATAAGGTTCCTTGAAAATAACCAAATCAACTTATATATGGCAACCATCTCAATGAACAAAGATTGGTAAATTAACTTACTTGGAAATGATGTATTTTGAAGAAAAAATTGGAAAAGAGAGCCACCCAACAGCCCAGTTCCAAACACCCCTATATATGCAGTTACTGCAATTATAAATAACACGTCAGTAATCAGATCTGAGAAAAGAAAATGAAGATAAACTCATTATTATGAACAATATGGAGCAGCTATCATCAAACCTGTGGCAGTCTTAACATCTGAAAACATGGAAGCCAATAGAAATGCCAACGAAATTTGTAAATTTATATAGATGAAGTAAAATACAAATTGGATGCTGTAGTCATTCGTTGTAAAGAATTTCAACCCTGAAATTAAAAAGTCAGTTGCATTAATAGAAATGGTAAATTCCAACAAAGGAAAAGGAAACAGTTCACTTGTTACATTCGTACCTATGACTGAGCCAAATATCACAAAACACAGCATGTAGATCACAGATATGGCAAGAAAATAACCATATGAAATCAGCCAATACGGTCCATCACTAAGACCATGCATTTTCATCATGATTCTTAATTTTTGTTGCTTCTCATAGACTAGAGACGTCAGAACAACCTACATCAATAAATACACGTTAAATAATTAAGCATACTAGAAAATGAACTCATCTGTGTTAACACAAGATATTAGATAAAAACTTTGACACTGACTTTGAATCATGTAATGTTCAGTATGCAAGAACCCTCATCCACAAAGATGGTTATAAACACATATAAAGATGAGAAGAATGTAGAAACCTATTCTACAATCAGCTTCAGTACTTCCCTCTCATTTATGCTAACTTCTATTAATAAAAACAACTTAGTTCGTTGCGTTGCAAGCATATATGTTCACATGTTTATGTACTTACAGGGAAAAGTTGCAACACGACCCATGTAAAAAAGAGACCACCTAGAAGAGAAGCCAAATCAAACGTGACTGGGTCTCAGGTTTTGGCATTTCCTTCACAAACTCAAACAACATTTTGGTACTAGGTCCCTTCAGAAACTGAAGATAGGCATTTGATACCTGCAAGCATATAGATACTAGATGTCAGTCCCATCATAATCTGTCAAGTGCACAAAATTAGATGTAGAAATGTTATTAAACTGAAAAGGAGGAAAATGTATATAAAGGGATATTAGTATTGTTTATCAGCTTAATAACAGTGATCAAGTTTAACGACTAATTAGGCACAAAATTAGATGTAGAAATGTTATTAAACTGAAAAGGAGGAAATGTATATAAAGGGATATTAGTATTGTTTATCAGCTTAATAACAGTGATCAAGTTTAACGACTAATTAGTTTCAAATTTTAAAATAAAAGCAATTGAATGCTAGATATGTATCATGATCATAATTCCACGTACTACTTCCACTCAAACAACGCATTTTCAGAACTAGTAAAGATTAATCAAGTTTCTTCTCCAGAAATTACATAGTTTTCCAGTTAATCCAAATCTATTCCAACAATGATCATCAAGTACCTGTTTTGACTTTAAACTTAATATTTCAATTCAACTAAAATACAAATTGATAGATTCAACGCATCTACTAGCACTCTAGCAAGCATCATGTAGTTATTTTATGTACTGAGACATATAGTTTTCTGTCTCATATGTTATATCAGTTATCATAATAATAGCAAGGAGGATGCAGAAATAAAAGTTTCAGATACATACCAGATTTACAGAACGAGGAAGTCGTGCCAATGCAATAGGATCAAAGCCAGTGTTATTTTGTATGGTTGAGTTGTACCATACGCTGACATTAAATATACTCCGATTTGTATTTAGAAAATCATAACCTATCAAAAGAATATAAAACTAAGTATGGCTTCCACATTTAATACAAATAGAAATAAAATTGTAATAAGTATCTACCTGCAGATATCTCATTGATCTGTCTCTCGGTGTTACTTCTTCGATAACCTTCAAATAGCTCATTGTTCACTTCAGAAGAACTGTTGCGCCATAAAGGTAACACCTGAGCACATGTTACCTCTAGATCCAGTGGAAAACAAAAATTTGATTTAGTAAAGAAAATTATAGACATCAGATACAAGCCCTGAACATAACCAACCTAGATATTCACAATGAATGTATACTCCCCAAATGTGTAAAACTAAAACGAGACTGGTATATATACTCCTTGCAAACATATTCAAAATAATTTGTGGGAGCACTGATTAGCCACAAGATTACTGTTATCATGAAAAGTGTTTCAAATGCATCCAAAAGGTTGCAATCATGGCATCTTGACAAGGTGAACAAGAAATTCTTGTGTATTACTTCATCTTGTATACTCCTTTATACACATCCCCTAGTTTTGAAAACAGAACAATGATCCTATAGCTAAACTTCTTCACTAACAAAGTATATCAATGTGAGCATTCAACATGTCATCATCAAGCAAGCACCAAGCTTAACACACACATCCACCCACACCCCATACACACACCAAGACTGTTTGACTTTATGCAAAGGTCAACTCCCACTTACTGCCTGTACTTCTTGCACTTGTGATACTGTTATCATAAATTCAAACTAGTTGAATTACTTATTCCACCCAAACAACAAAAACTTGAATTATACAAAAATTGAAAAATAAAATCCAAAGCCTGCAAGTTTATTATCTGACTATTCTAATCACGCATTGCCTTGTAAATTAATATACAGGAATTTCTCAATGGATTGTCGATTTTCACCACAAACACCTGTCTACAGCACAGCCATGCCAATTGATTCACTTTCCTGTAATCACATCTTACTACTTAATGGAAACCTTATCAATACAATGATGTCACATACCTTGCTGTCTACTAAAGGATGCTATCTGGATTGGAAAGGAGAAAGCACGGTTCTGTGTGCACTGTCTTTGTAGATAATAAACAGGAAGATCCGAAAAGAAAGCAGGTTCAAGAAATTGGTGTCTTCTGTCTTTGATGCAGATCCCTATTTTGATGATTTCACCAGCATCCAGTTCACATAGAAAGAATGGAGTCAGACTAGATGAAAATCACAACAAAATTTACACAAGACAAGCAATATAGCCAATGAACAGAGAAAATTATAAATTAAACATGTTAACTCACCAGGACATTTGTTGCCAAGCTAGCCATAAGATCAGAAGTATTTACAGTAAAGTTACTAGGGAACATATTCCCATACAAAACTGAAGAAGAGGAAATACACATGGTTAAGACATCTAGACAAGCTGTAAACCTCATCATGCCATCAATTCAGGTGAACCAAGGTGCACAACAACATGCCAATTAATAAAAATCAAAACAAGAAGTACAATCTAAGGTTACATGCAGAAAAAATGAAAAAAGAAGCAATTTAATGAAAGATTTGCTACATGAATCAGACGACGTCACGTGTGAAAAAATAATGATGGCCACATACTGAAAAATGACAAGAAGCAATTTAATTTTAAGGGGGTGTGTGATATGTACTTTCTCCAAAAGACTGATTATTGCCAGTGAAGAGCATGGTGACAGGACATGTGCCATTGTTCCTGCAGGACTGGTTTGGAAGATCAGAATAAGAGATCAAATCTGTTCTCACAGCTCTATACTGAGGGGCAGGAACTTGCATCAAAGCAGGCCATTCAGGAGGGCTAGGAATGGCACATGCTCCAACTTGGTCAAAATCTGAGTACTGAGCCCCACACACCTTCTCCAGGCACTGGTCACCTTGTGTCTTGGTACATGTGCAGCCACACTTGTACTTGGCCTTGTCAAGTTGGTTGTCCAATAGCTTTTGGAGCAGAACCAGCAACAGACACAGCAAGAATGGGTACATGATGAGCCTGATAGTTGTCCTAACATTTCTCTTCTGCAAAATTCAATGACATAATAATATGTTTATGTTATGAAAATACAATGGGATATCAATCATTCGAAGCATGACATGAGGGGAAACATGTTTCTTTCTTGCTGCTTATTAAAACCTGAAAGGTTAAATTCTTCCTGAGAAGAGCGTTTGCTTGAGTCCAGAAACTCGCAGGTTCATTGGGTGGATTTCCCATTGTCTTGTGTTGTGTTGTGTCGTTTTGTGTGTTTCTTATTTGCCTTTTACCTTTTGAACAGTGCAAGCCAGATTGTTAACAGAACATAAACCTTCCTCTCTCTGGTGAGACATTGAACTGTGTTGTGTCTTATAGGCGCGTCTTGGTTTGCTACCAAATCATCCCTCAACTTCACTTTATTTTCGAGAATGCCATTCGTGTCATTGTGGACTCAGTGTGAACCCGGCTTAACTGGGCGAGCGGTGGAGTTTTCTCTGCCGATTATGCCCTTTGTCAAATGACTATAATGCCCACGGATTCCTTTGATGTTGAGGAATCTATAATTTATATGAAATTAATTTTGATCTATTGTTGCAAAATTTTATATATTGTCGTATTAATGAAAATAGTTGAGCTTTATAATTATTATTTTAAAATTTGTATATAATAGTGTATGATTAAATAATATTAAATCAATTATGTCATAATGAGTTAGCTCAAGTCAGATTAATGGAGGTTCAAGAAATTTCAAATATTAATGAAGTAAATAAAAAAAAATCAATGTATATTTATAATTTACAATGTATAAAATGAAAAATATATTTTTAGAACCTTCAAATATTAAGGAAAAAAAAGGGGATCATGTTTTTCAAATTTAATTTTTATCTAATATGAGGATATTTTAGAATTAAATTTTCAATCAAGTAATGTTTGAGTATTTCGCTATCTTCTTTATTTAAAATTATAATTTAGTCTACTTTTTATATGACTCAGAAAAAAAATGAAAGCAAGTAAGGCTGCAAAAATAAGTAATCTATTTTAATTTTAAATATTCTCAATATACAATATGCTCATTAATATCATATTCACTTATTTTAATTAGAATATAATTTTTTATTTTGATACTCTTAAACACTATTTTTTGATGAATTCGAAAGTACACCTCAACCATTTTTTTATGTGAATATTCTGACATTGTACTAATATTAATACTAGTCTTCCCTCACCATCAACTTTAATTAAAATAAAACACTATTGCTGTGATTTTTCGTGCATTGCATACAGTGCACTAGTTATTACTTATTACCGAGTCCAATCTCAAATCATTTTCATTCATTGCTTATTGGAGTCGCTATTTCAGAGGAAGGAAATTAAAAAATACTGCATATTATGGGCATTAAGTCCATCAATTTATATTATCACATTTTTTATTATCCTTTTGTAATTAATGTATTTTTTTGTACATTTATACTCTATTTCTGTTAGATTAATTTATTAACCATATAATACAATGTTCATTAAGAAGTTTCCATGAAATGACAAGAACAAGAAAACATTGACTTTTTTACTTTGCATCGAAATTCACTCGTTGTGTTGTACGTGCCGCGTGTTTTCCTTAATCTTGTGAATTTTTATTTCAATGATTAACAAGGAAACATAACAAGAAAAATGAAATCTGTTAACCGAACATAAGTTAAATTTGTCTCATGCATACGATATGACCAATGCGATCCTAATAAAATAATCTAAAATGATTGAAATCGAATGTTCTTTCTGTGTCCCTAATTTTTATCTCCTTATAAAAAAAGTTATTAAGAAACAAACACTGTCGATTGGTTATTTGTCTCTATTTAGGGCAGTTGTGATTTTATATCCTAAGGAAACTTATCAACTATGAAGTTGCTTTCAGGCATCAATTGACCTTTCTGTGCCATGAGAAAGCATCTACAATTTTCTGAATTTTCCAATGGGGCCAGAAATTTCGCAGAAAAAACACTTCATTCCCATCATCAACATATGCCTCAATGTATTCGATCAATTGAATACCATTAAAATGAAACAACTAATCAAGCCGCAATGAAAAATAATTTTATTACAAACCTCATGTTAGATCATAAACTGTTTTTGATCATTTATTAACATTGGGATATTCTAGTTATCTTCTTTTGCTAGTTCTGTATGAAGTAGAAATAATTATAATTTTTTTAGCTAAAATATTAGGCATGTAGGAGTGTACCACTAGATTGTGTGTTCAGTCGTAGAAATAATTTTAATTAATTAGTAATAAAATGAACAATGAAATTGAATTTTCTTTTCTTTTGAAAAAACTATATTGATTATTGAGTAGATTTCATATCTACTCTGCATTACCTTGTGTTTTAGAGCAATATTATATGATTTTTTTAATGCTAAAGTATGGTAAATTGTTAACATCTCTGAGATTTAAGAAAATTCCTCGGATTTTCTTTTAATTTTAGAAATTGCACTTGCTCGGTTTTGGCCTTTGGGTTAGAAAATGAGGGCATTATAGTCTAATAAAGATAAGCTCTTGGGTAGTGTTTGGTATCTCAAGGGACAGGAAATATGAGACATTACCACAAAGTTGTTTGGTTATGCAGAAGGAATAGAAGAAAATTTTTCATCCTAGAACACAAAAAAAAAAAATTATGTACATCCAAATGAAAGGATAGTGGAGGACATGAAGATAAAAATTTAATAATTTTTCTTTCAATAATATCCCTATACATATTTATATTTTCCTATTTGTCCACATTACCATGGGTGGTCTTGACGGTGATGGTCTGGGGTACATAATATCTTTTATCATATATTAGTTGTCTGTTATCGTGTTTCTAAATAAAATACAAAGAAGTCATATCTTATACTTCATAACCAAACATGATACAAAGACAATATTTTTAATGTTTCCATCTCTATTGTTTCTACTGTTTTTGTCTCCACTATTCTAGTACAGAAATCAAACGCTACCTTGTTGAATACAGCTTTCCACTAGGTTTTTTCTTAATTTCTTTCTTTTTTTATATAATTTTATCGATAAAGAATTTGATCAATTTGTAATGTAGGCATAAAAGAGCATTGCAATGATTGTCAATGAAATGTCGCCAAATTATTTAATAAAATTTATAATAAGTTACTAATATATGAAATATCAACATTATTAACTGATTTAATATAGAACATCGATAAATGTCACCATGGTAATATTCTTTTTCTTTTTTTTTACATGAAAATTTAGGTGAGGATAAGCGTTAGTGTTCCACTAGGGCCAAATAAGAGTACCTCCAACCCCGTTGAAGATTTTCGAGAGGATTATATATCACTCCATCAACGAAATTCTAATATCGGTCAAAGGATACGAACCCATGCCTTTATGGGGCATGAGATAAATCTTAATCAACTGCATTCATTGTTGTTGGCATCATTATTCTTTTATACTATACTACCACATGGTGAAAGTAAGTCGATAAATAGCTAGGAGGTCGAAGAGAAAAACAAAAATTAAAGAAATAAAAATAAAGCCACAAGAACCATGAGATATAGTAAAATTAATAGTTAATTGGACTCCTTGCACATCTAGTCAAGGGTTTAATGTCTGACAGTGTATATGAAGGTCTCTGTAGCAAAGCCAAAATCCATGTCTATAAGTTTTACACCTTTGAGGAGATTAGTCATTACTTTTGACTTTGAATATTCTAGATTCACCCAATAAAATAAACTCACAAGAAAACAAGCACACACTGCGGTTGGTCTTCCAATTAATGAAGGGCCGTTTTGACCATCAGCTAAACCTTAATAGCAGTTAGGATTACAAACAAAAATAATAATAAAAAAAGAAGAGAATCCATTTCATAAAAATCAGATCATAATTTGTGAATCTTTTAATCCCACTAGTGTACATGTTAACATAAATGTTTTATTGGATTGAAAGGCTGTTTAGTTGAAATGTGCATAAATTAATTTAAACATGCATCACACAATCAATAAAGAAAAAGAAGAAAATCACAATCTTGGAGAAATCACAAATTTAGTTCCCGCTTTGGTGAACTCTAAGTAACCCAAATCCTTAAACTTATGAAATTGACTTAATAGTTAAGGAAGGGTTGATTATGATAGTTCTCAATTTACCTTAATTTGCCAATGTATGTCCACAGTTTTCATATTTTTTAACAAGACAATAAATTTCTAGCCATAGTTATCAAAACTAAACTGACAATCAACTCGATCAAAGTATCAATTACCTGGGTATTGGTTTAACCAGCTAATTATTAATTGAACTGGTTGAACTAGGTTTATGTAAATAAACATATAAAACTATAATTTAAGATAACTAAAGATGTAATATATATATATATATATATGACACTCTATAATAAATATGCACTTGGCTTAGTAGTTTGAGCATCACCCTTTTTTTTTGTCGGTCCTGATAACTATGTTTCTAGCATATTAGGTATGTTTAGGTCTTTTATTCACTTTAGCATATATATCCATCCCTTATCCTAGGTAGTATGGATTGATTGAATATAGCTAGTTTCCCAATTAAAATCTCTTTCGTTAGTTTTGGAGGAAAATATTCTTATGAGAATTTAACATACAAAGAATTTTTAATACTTTAATTTAATTCTCTTCATTTTTTAATTTGTCTGTTTGTATAAGGCAACTATATTACTTCATTTACAAAATATGTTATTTGCACAGTGGAATTATATCACTTTCTCTATGGATAAGAGTAGGTGGTAGGCACCAAATGACATGTAATGGCGGGTGGGCACTGATGGCCATGGACGCAGGCATACAACGTGTCGGTTAGTGCATGGTAGGTGGCTAAAGGCCGATGGTGGGAGGTCGATGATAGGAAACAATCGATAGCACATGAGTCGATGGCAATCAATAAGAGGGGAGCAACTATAATGGTTGATAAATAATATTAGATTTGGCGAAAATGATAGTTATGAGACAAATGTAAAAGGGAATTTCAGAATTCTTATATGGAGAGGGAATTTGAAATTCACTTTTTTCATTTTTTGAAAATATCTCATAAAAATTCTTGAAATTTTGAAATTTCTGTGTTAGCATCCAAACAAAAAATTTAATACCAAGTTATTTGAAATTCTCTCAAAATATACATTATCCTCTGAAAATGTTCCATTCAAACACAACAGTTCAAGACTAAGGGAATTGTGATTCATCTAGGTTTCTAGCTACATGAGAGCTAGCATGGATACTCTCTTCCCTAGAGATATGTTATTTGTATTCATAAGATATAACGCTAGAGATTATGCTAACTCACACATTTTTTTTATTATTGGATAAGATATGAACACATTCAAGTAGGTCCCTATATTAAAATCACTTAAAATAAATGTTTTTATTATTATGTATTTAAATACAAAACAACTTATTCATATACCTTTAGAAATTACTTTTATATAAAGACTTAAATAAATCATCTACTCAAGCAGGCTCTTAAGTTATGTTTGGATTGGTGAAATTGAATGAAGTGAGAGGAAATGAAGTGGAATTTTAATTAACTTCATTATTTGGATATGTAAAATTTGGATGAAGTGAAATGGAGATGATGAAGCTTATTCCATTCAATTCCACCCGTCTTTATTTTCTTTTCCCTCCCCAATAGGAGGAAATTGGATGGAATAAGATTTTTTACATAAATATTATTAATCTATCTGGATTACTAATATTACTATGTTCTAGCTTAGAGGTATTATACGGATAAGTTCCATTGATATATCCAAATAATGAAGTAGATAATTATATAACTCCACTCCATTCTACTCAATTTTACTTCACCCCACTATTTATCATCAATTCAAACTTAACCTTAGAATAAATATATGAAAAAAAAGAAAACACTACAATTTATCAACCCTGTCTAACAAATTTTCCGGCATAAACGAAAGTAGCAGCGCTCAATTTTTAAATCGTACACAAACGAAAGTCGTAAAAGATTATGGAATGTGAACATGCTTGTTCAGTGGTATTGTGTAAATGACGATGAACCTTCATAGATGCGTGAAGAAGACAACTAATATATGTATGCGTGACGTTTACCGATACATAACTTAATTATTGACCAATGTGACTAATAAGCAGAAATAAATTATTCTGTGTGCCATGATATATGACATTATGATATAATAATAATTGGAACCCCCATCCCTTTTAATTGGAAACTCGAGCGTAATTTCAAGCATTTCATTCAAATTCACTTGACGTGTTTGTGTTTGACTTTGATAAAATTATTCCCTATAAAATATATTGAAACAAAGGTTCATTCCCACTGCTTATGAGTACCGCTCATATTTTGAACAGGACCACAAAAATCTTCAATTCTTCTTGATGAGCTGCAGTTTATTAAACATTTTAAATGGTTTAAAACTTGTGCAGTTAAGAGATGATCTCAAGATCAAGATATATATAAATTATTTGTTCGAACTCATTTAAATAATTAGTTTGTCAATGTTCAAAGCCCAACACTTGAGAGGTGATGTAGGAGTGAAAAAATGGATTATGGCTGGGATTACTTAGAGTGCAAGTAAACTAAAAAGTCCATCAGGATCTAGGTAGTGTGGAGTCAGTATGTGGACCCACGCGCCGCGTAAACCAATGTGTGCAATTTTTAGACCATACTATATATTTTGACTATTGTACATTATTTTTTATATTGGTTTAATTTTATGACAGAGAATTGTTTTTATATTGTAGAGTAATACAAACCTGCCATGTGATCTATTATCAAATCATGTTTAGTTCAAAATTTAAAAAATTGTACAAAATGAATAAATTGTTAACTTTTTATTAATTGATGGTATAAAGATATTTTATATTGTTGGTTTATAATAATTAATTAATTATATATATTTGTGTGTGCATTAAAATGAAAAATGTATTACATAGTTTTGTAAATTGAATAAAAATTAATTAAATGTGTATTATGTATGACATGAACTTATAAATACTTTGAGAATATGCAGAAATATATTTTATACATACTTTCTTTTTCAATTAAATAGATGTCAGAAAGGATATAATTGATATAAAAATCATTTCCGTCATTTTTTTATTACAAAAGCAGTGTCCCAATCCTGTTAACGGTCGAGTGACTAATTTGCCCTTTCCGTGTTTTGTAAAATGACTCAAATGTCCTTATATAGAACAAGAAGCCAAAAGAGAATAATTTTTTTACACTTGAAAAAATTTGGTACCATTATTCAATAATTTTTTTTATTTGCATGGCCTTTCAAAAATGGGTATACAAGTTAATTATATTTATTGATATCTTACAGAAAAAATTAAATTTATTGATGTGATAATTTATAATTAAATAATAGTATAAATTTTATTTAAACTAGCGACTTAACATGCACTACCTATCGAGTCGCCTTTTATTGATGTTAATTCGTGAAGAGAAGAAATGTATAAATAACTTAATACCAGGATACTAAGCATTTAACAGACATATAAAATAATATATTTTAACTTATTCGGGTTAATCCTTTGTGAAATATATAATTTTATATGAAATTATTTGATATTATATTTAATAGAAATTAAACATTTTTTAATTTTTATATTCCTTTTATTACACTAAAAAAGAGGCTGGTTACATGAAGAAAAAAAAGAAAATATGGAGAAGTGAAAGATAAATGAGATAGTGATTGGTGGATTTGAAAACAAATTTCAATAGAGTGAGAGAACACTAAAAAATAGACACTCACCCCAATTTGCTTTATTAATAATATAGATAGCATTTTTCATATCAAACTTCAACAAGGTATTATAACTTAAAGAATGCATTACACATCCTTTTAATATAAATTTGAATATTTCCATATTTGTAAGACGCAAAATGAGGGCAACATGCAACAAAAACATTGCAAAAGGACAACGAACATTTATACAAAGGAAAAGGACGATGAACACACCCATAAAAAGGATAATAAAAAGAGAGCACAAAATTCTAAATAATAGATTTAAAAAAAAATAGTGAGACTGCCATCAAAGAGTCAAGATGACAATCTCCTTAACAATATTCACAAAAAAGAAGATTAAATAAAGAAGAGTGAAAACATTATTATTATTAGCACAAACTACCATTGAGATTTGGTTAAATTGCAGTCCATCCTATTCTTTTTAAAAATTGCACTCCATCCACTAAATTTAAATAACTAATAAAAATTATTATTTTATTACTTTCTTTATATATATAGTATATGATGAAAAATACAAGTTAAAAATATTCAAATATTTTTTAAAAAGTAGAGTATTATATAATTTTTATTTTTTATTTCATCAAATTAATAAATAATTATTAAAACTAAAGTAAATAATGAATTACATCAATATAAATTATAATTTTAAATGATAAAAATTAATAATGGTTTTATAATAACTATAAACACAAATAATAAATTAATAAATACTTTTACTTTATTATATTTTAATTTTTTGCAACATATTTACTTAAGATTAGAATTATTTATAATAATGAGAGGATAATTGTATATCATATAATGTAAAATTTTATACAATGTTACGTCAAATACTATATAGTATTAAAATTTTAATAGACCTAATACTATTAACCTTATACTATCAAATATTATCTATTTGGCTTATCTTATTTGACATATACAATGTAAAGATATGTGTGTATGTTAGTTTGGATTTTGGTAAGTAAACGAGAACTTATAGTATAAATTTTTATTATTTTTACTTATGATCATAATAATTATTAATTATTAGTTATTATTTTTTAATTATTAATAGAACGAGTGGAGTGAAGTGCAATTTTTTAACAAGAATGGGGTCTAGTGTAATTTAACTAACCCACAAAGATGATATGTGCTATTTACTTATAATAATAATAATAATATTATTATTATTATTATTATTGATTCTTGGAGCCAACTTTGATCAAACTATCCTCTTTAGTCTTTTAAGGTTGTCTTTTGGTTGGTAATATGGTGATATATGTGATTATAGGATAATTATTTAAGTATGGTAAAATTACTTAAAGCGGCAGATTTAGTAGGAAAGAAAGACACAACACTGATGGTGGTCAAGTGGCAGGAATCTCTACACCAGAAGGCGCCTGTGAGTTTCAGGCCGCATAGTGGCGGATTCGCATTGTGAAAATTAGTGATGTAGCCATAAATCAAAAGCTATGTCACCAATTTAAAAATAAAATATCCACTATAAAACTCACCTTTCTTAAGTTTCACCCTTTTTTGGTGATGTAAGTTACACACCTGTTATTTCTCAATTAATTTAAGAAAAAGACGCGTTTTTGCGTATTGCTCTGTTCTTTGTTTCTTTTGAGAATAACATTTTAAAGGATTTAATGGTCCATGGCAAATAATGAGTTAATGGCAAGGGTTGCACTTTTGAGCCAATGCAATGTCAAGTGTGAAGTATGATTGCTTCGGATTCAGAAAGGCAACGCAATCTTCTCAGAGAACACTGAAAAGGACGACCGCCCTATTATCATCATTAAGTCATTATCATATTGAAAATGGGAAAGTTTCGTGTAAATGTTACGTTTAGAAATGGTATAAATATGCTATATTAAGTCAGAAAAAACGCGTAAAAGAAAAATGTAAGAATACAAGAATTTGAAACATGATATATGTTAAGGTGAAATAAATATATCGTATATATATTGTCCTTAGAAAATCATTATATCTAATATTTAACTTTTATACAATAATAATATAATTCATTCAAATCATTTCGTGGTAAAAATTGAAATCATGACATATCTTTATATGTCAATTTACTTAAATTATTGATTAAATTGATTTTTAATTAACGGCAATAATATAAAACTTAACCCCAAAAGATTTTGTCCAAGGTACATTAAATAAAGTGTGATGTACCATACTCTAAATAGTTAATCACATTTATAAGATGGATTAAATTCATTAACCACATTTTTAAATATATTTAGCTACTCTTTATAAATGTTATGAAACATCTTATGTGTGATACACTGCAGGTCATGTAATATGCCATACAATTAGCTTTCGCCGCTCCAAAAATCTAAACTCAACAAATCATTTAAAAGTTGAAGTTATTTAAGTTACCTTGGACAAAATCTTTATCAAGTTGGAAACCGACGAGTGCGAGAAAAAAATATTCTATAAAATTATTACATTGTCGATTTTCCATTCCTTCTTACTATTATCTCTGTCTATGGATATATGTCTTTTAAGGTTTTGTGATATGGATTGAGAAATTATTCAATATACACAAATACACATAAAATAGTTCATATTTACACAATTACTCATATAAACAATTGTATAATAATTATTATAAGAAAAATTTATATGTGTAACAAGAGAATATATGTAAAAATAAGAGTGGAAAAAAATAATTAATACTTCATTAAACCTATTAAATAATAAATAATAGTAAGAATAATGTTAAGAGATCAATAAAATTGCACAATAAATACACACTATACACTTTATCATTATTAATTATGACGATGATAAAGGATATAGTGCGATTTGTATAATTTATTAGTCATATAACATTATTCTAATAGTGTGTTTAGTTGGAGGAGTATAATAAGAGTAAAATTTATCTAAATAAAATTTCTCTGTAAAATAATACATAAAACTAATCTAGATAATTTTTATTCTTATTTTTATTCCCTAATTAAACATATCTTAATAATAAATATTTTTATCCTAAAAAACAGTTATTCACGTACGGAGGTAGAATGATTCTATTATGACAAACAAGAAAACAAAGAACAGAAGCCACTGTAAAAGTGTAAAGTACAAAAACCAACGTTGCTTCCTGCTCCTTCCTGCTATAAATACCAGCTCACCCTCCTCTCTCCCTTCTCAAACTTCCTCATTGTTCAACACTCACTCACGCACACAAACAAAAGCAAACACAAACAACAAACAGTAAGTAAAACCAAAGAGAGAAAAGCACCAAGGAACCAACCAAGCATGGAACTTAGGAGCGGTTTCCCGCTTCTGGTACAACAATTCAGCGCGCTCCTAACGAAGAACCTGTTGCTGTCGTGGCGGAACAGGAAGGCGACGCTGTTGCAGGTTCTGTCGCCGCTCTTGTTCATATTCCTGATATTCGCCATTGACAAGGCCGTCAAGGCGCAGTACTCGAACACCACTTACTACAAGAGCCTCACCGACCCTCCCTTTCACCCTTCCCCTCCCATCCCTCCCTGCGAGACCAAGTTCTTCGTCAAGCTCCCTTGCTATGACTTCCTTTGGAGCGGCCATGACCACCCTCCGTTTCACACCATCGTTGACCGCATCATGAAGAACAACCCTGGCAGGGAGATACCTCCCTCCAAGGTAAATTTGAAATCCTCGTTTTGGATTGGCTTGTTTTTTGTGTTTGTGATCAAATTATCCACATGGTTTTGAGAACAATTATGATTTGCTGGCTTGTTTTGTGTTTATGATACTTGTTGTGTCTCTGCCTTCATGGCATGTTATCAGAGCCATTGTGACTGAATGGTCAGGGTTCGATCATTGACATCTCTCAGTTTGATAAATTGTTCATGTTTCAAGCTCGAAAAGAAAAGATGCGATCAGCAAGTTTTTTGGAGTGATGATTTATGATGATAGTTGCTCAATAGCTTACTTTGATAGATTTTGAATAAAAAATTTTAAAAAAGAAAAAAACAATTTATCAGATCTGGGCGTACTTTGGGACCAATTAAGGTTTGGTGCATTAGTAAGTGAGCTGAATTCTTATGGAGAGAACTAAAAGTTCTAATGTTTGTCATGACAGTGCTGGAGTGTTAGTTCGGTTAGTCTCTCACAGCAATACCTGATTAATTTGTTGATTTTAGGATTGGTTGGTTTTTCTTTTGTTTCAAGATTCATTGTTTGTTGTCTGACGGTGGTTGATCACAGGTCACAGCAAAAATGGAGTGTGATAGCAGGCTAATTTTATGTGCAATGTTGTCAAGAGTTGGAATCTTGAGTCATAACTTTGAGAAGAGCATTGTTTGACCACTACCCTTAGCCAAAAATTGCACAATTCATTTCTTGAAAAAGATAGTTTTCTATTTTCCTTGTGTGAAAAGAGTAATTGTAGCTGTGAAAGCACATCATGCAAGAGTTTGGTTATTTGAATTCATGGTTCAAACAGATGACATACTTAAGGGAGAGAAAAGAATGAAATTAGAAAGGGTCTCATGCTCCGTTCTTTGTTTTGCAGGTTAAATCCTTCAAAGATAAAGCCGCAGTGGATGACTGGCTTTTTAATAATCCCATGCACTGTCCAGGGGCTTTACATTTCACGGAAAAAAGTGACACCGTCATCGGCTATGGTGTACAGACAAATTCAACTGCTGTTCAAAAGAGAGGGAAATATCAAGACCCCACTAATGCATTTCAAATCCCACTTCAGCTTGCGGCAGAGCGAGAAATTGCCAGATACCTGATTGGAGGTGCAAAAACTTTTTCATTATTGAACTTTTGTGATCAACTATCTTCCTTGAATGATAAAATTTATTTTGTTCAGTACCCTTATATTTTACTTTAAAAAGCTATGATCTAATTAATGACTTGGTAAAAATTCAGAGCCAAACTTCAGCTGGAATGTCTTTTTGAAGGAATATGCACACCCAGCCGTGTCAGCTTTCTCTGCAGTGGGTTCAATAGGTCCAGCATTTTTCCTTGCAATTGCCATGTTTAATTTTGTTCTTCAGATGAGCTCTTTGGTGGCAGAAAAAGAGCTTAAACTTCGCCAGGTATATACGCTGCACAAGTTAAAGTTCATGCCCTATGAAAATGCCATCTTCTTCCAGTGGTATTTATTGCAACTTTGCTCTTTCTGTTGTCACAGGCTATGACTATGATGGGCCTTTATGACTCTGCTTATTGGTTATCCTGGCTCATATGGGAGGCATTTATTACATTCTTATCATCCCTTCTCATAGTTCTCTTTGGAATGATGTTTCAGTTTCGTTTCTTCTTGAAAAACAGCTTTCTGGTCCTACTCATTCTGTTCTTCCTCTTTGAACTCAATATGGTGAGAATATTCGGAATTCTTTTAGTTTACCATTTATAGCTTCCGCTTGTGCATTGGGATTTGTTTGTTGGTATATTTTTTTTTTTTTGCCTGATGCACAATAATTTTCTTTTATTTCAGACTGGCTTAGCCTTCATGTTATCTGCTTTCATTCGCAAGTCATCTTCAGCAACAACGCTGGGCTTCTTCATATATATTGTTGGCTTTGTTACTCAGGCATGAATCCTTTTCAAACTTTGTTGACAAGGTCTGTTGCCCAGATAGAAAGAAAGGATGCTGATATTCTCCTTGTCTGTGATGTTTCTAATTGCAGCTCGTTGTACAGGCAGGATTTCCTTATACAACAAGCATCTCCAAGACTTTCCGAACTATCTGGTCATTCTTCCCGCCTAATCCTTTTGCTCAAGCTCTACAGATGCTTTCAGATGAGGTTGCAACTCCTGAAGATCATGGTATTAGCTGGAGTAAACGGGGACAATGCCCTAGTGAGGATGACAACTGTGTGATAACAATTGTATGTAATAATTGGACCTCTGAATCCAACGCCCCAAACAGTTTCAATGAAGAAGAAACCTTTGTCTTACTTTTCCCCTTACTTTCTTTTACATAGTTCTATACTTGCTTTGGCTTTTCCTTTCCTTTCATCCTCAATTGTGTCACTGCTTCAACAGTGACTTTGTATTTCTTCTTTCTTTGACAGAATGATATTTATAAATGGCTGCTGGCTACATTCTTTCTGTGGTTTGTTCTGGCTCTCTACTTTGACAACATTATCCCAAATGCATCTGGTGTGAGGAAATCCAAGTTATACTTTCTTAATCCCAGTTATTGGATGGGAAAAGGAGGCCAAAAAGTGAAAGGTAATTTTTATTTTTCTTTTCAGTGATTTATGTTGCGGTCATTATATTTTCTCTTGTCTGCTGTTTATGGCTGAACTCTTCTTCCCCCTTTCCTCATCTTGCTTTTGTAGAGGGTGGGAATTGTAGTTGCTGCATACTTTCAGTCCCACATCAAGAGCATAGTGCACCAGATGATGAAGATGTGCTTGAAGAAGAAAACACTGTAAAACGACAAATAACAGAAGGTGTTGTTGATGTAAATGTTGCTGTTCAAATACGTGGCCTTACAAAGACATATCCTGGTGCATGTAAAATTGGTTGCTGCTGTAAATGTAAAAGAAGTACTCCTTACAATGCCGTTAAGGTACAGCATTTCCTGATAAAATTTTGGTCTTAGCAGTTTTGGGTGATCTAAAGAAGACTTCTCAGTCCTTTGTCTATTTTCTTGCAATATTTTTCATGGTTGAAGTCTTTGCCTGAGTGGTTAGGATGCAATTCTATCACGAGATGGATCTCAGTATCCATCTCTTAGATGGTCATACAAACTAAACATGCAGAAATGTTCTTAAGTTGATTTCTTTCCTGATCATGATTATCAGTTAGCTATTTCTTGGAAGTCTGAACTTTTCCTTCTTTTTTTATTTCAGCTCAATGTCCCTCACGTTTTTTAAATATTGCGTAGACATTGTTTTGTAATTTACTTCCTGATGTAAGTTATCCATATCTGGATGGTGAGCAATGTGCTATTCTCAAATTATTTTCAGGGTTTATGGGTGAACTTTGAAAAGGATCAGCTATTTTGTCTCTTAGGACCCAACAGAGCTGGAAAAACTACGGCTATTAATTGTTTGACAGGGATAACTCCAGTAACTGAAGGAGATGGTGAAAACTAACTCTCTCTCTTCTATCTACTACATTGACCATTTGTTAATAAAAACATTTTTCAGCAGTCATGAAGAGTAGATTAACATTTCCAGTTTAAATATTTAATTAACAGCATTGATTTATGGATACTCCATCCGGAGCTCCACTGGCATGTCAAACATTCAAAAGCTTATAGGAGTATGCCCCCAGGTGTTTCTCTCTCCCTCTCTGTCACTATATATGTTTTTCATGTATGGAGGTATATCTCGCCTCATTAGGAATGCCTAAATATGACTTTCAAGCTGAACGACTTCTCTTCTCCTCATTAGCAGTCTAACTGACCTCCTATTAATTTTTCTCATTTGCAGTTTGATATCCTATGGGATGCACTGTCTGGTGAAGAGCACCTTCAACTCTTTGCTACTATTAAAGGCCTTTCCCCAAGTTCCATCAACTCAGTATGTCTTTGTCTTCCCCAGCCCTGCAATTTTTCTTTTATAGTCACACACAAACACACACACACACACACATATATATATATAGCTTCTCCAACTTTTTTTTCCCTTAAAAATTGCAATGTTTGAAAATGAATTATTCTTATAGCTTCTTCTAATTCAAGTTCTTCTGAAAAATATAGATTATCCAGGCATCATTGGGAGAGGTGAGACTCACTGATGCAGCCAAAGTGAGAGCTGGAAGTTACAGTGGAGGAATGAAACGCCGTCTCAGTGTAGCAATTGCCCTTATTGGTGAGCCCAAATTAGTTGTTTTGGATGAGCCAGTATGCAGAGTTGGATATTCCCTTTAATGATTTTATTCTATTGGATTGATTCCAATATTCATCTTTTTTTCTTATTTTATTACTTAGACTACTGGCATGGATCCAGTAACAAGGAGACATGTGTGGGACATAATTGAAAATGCAAAAAAGGACGCGCCATTGTTCTTACGACACACTCTATGGAAGAAGCTGACATTCTAAGTGACCGCATAGGAATCATGGCGAAGGGAAGGCTTCGCTGCATTGGAACCTCAATCAGATTGAAATCACGCTTTGGTACTGGTTTTATTGCTAATATCAGCTTCCATGGGAGCAATGTTGAACGCAGTCCTCCCGATGGGGATGCAGTTTCTACAGTGCATCGCGAGGCTGTGAAGCAATTCTTTAAGAATGTAAGCTAGATAATAATTATGGTGATTTTGAAGTATTTCCATGACAAAAGGGATTGATTTTTTATTCCCTGGATTGTTTTGACAGCATTTAGATGTAGTGCCAAAGGAAGAAAACAACAACTTTCTAACTTTTGTGATTCCTCATGACAGAGAGGGGTTCCTGACGGTAAGCTTTCTTTTATGAGTTTCATTTCCACTTACTTTAGATCTTTTTTGACATGAGGCTTTCAATCTTAACTGTTGGCTGAATACTGATCAACATGAAAGCGGATCTTCACTGGAAATTTCTTGTTTATGTTGATCCACTGGCAGAATTTTTAGTTTTGAGTCACAATAGTTACTCTTGTTGTGATGATCATGTATTAGGCTGTAGTTATGCTATCATGTGTATTATATGAAAACACTTGTGCTTAATTTCAAATGGAAAAAAAAAAAAACCTGATAGATCCTTTGATGCCAATGAAGAAAAACGAGGATTTCATCTGTGCATTTTCTCTTTATAATTTGGGAGAATGCTTGGCTAGTTCAGCATTGCTTTTCATGATGAAAAAATGAAAATATTTTCAAATGAATCTGGTCTATGCTGTAATGTCACAGCTTAAGATCAAGGAAAACCCTTGCATTAACATACCCAGCTGACTTAATTATTGCAATCAAGTGCTGCTACATGCATTTGATATAAAGCTGAACACAGACTAGGTATTAGGTAACACTAAAACAGGATGAAATGTCTTAAGTATGCAGTGAGAATTATACACAGCACACCTCAAACGAGTCATGATATAGAAATTATGATTAAATATTTGGATTATGTTGTCTTATTTTGCCTGTTGCTTCCCGACCAGAATTTTTTTGCTGAGCTTGAAGATAGAGAAGAAGAATTTGGCATATCTGACATCCAGCTTGGTCTGACAACTCTTGAAGAAGTCTTGAAGTATTGCAAAACAAGCAGAGCTAGAAAGTGCTGCAGCTGAAGGGAGCCTAGTCACTTTGACCTTAACATCTGGAGAGTCTGCACAGGTAAGCGCAGCCATCTTTTGCTTTCAGTTATTCTACAGTGAGGTATATAACACACAATGAAAATATAAACATGTTCATTAATGCACTAGTACCCTTAACAAGTGCTGAAGTGCACATGCTATTGTGAAGTCATATGAGTTGCTGCCATGACAACTAGCCATTTCATGCTGATGAATGCAATAATTATTGTGCAGATTCCTATAGGAGCTAGATTTGTGGGGATTCCAGGAACAGAATCTGAAGAATACCCAACAGGGTTCATGGTTGAAGTATATTGGGAGCAAGATGATACTGGTGCCTTATGTATTTCTGGCCACTCTGAGAAAGCTCCAGTTCCTCCTGATGTTCAACTATCATCATCCCTCCGGGAAGACACCGTCGGAGTCTACCGGTCAGGATCAGTTCGGGGTTGTGATTGATCCCAGTCAAGTTAGTTCAGTCAATTTTCGTTGAAGCATGCCCCAAGTTTTGGGAGATGGTGGCCCATACATTTTCTTTGATTTTTGATTTTTTACATCTCTATAGCACAAGCTTTTACTTGAATATAGAATTTAGCCATCCTTCCCATTTTTATGATTTCAGCCATTTATGTCATTCTGCTACTTTGTAGTTGTAAATACTTAAAATGAATATGCTATTGAGTATTGACGCACCGATTATGAATATGAAGGTGCACAATTGTTACATGTGATTAGGTTGGTGAGTCGAAATAAAATGTCATCTTTGCAATTTGCAATGAAAATTTTAATGCTCCACGCGGAAAAGTTCTTCACACCAACCAATCATATATTATTATTATTATTAGGTGTATAACTTTTTGAAAGAATTGAATATTTCGAATGACATGATTTTATATGATTGAATAATATATATAATTTTATTTTTACATTTGAAAATTATCAAAATTTAATCCAAATATAAATGCAGAGTTTGTAGCTAAGATCTTTACCATAAAGGATAATTTACGAGCTATTTTTTGCGGCCATTACCAAACACTTGAAACTCGCACCATTGATAGGGTTGTGGAAGATTTCTTTATCCGAAGTTAGGATGGTGTACTAAAAGGCATCAAACCTTTGGAGAGTCATTCTATCTGTTATTTAGGTGAAGAAACAGCAGTATGCAGAAGCCATGACCTTCATCTAGTCAGGCACTCATGTATTTTATATTAATAGTGATGATATGTTTCAAGCTGAATTACAAGGATTTGGTAGCAATTAGAGAGCAAAATAGGAAACTGAATAAATGCAAACTATATCCTAATTTACTGCCCAGTATTTTATCCTTAATTTCAGCTATCCTTAACATTTCCCCTCAAGATGCAGCATAGTTGTCAATCATGCCCATCTTGTTACAAATCTGAATGACCTCATTCCCAAGTAGAGCTTTAGTTAACACATCAGCTAGCTGGTCTATGGTTCGAACATGCATTAGGGAGATTAATCAAATGATAATGCAGTAGCAATGGCATCAGCCCAAAACACCTTTGGAACCTTCATATGGAAGAGAAGTACTCTTGCTGTTTTTAAAAGGTGTCTATTTTTTCGTTCAGGAACCCTATTTTGTTGAGGGGTCAAGACACATGAGGATTAGTGATTATGCCTTTTTGAGACAAGCAAAAAGTTGGAGAATTGAGCAGAAAAATATTCTTTGGTATTATCACTTCGCAAAACACAAATAGTTGCTTTAAATTGCATTTCAATTTTAGCAAAAAAAGCAGAAGTCATCAACAAAAGTTATCCCAGACCAATGTTTAATGAAATACTACCAAGTAATGTGAGAAAAGTCATCAACAAAAGTTACAAAATAACGAAAACCTGATTTTGAAATCACCAAACAAGGATCCCAAATATGAATGTACAATATCAAAGAGATGCAGCCGGTTATTTTCTCTAGGAAAATAGGAAGTTCTACAATGTTTGGCTAATTGGCAAGGCTCATAATCTAAGCTAGACATGAGCTTCAAACTTGGACAAAGTTTCTTCAAGGTTCAAAGTTTCTCTCCAAAGCAAAACTCACCAAAAGATGCTACAACACTACTGGGGAGGATTATGTGGTGCAACTAAACCTAGTTGTATTTGTAAGGAAGGAAAAAGATGGGTGAGTTTATCAAAACTCAATGAGTGGTCTCTTCACAACCCACATGGGACAACAAAGATAATACATAAATATGCATGCAGATATAAAATATTTTTATATTTAAATACATATAACTGAATTGAACAATAATTCAATTGATTTCGTAACAATAACTAGTGGAGAAACATGAGCTGAAATGAATATATATTACTGAGTTGATAACTGAAATTGATGGGCACCTAACTAGGTCTCATAAATGGACACCAGTTCCTTACCATAATTGGGGTTGAACTAGTCCTCTAGCAGGCACTAGTACCAAGGTTAATGATTGATCTTGCAATCGTTAACTCATTGTTCCGTTTCTCACTAATCAATGGCTAAAAACTAACATTCAAAATATTTCATTGTTTCCTGTTGTTCATACTAAACTTGGGTTCATGCAATTTTTCTCACTGATAAAACAATTTTAAAGCATACATACAGTGAATATGATGCCATGAACTTTCTAAAATAATCAATTTTCATGATAACTGAAAACAATAATTTTTCTAAACTTTCTATAATCCATGAAGGCATGTTTTCTTGGCATAAATCATTCTAAAATTTCATAAATTATTTATATAATACTGAAAATAGTAATAATGACCAAAAGTATGACTATGAGCTTAAACCCATTCATCGTTGGTAACTGAAATGTGCTTCCACTAACAACTTGACTTTGGGGAGTAAGATAACAGGCAAACTGCCAAACAATATAATAAAAACATAAACAATTGAAATTATTGCCAATAACTGAATTTGGAATGATAGGGAGGAAAATGTTGTGAGAAAATCATGTTTGATAATGTCCTAACTAAAAACTAGATAAAAAGATGAAGAAATTGGCTAAATTCCATTAAAATCACTTACCGGAAGCTTGAGAAGGAGGAAGAATGAAAGGAAAACATGAGAGAAAGGCACAGAGTGTTGGGGCAGCTAGGGTGTCTAACCCGAGCATGGGGATGGATTTATATAGTGTTAGGGTCGTTTAATAAAACTGTATAGTTTTAACACATACTGACGTCGAAGTCACTGCCAGCGTCTAGGACCGCTATAGTAGTCTCCAAAGGTGAGGACCCTAAACCAACACTCCTGATCGCTATAACGGTCTATAACCATTATAGTGGTCCCAGTTATGGCCTTTGACCGGGGAAGCTGATTATGCATTTTTTATGTTTTCATGCATGTAGGGGCTTCCTGGTAATACGGTGGGTCCGAGAGACTGCTAAGGTTTTATTAGATTTGTCTAGGGATACGTGGACCTAAGGCATCACAATTACATTGTCCTAATCCTTTACTGGTAGAGCTTCCTCCATTATTCCTTTAGCATCAGCTTAACTGCAGCAACCCAACTTCAACAATTTTCACCCAAAGCTAGCCTTAATTAGTCTTCTATGCTAGAAGTTACCAAGTTGTAACTTCTATTAGTGACTTAAAATGATAAAGATAATAACTGCCCACTATCAATTTGAATTTCAAATTAAGTTAATCTCATCCATTAAAACTAATTCTTGATGGGCGCATTAAATTGAAAGTTGTTACACACATAAATTGGTCCTTTCTCTACCCAAAAGATAAACGTTTTTTTTTCTTTTCACATCACAGAAGAAACTTTCATCATAATGGGTGTACAAAAGTGAGGGAGAAGGGAGAAACAATTTATCTCAACTCTATTGAAGGCTCTTGTAAATCATTGCTTTTTCTTCATCTTACCCGTGTATGGAAAATCACAACTTTCAAGATCTTGTATGTTTATATGCTTTCGCTTAATGTTTTACATGTGGTATTAGAACAAGTATTGTGAATTTGTGATTCTCCTTTCAATTTAGATGAACCCTAAATATAAGATTGGGCATTTTACTATATCGTACTTGATATGAATTTCCACTTAAATGAAAATAGAATGACTTCAATTGTAAATCATGACTTTTTTAACGTAACTTAGCGAATGTAAGTTCACCAAGCAAAAGGCATTTGTTTTTCTCTTGAGTATGATGTGTAATTTTAAAAAACCTTATCCACGATTCAAGTTTTCATGTGTATACTCATGTGATCATCTGGTTAGAATTGTTTATTATTTAAAACTTGTGTACACCAAAGTGGCCTAGTTAAAATGATGTGAAATACCATTAAAGAATGTGGATTGTTAATTAACTACTAGAACTTAGATTTATAGAAAGGAAAATCTTGTTTTGTGATTAATAAACATGAATGTGAGAAATTAAATCCTTGAATCAAATATGCATATTGTCCAAAGATAATATATGTGTTTGGTTGAGAATATTTAATTTTTCGATGATGATAAAAGTGGCATTTATTGATGTTAGTGTATGGTAGTATTTGGCCAAAGGTGAACTATGATATGTTTTTACATGTTCTGGATTTGAATGTATGATAGAATTAATGAGCATTGTATGATTTATTTTGTAGCAATTTATCTTCATTTATAAGCTTCATCTATTACTATTTTCAATGGCTTGAACTTCTTTGAATGGACTGAACCAGTGAAGTTCCACTTAGGTGTTTTGGATCTTAACTTGTCACTTTTGTAAGAAAAACCCATTGGTACTAATGACAATGATGGGAAGAGAAGTACGCTCTTAAGGCATGAGAACGTTCTAGCAAATTGAGCATCATGTTCATGTAATTCACTATTGCAAACAACCTTAAGACTATCATTCCACAAATAAAAAGTGCTAAGGAATACCTTAAGTTTGTCGAAGATCATTTCCGTTCCTCGATAAGTCACTTGCCAATGCATTGATGATTGAACTCATGGTCATGAAGTTTGATGGGTTCGACGCATGTAAGAACATGCTATTGAGATGACTAATATTGCAACAAGGTTAAAGTCATTGGGTATGGCATGGATGATGCTTTTATGATGTAGTTCGCTCTGAAACTCACTACCTTTTGAAGGAAAAGTGGAATGTTAATGAATTGATTGGAAAGCTCATTCAGGAGGAAAACAGGCTTAAGAATTTAAGTGATCATTCTATCAATCTGGTTCAAGGAGCTTGGAGAGCATTGGAGCTAAATGCTAAGAATTTTAAGAAGAAAGGACAAATTAATGCAAAAATGTGTCACTTTTGTAAGAAGGAAGGACACTTTCAGAAAGATTGTCCTAAATATAAGGCTTGATTTGAAAAAAAAGGTATTTTGAAACATATGTATGTACTTTTGAATGAAATTTGGTTAATGTTCCTCATAATTCTTGGTGGCTTATTCGTGCTACAAATTATGTATCTAATGAATGCAGCGATTACTTATGTTCAATTTTCTGAATCCTTACTTATTGACCATTAAAGTATTGGAATTAAGCAAAATGTGCCTAAAGAAGTTATGCATACTTGTGGAATAAATGCTTGGGTCACATTTCCAAGGAAAAGCTAGAAAGATTAGTGAAGAATGAGATTCTAAAGAATAAGATTTTACTGATCTTGGTCTGTGTGTGGATTACATTAAGGAAAGGAAACCAGACACAACAAGAAGGCGCCACAAGAAGCAACCAGCTTCTTATACACGCTGATGTATGTGGACCGTTTAATACTCTATTTCTTGGTGGAGAAAATATTTTATCACCTTTATTACTGATTTTTCACGTTATGGATATGTCTATTCGCTTAAGAAAAGTCTCAAGTAGTTGATCCTCTTGATATATATATTAATGAAGTAGAAACACAATTAGATAAAAGGGTGAAAGTTGTAAAGTTGATGGGGTGATGAATATTATGGAAAACATGATTAAATGGGACAATGTCTAGGTCTATTTGCAAAACTTCTAGAAAGACATTGCATACGTGTATAATACACAATGCCATACACACCACAACAAAATGGTGTGGCAGAATGGCGTAATCAAACATTGATGGATATGGTTAGAAGTATGATGAGTAATTCCCCTTTACCCAAATTCTTGTGGATGTATGCATTAAAGACTTCTATGTATTTGCTAAATAGGGTTATTGGTAAAGTAGTTCCTAAAACTCCTTTTGAGTTGTGAACTAATAGGAAAATGAGTTTAGGGCACATACATGTTTGGGGTTGTCCAATAGAAGCAAGAGTACTTAATCCACATGAAAAGAAGTTAAATTCTTGAATAGTAAGTGGCTATTGTATTGGCTATCTAGAGAAGTCTAAAGGGTAATTTTTTATTGGTCTAACCATAGCCCAAGAATTGTAGAAACTGGTAATGCAAATTTTCTTGAAAATGGTGAAGTTAGTAGGAGTGGAGAACATCAAAATGTGGACATAAGGGAAATTAAAGTAAGTGTTCCTATACCTATAACTTCCTTTGTCCACGTTGCTCAAAATGTTGTTCTAACTATTGCTGAATGCTTTAGTAATAATGAAAAAAAATTTGGATGATAACTGAAGAAATTAACAAACAAAAGTTTTAAAGAAATGAGTCTCAAGAAATATCCTTGAGAATACCTCAAAGAGTAAGAAAATTAGCTATTTCAAGCTAGTATGAGACTTATTTACAAAGACAGACTTTGGAATTAATAAAGATCCAATTTCATTTTCACAACTCATAGATATCATTAAGTTAGAAAATTGGATTGATTCCATGAAAGAAGAGTTAAAATCCATGGAAGAAAACAAGGTTTGAGGCATTGTGAAATTGCCAGAAGGTGCTAAACGGAGTGGCTATAACTAGATCTTTAAGATCAAGCAAGACTCAAATGGAAATATCGAATAGTATAAAGCTCAACTTGTTGCTAAAGAATATACTCAAAAAGATGGTGTTGATTATAAAGAAACATTTTCACCTGTCTCAAAGAAAGATTGATTGCATATCATTATGGCACAGGTAGCTCATTAATTATAACTTAGAACTACACCAAATGGATGTGAAAATAGTCTTTCTAAATAGTAATCTTGAGTAGGAAGTTTATATAGATCAACCTGAAAGTCTTCCAATGGAAGGAAAAGGTCACATGATGTGTAAACTTAAGAAATCAATATATCAACTGAAATAAGCCTCACGATAGTGGTACGTTAAGTTTAATGATACCTTACTCTTTTCGTTTTGAAGAAAATTTCGTTGATAGATGCATACATTGAAAGGTGATTAGGAGTAAGTTCATGTTTCTGGTTCTATGTTGATGATATCTTGCTTATGACTAACGATTTTGGTATGTTGCGAGACGAATAATATTCGTCTAAGAACTTTGAAATGAAATGTATGAGAGACATCCTATTTGATAGGAATTGAAATATTCCATTAAAGGTCATAAGGATTGTTAGGATTGTCTCAAAATGTCTATATTAATAAAATTCTAGAGAGATTTAACATAGCAAATTGTTCCAGGAATTGCACAATTCCGATAGGGGCCAAATTTAGTCTTATGCAATGCCCAAAGAATGATATAGGGTGGAAACAAATGGAATCAATTCCAAACATTCTGTAGTAGGTAGTCTTATGTATATGCAAACTTGTACAAGACCGGATATTAGTTTTGCGATTGGAATTCCAGGTGAGTATCAAAGTAACCATGGAATTAATCCTTTGAAGGCTGCAAAGAAAATTTTGAGATACCTTGAAGGCACAAAGGATTATATGCTCATATACATAAGATCTAGCCAATTAGAAGTAATTGCATATTCAGATTCAGATTTTGGTTGATGTGTTGACACAAGGTAGTCTATATTTGGGTGCTTATTCCTATTTGGAGAGCGACCATATCATGGAAAAGTTCTAAGGAAAGTATTGTCACTTCATCTACCATGTAGACTGAGTTTCTAGTATGTTTTGAAGATACAGTTCATACATTAAGGTTGTGGAACTTTATTTCAGGGCTTGGGGTTGTCGACACCATTGCCAAGTCACTAAAAATTTACCTGTGATAGTTTTGTAGCATTGTTTTTCTCTAAAATGATAAATACTCAAGAGGTGCCAAGCATATGGAATTAAACTATTTTGCCGTTAAGGAGGAAGTTAGAAACAAAGAGTTTCTATAGAGCATGTTAGAATAAACCTAATGATTGTTGATTGATTAATAAAGGATTGCAACCAAAGACATTTAAGAAACATGTACATAGAATGGGTCTTGGTTCTCCTTTTGAATTATATATGCAATGATGTCAACACTTTGAGCTCATTATGTTTATGTATTTCTAATATTGATAGTTTATTTGCTTCTAGTTAATGTGCACATGATAGTACTTTATGAGTTATAACATAAATGCCCTAGAAACATTTATGGGGCAGGTATAAAATTTTGTATGTTGTTTATGTACCTAGTGATTGTGGTATATGGAAGGAAGTATGTTAGTAAATTAATGATGACCTCCATAACTCGCATGTGGTGTTTTATTATATTGAGGTAATTGTTATGTATTTATGAGGATGAGATTTTATTTTAGGCCCAGTGGTTGAATGTTGGAAGTTACCAAGTTGTAGCTTCTGTTAGTGGCCTAGAATGATAAAAATAATAAATGTCTGCTATTAGTTTTAATTTCAAATTAAGTTAATCTCATTCGTTAAAACTAATGCTCGATGGACACATTAGATTGAAAGTTGTTACACACATAAATTGATCCTCTCTTTCCCCAAAAGATACACATTAGTTTTTTCTATTCACATCACATAAAAAACTTCTATCATAATGAGTGTATGAAAGTGAGGGAAAGAGAGAAACCAAGTTATCTCAACTCTATTCAAGGCTATTGTAGATCATTGCTTATTCTTCATCTTACCCAGGGTATGGAAATTCACGACTTTTAGGATCCTGATGTTTGTATACTACGCTTAATGTTTTATACTCCATTATCAACCGCCAGCCATTAGTTGCACTTCCACCCTCATGCATCACGTCATATCGTACGGAAAGCCACGATGGAGCTCCCTCCTCTCTCCTACACTATGCCGCTATATGTGCTCTTGTCTTCACCAATGTTGTATGCATGCTCTTCTTTGGGGTCAAATAGGCTAAACCCAATGGGCCAGCCCGTTTACCTAAAAGGTGGATTGAGCCTAAAAATTTTGATCCGTTTAATAAAAATCCATTTTCAGGCCAGCCCCTGAACTCGCGGGTTAAATGAGCTAGCCCATGCGAGTAATGGGTGGCCCATTTGCTTGTGTTTTTTTTTTTAAACAAATTACAACTTATAAATGAGTAACTCATTAGCCCACTACCACCAAGTATCCTTTTCTTTTTAAAGGCCAATGAAGCCCACATGGTCGAATCTACAAACAAATCCACAAACATTCATATGAAAATTTAGCCCCACCCTAACCCAAAAAATGAAAATAAAAAATAGCTACACAATGATCTCATTTTCACAACAAAAGAAAGATGAAGAGACATTCACATTAAGAGTGAAAGTCAAAAAGAGAAGAGACTGACTTAGGGTTGTCGACCATTGAGATGATAAAGTGAAAGAGGAAGACTAACCAACGGCATTGCAACCTTGCTCCCCTTCTCCATCAGTTCGTTCTGTCATCTGCACGTTGCCCAAGATTTGCTTATGCTTTTGTGAATCCGCTCTGGCCTTCTACTTTTGCCTTTGCGACAGACGCTTCTACTTGTTTTGCGACATACTTCCGCTTTTGGTTCTTTTGCGGACAAGGGATCTCTTCTGCTTCTTCTCCAGTCTTAGATCTACCTCTTGAGCTCATTCTACCTCAACACTTTCTTTTTGGATCTACTTGTATTCCTCTATGGATATGCTTCTTCTTCTTTTTTTTTTTTTGTTGAGATATTCTTCTGCATTAGTTTCCAGTTTTACTTCTGTAAAAATAAATAATAAATAAATGGCCTTGGTCAATTTGGCACGTAGCCTTAAACGGCCAAGCTATAATATTTTGATTTGTGGCTAAACGGCCAGCCCAGCTGGGCTATTTATTTTGTGGGCCAAAATGGGCCGAGCCTAATGGGCGTGTTTTGCCCAATTGACAACCTTTCCTTGTTGGGCTCAATTGAGTTTTTAACATTGATTTCTCATTTGACTTATATTCATTTAACTTCTTGATTAATCTTGCATTGTTAACATATTGTTTGGTTGAAATAAACTCCTTTGCAATTAATTTTTTTGCTTTAATTTCCTTATAGCTTTTTGGTCCATGTAATGGCCGTACAGCTTTGATTGAGTAGTGAATGCTACCTTGAAGATTGTTTTGATAATAAGGATTTATTATTGAGTAGCCCAGGTATTAACTTGAATTCCTTGCAAAAAAAAAAAAGAAAAAGAAATGGAGTTGTTCCTTTTGAAATATATATATCTTAAAAGAAGTATTTTCCTTAAAAAATAAAATCAAATCAATGAAACACACAATTTTTTTTAGAGAACTAAATGGCTTTGAATTACGTTTTCATTATACCAGGAGGATACGTAGGAGTGACATTTCCTATCAAGTCAAACTTTAAATTTTCTTAATTTTATGTTCTGATGTTTGCTATTTTAATTTGTAAATATTTTAATTTGATGTTATTTTTATTTTTATTTATTTATTTGTAAATATTACATTTGTTTATCCTTTTGGATAAATTTTTATATGTTTTTAAGTTATTTAAATTGCATAATTACAATTAACTCTAGATCTAGGGTAACCATCCCAAGATGAATGTACAGGCTACTGGTAGGTTTAGAGTCTTAACCCTTCACTATGCATAATAGATCCTAATTGACTTTGTTTTGCAAATTGGTTTAAAATGTTTTTACAAAAAGGTTTTTCCTAATCTCTCTATCTCTCTTTTTTTCTTGTTTCTCACTTCTTTTAATATTTCAAAACTCTTATAATAGACTAATTAATAGCATATTCAAGTGAAAACTGATTTACGTACTCTACTTTAGCTGCATTAAAATTATTTAATGTATTTCATTATCTAATATTTATATATTCCCTTCTTATTATTATTTTATATGAGAAAGATCTTGTCTAAGTAAGGTATAAAAATGAGAGAAATAAGTGGATTTAAGAAAGATTGGAGAATTAGATTTTATAAAGCAAAAAATAAGAAATTTGGGGATTTGGGATTTTTTTTACATATTTTAGAAAATTTTAAGGACTATTTTGACATATTTAGAAATTTTAGGACTAATTAACCACATTTTAAAATTGTGCCACATTAGGAAATAGTAATAGTTGACTATGTTTGTTTGATCGTGTATAAAGAGACCTATAGAGTGCAATTAGGGACTAAACGTTAATTTCAAAATTCCATGGATTAAAGCGAAGCATGCTTAAATTCAAGGACTAAAGTGAATCTTTACTCCATAAATTTTGGTCATTTTTTAAATACATCTGACTATAATTTTTTAGTGAGGCTAAGTTTAATGCACTAACAATATAAAGAAGTTTTACAAGTTCATAGGAGAGTTTTATAGTGTTACTGATCGTATACTTGTAAATCATATACATCTATTTATAATACTTTCATTGAAGCTAGTGAGTAGTTGAATTAAACATTTTCACTTGTCACGATTGGATTGCAATCGTAGCGAAAATATTTTGAAAATATTTTATGGAGTCGCCATCAAGGTTGATAAGTAATATTGATATTAGCTATAAACTTATGAGATCATGTGTGATTTTTTACGGTAGAGCTGACAATGTTAATTAATTGGAATTTAGTTTGGTAAATAAAAGGAGGAGGAAATGGTGTTTATGTGAGAATGTGTTAATTTATAATTAATTAGTTCAAAAATTCTCCAAAAGACAGTCTTTATAACTAAACATTAGCTGAGATTTGTCATTATGAAGTATCTTTTTAAGAGTATTATTAATACTATTCTCACATTACATTACTATTGAGAAGTTAGTGTTACATATTTTAATCCTTATATGAGAATGTTATTCCATTCATTTATAGGAAAACCCTAATATCTGTGAGTCATTTAGAACTAAAGGTATAAAATTTGATTATATATAAAATTCGTGTGGAAAACATCCATTTTCTATTAAAAAAATGAAAAAGGTCATTGATTGTTGATTTGTAATTGTAATATATATATACATGATATGAGTTCCTATTTGAAAAATAAATTGACGTTGAAACCACATACAAGTTAAGTTGAAAATTATATCACATACTTCAATTGAAAAACATTATTATGTTAATACAATAAGAGAAAGAATATGTATTGCACTAGATTTCCTACAAGGATACTTATTAGTTTTTCTCGTTTCTCAAAATGTTTTTATACATTTTGTTCATATTGTTCACATTGCAAGAATTTGGACTAAGTAGGGTGTAAAAGTGAAAGAGAAATTAGTGGGATTAAGAAAGATTAAAAGTTTAGATTTTATGATGTGAAAGAGAAGAAATTTGGAGATTTGAGACTTTTTATATATTATAGAAAATTTCACCAACTATTTTGACACATTTAGAAATTTCAAGACTAATATGACCCTATTTTTAAATTGTGCCACATCAAATGGATCAACATTACACGTCAATGACACATGTCCTACCACATGAGATTGACATGACATATTAGTGACATATGGCATGCGACGTGTCACTTAGCATGTTAGATCAGCAAAATAGTAATAGTTGACGAATGATATATTTGTGAGTTTGGACTTTGGAGAGGAAAGGAGGGGAGGGAAGACTTGTGATATAATTTTACACTACAAGTCCTCCCTTCCCCTCCTTCCCCTCTAAAATCCAATCTCACAAATATACCCTAAGTGTTTAGACCTTGGAACTAAAGTAAGCCACGGAATGCAATTTGATGGACTAAACGGTTAATTTCAAAATTTCAAAGTAAAAGCGAAGGACCTTATAATTTCAGAAAACTAAAGAAACATTTACTCAAAATTTACGCATGCAACATTAAAATTAAATAGATTTTTTAAAATACTATGTAATAATATTTAATTACATTTCTAAATTCTAAATAAATTAAAAAAAACTATTAAAATATATCATTTTTCTATGAACCTATTACAATACATCATAGTATTGCATCATAGGAATTGAAGCACCAAAACTCATACTTACGGTGCGCCAAACACGCGGTGCATGCAAGCATGCAAAGTGTGAAGTTATTTTCCTCACTCTAATTAAAAACCGAGGAGTGCGAGGAGATTGTTTAAAATTAGAGAAATTATTATTAGCAGCATAGCATTATTACATCGTTGCCTCCCTTCCCAAGTTCCCATGATGCCAACCTAAGACAGGAGAAAAACAAACACAACAGGAAAAACCACTGTAAACAACAAAACAATAACCTTAATAACTCCCATCTTCCTCTTCCTCATCATCATCCTCCTATAAATACCGAAACACATACACCCCCTTCTTCTCCCTCCTTATTAACAACAACAACCATAATAATATACAACAACAAGAAGAGAGAAATTAATAAGAAGAAAAAGAAGAAGAAGCAATAATAATCAATTAACCATGGAGGAAGCCAGGAGCGGTTTGGCGCTGCTCCTGCAACAATTCAGGGCGCTGGTGACGAAGAACATGCTGCTTTCGCTGCGGAACAAGAAGGCGACGATATTGCAGCTGATATCGCCGCTGTTCTTCATAATGCTGATATTCGCCATTGACAAGTCGACGAAGGCAGCAAAAGAGTCAGGGAAGAAGGGCGCTTCGAAGGCCGTCATGGACCCTGCGACTCAGCCTTTCCCTGCCATCCCTCCATGCGAGTCCAAGCTCATAATCAGGCAACCCTGCTATGACTTCGTTTGGAGCGGTGACAAAAACCGCAAGTTTCGCAAGATTGTTAAAGGTATCATGAGGAACAACCCTGGCAGGGTAATACCAGAAGAAAAGGTATAATAATATTACATTTAAATATAATTCAGTAGTGTTGGGTCTACATTAATCTTGCACCACCGCTTACAATGTTTTTTTTTTTGTCTTTTCATGAGAGTGATATTAATACACTAAAAGATAAAAAAAATCATTGTGATTATTGTATAGTTTTATTGTATACAAAATATTATTCCAAATAATTATATAGAATAATCGAAAGATACCTGCGCAATTTAAATTGAATTTATCTAACGGGTACCTTCATGAGAAAATAACTAATGAAACCTTTGTATTGGGAAGATAAGTTGAAAATTTTACATTTTTTTTCTTATATAGGGAAGAAAAACCCATATGCTATTCGTTTTTTTTATTCGGCATGATAGACTTTGGGATGATTAAAATGAGGAATCATTATTACCAGAAAAAAAGAGGAATCGTTTATTTGTTTTTGTTTAATTTAAAATTATTTAGTTTATAAATTGAGTTTTATTTATGTATGTAATAATTATATGAAATAGGATTTAGATTATTTTTGAAATTAATTCTTACATTTAAAATGCATGAATAATGACACATAAACGAAATTATAACTTCTGAGACAAAAATATATATTTTTATGGTGTTTTCTTATAATTCTATTTTCACTAAAGAATTTTACACAAACATATAAAATACACATAGATTACTGTTTTTAATTAAAAAATATCTCTGTTTATCAACTTTTTAATAATTTTTCGTTATGGCACAAAACGAACTCGAAGTATTTTGTATGTTTTTTATATGTTACTTAATTTTTTTTTAAGTAAAAATATAATCACTAAAAAAATTAGATTTTTTTAAATTATGATTTTCATCTTTCACAAAAGAATAATTTTATAATGTAAAATATGTATTTAAGAAAAAATTGAAGGTATTGTAATATCATGTCTAAATATAAATTAATTTTATATCCAAAAGTAAATTTTTTTTATAGTTTTTAAAGGTTTAAATAAGTTTTTAGTCCACATAAATATAAGTCATTTTAATTTTTGTCTCTCTAAAATTTTTGTTTGGGTTTATATCCTTTTTTATTTTCTTTGTTTTTAGTCCCTATTATAAATTCAATGTTAAATAATGATATTTATGAGAATTAAAACAAGAATTTTGAAATATTTAAAGGGCAAAAATAAAATTTCCAATATTTGTAACAATTAGGTGCATATTCAAAAATATTTATCAAGACCAAAATTTACAAGAATAACGACAAAAAGACAAAGAAAGTAGAAAAAAGAGAGAGAGAGAGATCGAAACCATAGCAAAAATGTTAGAAGGACTGAAACATTTTTAAGCCTTCTTTAAATTTTTTAGAAACCAATTTTTTTCTTCTTTCGTAAGCTTATTTGCAATGTTAAGGAATCTTGAGCCAGAACTCTGAGAAGAGCATTATTTAACTGGTACCCCTTAGCCAAAAACTGCATGATTAATCTCTTAAAAAGATAGTTTTTATTTGTTTTTGTGTGAAAAGAGTTGTTGTTGTTGCCGTGAAAGCACATCATGCAAGAGTCTGATAATGTAAATTCATGGTTCTTTCAGACAGACTAGTGCATGCTCAAGGGGAGAGAACAATGAAAAATAATGAAAATGAGAGAGAGAGAGAGAGAGAGAGAGAGAGAGAGAGATTAAACAGAAGAAGAATTGGAGATATCATCATTAGAAAATGTCTAACCATGCCTTTTTATCTTTTTTTTTGCAGGTTATATCCTTTAAAGATAAAGCTGAAGTGGATGACTGGCTTTTTAACAATCCTATGGTCAGTCCACTGGCTATTCATTTCACACAAACTGGTAAGACCACCATCAGCTATGGTATACAGACAAATTCAACTGCTCTTGACATAAGAGGGAAACGTGAAGACCCCACTACTGCATTTCAACTCCCACTTCAGCTCAATGCAGAGAGAGAAATTGCCAGATTCCTGATTGGAGGTGCTAAAACTTGTTCATCGTTCAACTTTGATGTGATCAACTATCTTCCTTGAATGATAAAAATTTATTTGTGTTCAGTAGTCAACACCCCTTTATATTTCACTTTAAGAAGCTATGATATGATCTAATTGATGGCTTGGTAAAATTTCAGACCCAAAATTCAGCTGGAATTTCTCTTTGAAGGATTTTGCACACCCGGCCACGCCAGAAGAATCTTCAGTGGGCAATATAGGTCCAGTGTTTTTCCTTGCAATCACCATGTTTAATTTTGTTCTTCAGCTAAGCACTTTGGTGACAGAAAAAGAGCTTAAACTTCGCCAGGTATGTACACCTACTGCACGGGAAATTCTTAGTTGCTTTTGAAACAAGTGGAAAAAAATATTTATTTTAATTCATTTATTATTTAACACATAAATAAGCATGGTCATCTTTATCTCCTGAAGTATCAGCATTCACTTATGTGTCAACCAATGAATTGATTAACGCAAATGTTTTTTCTTCCTCCAAAAGCAATTAAGAGTTTCTCTGCAGTGCATAAGTTAAAGTTGATGACCCTATGAAGTTGCCATCTTTCTCCAAATTGTATTTATTGGCATTTTACTCTCTGTTGTCACAGGCAATGAATATGATGGGCCTTTATGACACTGCTTACTGGTTATCCTGGCTCATCTGGGAGACAGTTATGACATTGATATCATCCCTTTTGATAGGTCTCTTTGGAATGGTGTTTCAGTTTCCATTCTTCTTGAAAAACAATTTTGCAGTCCTATTCTTACTCTTCTTCCTATTTGCACTCAATATGGTGAGAATATTCGGAATAGCTTCCTGTTTGTTCATTGGGAATTTTATGTTGAGATATATACATATATATATATTTTTTCCTGATGTATAATAATGATAATTCTCTTTTATTTTAGACTGCATTAGCCTTCTTGACATCTGCTTTCGTTAGTAAGTCGGCTTCGGCAACAAGAGTGGGCTTCTTGATATTTCTTATTGGCTTTGTGACTCAGGCATGAATCCTTTTCACACTTTGCAGACAAGGTCTATCCAACGGATAGAAGGAAAGGATGCTGATATTCTCCTTGTCTGTGATGTTACTAATTGCAGATGATGACTTCGCTAGCAGGATTTCCTTATTCAAAAGGCTTCCCCAAGGATTTGCGAATAATCTGGTCATTCTTCCCACCTAATCTTTTTGCTAAAGCTCTAGGTGTACTTTCAAACGCTGTTTCAACTCCTGAAGCTGGTGGCATTAGATGGAGTGATCGGGGAAAATGCCCTGTTGATGATCCGGACTGTGTGTTAACAATTGTAAGTGATAGTTAGACCTCTGAATCCCTATTCCCCAAGAAGTCTCAATTAAGAAGCCTTTGACTTGCTTTTCCCTCTTGAACTTGCTTTTGAAGAAAAACACTTGTTCCTATACATTTATTTGTTTGACACAGAAGTGAATGTGGGCCATCCCTCTTGTCTGTAAAGTATCAACATTCACTTATATGTCAAACAATAAATGGAATCAGAGAAAATACTTTTCCATATTCCATACTTGCTTTGGCTTTTCCCTTCCCTTCATCCTCAACTGTGTCACTGCTTCAATGGTGACTTAGTATCTCTTCTTTTATTGACAGGATGATGTATTTATTTGGCTGTTGAGTACTTTCTTTCTGTGGTTTGTTCTGGCCCTCTACTTTGACAACATTATCCCAAATGCAGCTGGTCTGAGGAAATCAAAGTTATACTTTCTTTATCCTGGTTATTGGACGGGAAAAGGAGAACAAAGAATGAAAGGTGACTCTTTTTTTGTGATCTAATTGTATTCTCTTGTCTGCTGTTTATGGCTGAACTCTTCTTCCCCCTTTTGTGATTTTGATTTTGTAGAGGGTGCGAATCTAAAATGTTGCTGCAAAGGTTCAACCAAGCTTGATGAGAAAGTACCAGAACCAGATGATGAAGATGTCTGCCACGAGGAAAGTGCTGTAAAACGACAGCTAGAAGCAGGTGTGATTGATGAAAATGTTGCTGTTCAGATACGTGGCCTTAAAAAGACATATCCTGGTGTAACTAAAGCTTGCTGCTTCTGCTGTAAAGTCAAAAGAACTGCTCCTTACAGCGCTGTTAAGGTACAGCATTTGCTGATAAATTTTTGTCTTAGCAATTTGGGTGATCTAAAGAAGACTTCTCAGCCGTTTGTTGTTTTCATTCAATGTTTTTCATGGTTCAAGTCTTTGACTGCCTGGTCACAAAACCATCCATGTTAAATCATTGAGAAAACCAAAAGACTAGATAGCGGAAGTGTACCTGATCAGTGTTTCTCAAATTGTTTTCCAGGGTTTATGGGTGAACTTTGAGAAGGATCGGCTATTTTGTCTTTTAGGACCCAACGGAGCTGGAAAAACCACAACTATTAGTTGTTTGACAGGGTTAGCTCCAGTAACTGATGGAGATGGTGAACTCTCTTCTCTCTCTCTCACTCTTTCTAACTAACTACTACTTTGGCCATTCATCAATAAAAACATTTTTCAGTAGCCATGAAGATTATGTTAACATTTCCATTTTCACTTAACAGCATTGATTTACGGACATTCCATCCGGAGCTCCATTGGCATGGCACACATTCGAAGGATTATAGGAGTGTGCCCCCAGGTGTTTCTCTATCCCTCTCTGTCACTAACTATATATAGTTTTCATGTTTAAGAATGTCTAAATATGATTTTCAAGTGTTAACTACTCTCCCTTTTTTCCTTGTTAACAGTCTAACTAAGCTTATATTGAATTTTCCCATTTGCAGTTTGATATCCTATGGGACAGACTGTCTGGTGAAGAGCACCTTCGACTCTTTGCTCTTCTTAAAGGCCTTCCCCCAAGTTCCATTGAAACAGTATGTCTTTTATATTTTTTTCACAACATACCATCTTCATAAATATATCCGGAGGCAAATTAATCTTTTAGGATTTAGAAGTTCCAAATTGATTCTTTATAATTCAAAAGAAGGGACAAATTGCCCTGGCATGAGTATGTACAATTAAAAAACAACGTATAGAAATGTATGGATGTCCCCTCAATTCGAGACTTTTAAAACCTGAGGACTAGTTAATGCTCGATATACCTTTTAGTGATCAAAATGGATATTTAGTTTTGTTTCTTTTCCAATGATTTAGTAAGAGCTCCACATTCATCAAGAGTGGAGCAGGCATAAACCATTTTGCTTTTTAGAAAACGAATGATTCTTATGGCTCCTTTTAATTCATTCTTCTGAAAAATGTAGATTGTCCAGACATTATTGGCAGAGGTGCAACTTGCTGCATCAGCCAAAGTGAGATCTGGAAGTTACAGTGGAGGAATGAAACGGCGTATTAGTGTTGCAATCGCCCTTATTGGTGACCCCAAATTAGTTATTTTGGATGAACCGGTATGCAGAGTTGGATATTCCCTTTAATCAATTCAGAGCTACTTTCGACGTGCTTTTTCCAATAAAAAAAGATATTTTTTAATAAAATTTATCTTTGTGTTTTTTTTAATATGTTTGAACAATTATTTTAAGTAAAAGAACAATCCATAGAAAAAGTAAAAAATGATATTTTTTTTCTTAAAAGTTTTGCTTTTTTAGTTTTAATTTTCAGCTTTTATTTTTAGTATTTTAGTTTTTAGAATTTTGTGAAGAAATATTAAAAATTAAAATTTATAATTTTAAAATTTTTAATATTTTTTTCACAAAATCTAAAAAAATTGAAAAACTTAAAACTAAACCAAGCAGACCCAAATTTTATCTTCCATAAAAAATATCTTTTTTATAACATAAAAATGATATTTAACAATAAATAAAGACCTTTTAATATTACATTCAACCATAAATCAACTTTTAATCTTTTAAAAAATCTTATATAAGAAGATCAATTAAAAAAAAAGATCCATTCCACATTCAAACGAGCTATTATCGTATTGATTTGATCATTAGAAGATTCGTCTTTATTTTTTTTCTTTTTTTCAATATATCAGACAACTGGAATGGATCCAATAACAAGGAGGCATGTGTGGGATGTCATAGAACGCGCGAAAAAAGGGCGTGCCATTGTTCTTACGACACACTCTATGGAAGAAGCTGACATTCTAAGTGACCGCATAGCAATCGTGGCGAAGGGAAGGCTTCGCTGCATTGGCACCTCAATCAGATTGAAGTCACGCTTTGGTGCTGGTTTTGTTGCTACTATCAGCTTCAAAGGAAACAATAACGAGGACGCAGTTTCCTCAAAACATCGCAAAGCATTGAAGAAGTTCTTCCAGGATGTAAGATGAATAAATGTGGTGATTTGAAAATATTTCCATGACAATCAAAGGATTGATATTTGACCCCTCAAAATTATTTTGACAGCATTTAGATGTGAAGCCAAAGGAAGAGAACAACAGCTTTCTAACTTATGTGATTCCTCATGAGAAAGAGGAGTTCATGGCTGTAAGCTTTCTTTCTTTTATGGGCTTCATTTCCATTTCCTTTGAATCTGTTCTAACGTTTCGAATACTGATCAACATGAAAGCACAAGAGCACATCTTCACGGGAATTTGCTTGTTTATGTTGATCAACCGGCAGTTTTCAGTTTGAGTCACAATGGTTACTGTGGTTGTCGTGATCATGCAAACTTTGAATCTTTACTTAGTTTCAAACTTGGTGAACTTATTGATGACCAATGGAAAAGGATGTTGTTAAGCTATTTGTGTGTTATATGAAAACACCAGTACTTAATTTCAAGTTGGAAAAAAAAAAAGGAAGTAAACTCTCATTTTAGTCCATCAGAAATATATTGGGGATATATTAGTTTCTACCCTTTAAGCTTATCTATCGTCTTCATAATTTAAAAAGGACAAATTGATCCTTTTGTATACCTCCTATATAATTGGGAAAAAACATGTATGTACAATGGACAATTTTTCCTCCCTATTTGAATTGTGAGAGACTAATAAAAGACTTTCAAATTCTAAACTAATTTGTCTCTCAATATATCCTTCTACCAAAATGAGTGTTTAGTAAAAAAAAAAAAAATAGATAGATAGAAGAATGAATTTTTGATCTGTGCATTTTGGTTAGTTCAGTATTGGTTTTCTTCATGATAATATTTTTAAACGAATCCTGTCTATTGCTGTAAATGTAATGTCCCGGTTTAAAATCAAGGACAACAGTTCTATTGACATACCAAGCAGATTAGTTGCAATCAAGTGTGCATGCTACATGTATTTGATATTAAGCTGAAATTTGATTAGCTAACATTAAAACAGAATGAAATGTCTATGTATGCAGTGAGAATCACACATAGTAGAGCTAGTGACATATTTGGGGTTACATTGTCATATTTTGCTGGTGCTTCCCATGCAGGAATTTTTCTCCGAACTCCAAGATAGAGAAGAAGAATTTGGCATATCTGACATCCAGCTTGGTCTGACAACTCTTGAAGATGTTTTCCTGAATATTGCAAGACAAGCAGAGCTAGAAACTGCTGCAGCTGAAGGGAGAGTAATGACTTTGACCTTAACATCTGGAGAGTCTGCACAGGTAAGTGCAACCATCTTTTGCTTTCGGTTGAGCTCTAACTAGTTGTATTCATTTTTAACACACAACGAATATAAACATGTTCATTTATGCACTAATACACTCCAACAAGTGCACATCCTATGGTGAAAGGAAAAACTCAACCATATGGAATTGGAATTTCTCTTTTGCTTTTTTATAAAAGTTATATGAGTGCAGCCATGATAACTAGCCATTTCATGCAAAAACTATTATGCAGATTCCTGTAGGAGCTAGATTTGTCGGGATTCCAGGAACAGAATGTGAAGAATTCCCAAGAGGGTTCATGGTAGAAGTATATTGGGAGCAAGATGAGAATGGTGCCTTGTGTATTGGTGGCAACTCAGAGAAAATTGCAGTCCCTCCTGGTGTTCAACTACCGTCTCCTCCTCCTGCAGGATCAGTCCATGGAGTTGTGATAGATCCCAATCAAGTTAGTTGAGTCAATTTTCGGTGAAGCATAAATACTCCATGTTTTGGTGGGGATGGTGGTCCATACATTTTCTTTGTTTTTTATTTGTTCATGTCTTTTGCAGTTAGCACCATCTTTTACTAATCTACGTACATATAGAATTTAGCCATCTCCCCTGTTTTCAAGAGTATTTTTTTTAATTATGGGCGGATTTTGATGTATACTTTTTATATGTTTGAGTGTAGTGTACATTCATTGAACGATCTTATGTCTGAACTGTGGCTAAATGCACCCTAAACGTGGGTGAATGTATTTAGCCATGCTATTAATGCATTTAACTACGCTTTCAAGGTGTTGTTAAACTAAGATGCAGCATTACAGACCAGCGTTTATTATGTATAATTAGTTTGTTAGATTTCATCCGGTCATGTCTTGCTCTCCTGGTTTGTAGTTTTAATTTGAAAACGGATGATATTGACACACCAGCTATGAATGAGAAAGTGCACACTAATTCTATGTCATTACATTAACACAAATTAGAGAGCATTAGGATGTGGGATTATTTTGGCTCAAAATTATTATTATTTTTTTGCCTAAAAACTTTTTACTTTTGGGGGCATATTTGGATAATTTTTTAAAAAAATCAAAATCTAAAAAAAGTTATCAGTTTTTATCTTTTTTTAGAAGCTAAAAAGAGTAGTTTCTAGAAAGAAAAAAAAAAGATAAATTTGTATTTTTTTAGCTATATATACAATTTAAGTTTTATAGTCTTTTTTTCTAAAATTTGAAACAGACACACTCTTAATGTTAAGAATCAGTAATAGAGAGAAAATATGGTACAAATTAATAAACTAATTAAATTTCAAAAGTTACCCTTGATATTTCCTAAAATTAAAGAGCACCTTTATCCTTCACTTATGGTATGGTTGTTGTGGGAATAAAAAGGGATAAAAATTTTCATGGATAAGTTTTATGTGTAACATTATACAAAAAATTCATCGATAATTTTTCCATATTTTATTCTTTAACCTAACATACCCTTAATATTAAATATATGTATCAGATATATCAAGCGAGAATGATTTCTTTTTCTTATTAGAAGTAAGAGCAAATATTTTAACTTTTGAATCTAATTGTATGATTGAGATTTCATTATCATTATTAATTAAAATATATGTGTGACACACCCTTTCCCAAGACCTTCCTCTTCTCCTCGACACTTTCCCCATCACAACGACTAACCATCCCCCTCAGGGATGTCAATTGGGTTAGATGAACTCATGAACTGGCAGATCTTAACCCAAATTAACCCATAAAATACATATTGGGTTGGGTTGAATCGAAAAATCTCTAACCTATGAAACATGGACAGTGAATTTAAAAATTTGCAACCCATGCAACCCATGTATATTTTAGTTGTCAAAACTTGTGCAAAATATACATAATGCAACGGCTTTTTCTTATTGAGCTTGAAGAATTATCTTATTGGGTGAAAAGTGTGAATATACCCAAAAAATTAAGATTGAAATCAATAATTATGTTAATGCATATGCTATATGTGTTACATCCCAACTAAACCACTAAACCTTCAAACCAATTTTTATTTTTTTTCAATCGACTTCTCACTAGTCTTTGAACTAGTTCTTTTTTCAGTTTGATTAGGGCTATCAAATGGGTTGAGTTGGCCTCTTTAAGCTCAACCCATTTAGACCAGCAAATGAAACAAGCTTATACGAACTTGGCTTAAATGAGTCGGACCATTATGTTTACCGCCAAACATGTTTAAGATCGACCTGCAGGCTTGAATGGATCAGCCCATTTAAGCTTATTTTTTAAGTAAAAAAAATTACAAAAAAGACGAAAACAAATGAAAAAAATGGATATTAGACTTAAATATTCTAGTTTGTAAGTAGCAAGGCTTAAGTTTTCAAAATAAATAAACAAACAGGTAAATGGGACACAGCCTAGCAAGTTAGGTGGGCTGATCCATTTAAGTATAATAATCAGGTAGACAACAAATTAGTGTTACTCTTTATTCTTATATATTTTAAATGCGTACATTACATTTTAATTTTGATGTATATAAAAAATGGATCAAAGGGTTTTAAATGTCTATTCCCATGCTAAGGGCTTGGGAAAAGTTCGTGATATCAATATGCCTCATCCTCAACAAAGTGTGTTATGAGCCAAGCCCATTAGTAGTGAGTTTGTTAGGTTTCTTAGTAGTTAGTTAGGATTTAGGCTTATAAGGCTATAAATAGGTATTACCTTCATTGTAAATCATATTGAGAATAATCTTGATCCTAATGGAGTTCTTGGAGCTTGGAAACCAGACTCCCGAATATTGTTCTGCATTGACTAGTTGAAATGCCTTAAAAACGTTTGGGATGAAATCTTGTTCAAGCACATTCATGTTACCAGACCATACTTGTCCAAACAAAATAGGTTCATAGGAACACAAAGGTACACGTTAATTATCATACACAGGGAAAATAAGAATAAAAATAAAAATACAATATGAACAGTCAAGGAATCATGTTGAAAACAAACAGAACATAGACATAGTCGCAACATGCAAACCTTAAAACCTATAATGTACAAATGAACTTTAAATGCCCAAAAGCCAAAATGCAGCAAAAGAAGATACAACCTGATCAAACACACGCAACTATGGTCCCATTAGTTCAGCAAATTCAGAGATACATATCCCCCACACAAGTTTTAAGCTCCTCAAGTTTCAACTCGAAACCAGTCTTCTTCATATCACCTCCTCCACTCTGCTTGAATTACCTTCCCTGAAAGATGAACAAACTAGTTTATAACTCTATATATTATCAACAAAGCAAAATAAAGGCATATACCAAGTTGGAAAACTAAAATTTAAAGTCTACCAAGTTGATTTACTATGAAGAAAAGGACATGTACTGTCTTGGAATCTGTTATCAAGATCATAAGATTTAATACTTAAAAACCAAAAGCTTTCTCAAGATATTTTTTGTCTGGCATGACCAAAGCAATATTTATCACCTCTAGAAGATGCCATGGCTTTGTCATTTTTCATGGTGAAATCAGAAGGTAAGGCAGAAGTATATCTTACCATTCCCACCTTTAGAAGACGGCATAGCTTTGTCACTTTTGGGGCCCGCTTTGCCACCTGCCTGAACTGATCTCTGTGTCCTAGGTGAATGTGAACTAATTTTGCTGTTAGTTGAAGATGGCAGAGCATGTTGCCCAGCAGGGCTGTTTCTGTCGCTTCCATCTTGTCCAAACCTTGGGGACCCTTGGGTCCTCAACTTTGCCCTGGCAGATTCAGTTGCTGCCATATAGCTTGGTAATGTAGGACTACTCTGTAAACCACTCTCAGCACGATCCTGCTTTGCCAATATTGAGGATTTCCGGTAGGTTTCTGGTTTTCATTGCCTTTTTTATCTTCCTTGTGATTCAAATCTCCATTTGTTAATGGAGCATTTTCATCTTTATAGATAGTCTCTGGTAGATCACTCAGCTCATTTTTAGCTTCGTCAGCAGAAGTGTAATCATCTTTAGTTGTAGTCTCCATCAAGGGCTCTGATTCCAAAGTCACTTGATAGCTTGGAATGTCAAACTGCTCCTTCTTAACTGAAGGTCTTGGAGTAATTTCTACAACAGGTGCAATGGAGATGGTCAATAATTCTTTATTCTTGATCTTTTCATGAGAAGTAATGACCCCATGTTCTGAAACAGCTTCATTCTTGATCTTTTCATTAGAAGTAATGACCCCTTGTTCTGAAACAGCTTCCATCTTGATCTTTTCATTAGAAGTAATGATCCCTTGTTCTGAACCAGCTTCCTTCTTCACCTTTTCCCTGGAAGAAATGACCACTTGTTCTGAAACAGCTTCCTTCTTGATCTTTTCCTTAGAGGTAATGACCCCTTGTTCCAAAACAGCCTGGCCAGCAGTAACTGTTGTCTTTTCCATGTGCTGCTTTGGGGTCTCAGATTCAACTTCAGGCAAAACAGCAGTCTCAACAACAGGGTTATGAATCTTTCTCAAGTTACGTTTAACCTTTTCAAGCTCACTTTGTGGATTTTCTTGCGCTGGATCTGATGGGTGGCTTGAAATTTTCCGTAGATTACGTTTTGGTTTTTCAGATTCAGGATTTGCTTGCACAGTAACTGATTCAAAATTTGCAGTAGGAAGCTTCCTGGTACGTCTTGACTTGCTAATTTGAGCTTCTCCAACTGAAATATTGCCTTGCTTTCTTGAAGATTTAGAGTCTCGAATTTTCTTGGGTTGGGGATTGGTTTCCAAAAGTTAGATGCAGACCAGCGCTCCAACCAGCTTGAGACTGAATTTGGATCCCCACCAACATATTGCAGGTGCAGGGCCATTGTTGTTGTTGATGAAGCAAAAAGCTGAAACAACAAACTATTGTTTTCAAGTACCCAATTTGACTCAGATCAAAACACAAATGATAGAAGTATGCACCGGATAATTTACACCCAATATTAGTAAATAGCCTCTTTATCATATGGTAAGACAAGTCCAATATTGCACACAAACCAACTTCGAACAAATGCTAACATATTCATATCTTGATATGAATGCCTTCAGCTTTGAAATAACTACACCCCAGGTGAATATGATTGATACTCTTCTCAGTGAACAATGGCAGCTAATTGAATAACAAATTGGTTAGATAATACATAGCTGCTCATGCAATTAGTGTTGTGAACATGCACTCCAGCTTGAATCAATATCTAATTAATTTTACAACTATTTGATCTGATTCAAAGTGTGTTTGTCACTTCATCTAAACTTAAAACAAAAAGTGCTTGACAACATAACTTTTATTCGAAGTTTTTCCCTTTACAAAAACCTACTCTTTCTAGCTAATGAAAATAGCACTAAAACAGCTTCTTTTCCCCTTTTGTGTGTGTGTGTGTGTGTGTTGGTGTGTAGGGCTTGGGGGTTGAAAAAACATATATTACCCTTTTTTCTTGAAAAAAAAGCTCAAACAAATAGCCCTTAATTAATTAGTAAATTCGGCTCTCTCAAAATGTTGCTTTGGCTAAGAATATGTAGGTAAATCTAGTAGCCTCATGCTTGTATTTCCTCATTCCAATCTATAAACAGATACATGCAGCATGTTAGAGTCATTAAGGCAGAACATTTTGATCAATTTCTTATTTTAAACAACAGTGGGCAAAAAGAGTAAACAAAACTTCTGTAAATAGCAAGCTTTAGGAAGACGTGTAAAAAACATCAGCTTAGAAAGACAACCACAAGTAGCATATGGTCATATTTAAGGCTCCTGAAAGCCAGTTCTGCTCAAAAAAACATATGCAATTTTTTAACCTATCTTTATATCAAAATCCATTATCCATTATTACAGTAACTACAACAGTAAAAATTAAAAAGTAAACATCTTTCCACTGCAGTTGAGAGAAATTAGCAGGTATGTTCTACTTTCTGTCTCTGTACTTGCAGGTGGGTCCTACGCGTTCATAGAGCAAAACAAAGAACAGCACCCCTACTGTTCTCTTGACTATGGGGATTGAAATTCTATATTCTGATTATTCTCACATCACATGTAAATTAATAGTGCTTATTTTCAAATGAAAAATATCCAGAATAAGTGAGTAAAAAAGTAATAATAATCTTCTCACAAGCATGGCGAAATTGAAGTTACCTTACGGATGAAAGTATTTACTGACAGCTGAGAAATTTTTGTGGATATACCAACTGGCTCACCAAGTTTGCCATCCTGAAGCACAAGTGCACAATACATTCAGAAGAAAAAGATCATTGGAAATGGAAAATAGTTAAATAATAGGAAAAACCACAAAAGTAATTCTTGATAATGCTGTCTCAATTGAGGAAAATCAAGTCAATAAGTGGATATTCATTAACCACTATATGCAGTTTTAAGCATCATTAACCAGCAGAATAAGGTCTCCTTCCTCTCTGTGCATGATACACTCATAAACTTGATGCTATCCAACAAGAGCTGATTGATTCATCATCTACCAACTAAAAGAAACTCATCAGAAATTTCACATTGTTTGATAAATACACATTTTCCACTTGTACCGTTATCAAATCCTATATAATAAGTGCTAAAAAAATGGTCAAACACAATCCTTAACAGGTTATCTAACAAACTCTGAACGAAATAAAAGTAGTGGCTGATAACAGGCCACCCTCCATCTTGTAGTAGTTAAATGCCATTTATTGCCCGCTCAGTTCTCATTTTGAATGCGCTGCCTGTTCAGCCAAAATTCTCACATTTCCATGTTGTTCTGATTTGACCAACAGAGTCAAGCATATTATAAACTCATGCATTATTTTGTCCCAGGAAAGATTAATCAGAAAGAAGCTATACTAATAGTAATAAGATGAAACATTATTAATAATTTACAGAAAACTCAGTTCTTAGATAAAGGTACCAGAGGCTTAAATAGAGCACACTTCTCTTGGATTTCAAATCCAACATCAGTCTGTCTAGCCCTTCTTCCGCGAACAAATGCTTGTAACTTGACAATCGCATACATGGACCATAACGTAGCAACTGCTTGTCTCCTAACCAAGTGCCCACGAATAAGTGCTTGCAACCTTATTATGCCTTTTAGGGCCCTAAATGCCCTGCGAGCCTTCACGAGAGATGCTTCCATTAGTGGATATCAAATATTGCAAATTTGATTAATACAACCAGAAAGAACTCCAACAGAAAAGCATTTTAGAACTAACTTCAACAGAGCAAATTCATAGATTTGTTTTACTTCAAACCATGAAGTTTTTTGCCACATAGGACTCAACAAATAAACATGCTCGCAGTTAAAATTTTATAAAATAAGGTCACAAATGAAAAGAATGTAGTCGGAGGAAGACGGAAATTACTTAAGTCCATGACTCTATGGATTCTAACTCTAAACACCACACAAAAAGATATGTTCCATCATCATGAAATCTTCTAAAATTATTGATTTTTTGTTCCACCAAAGTCTTTAGGTCAGATGTTACTACATCTAGAATTAGATTTATAGCAGAAAATAAGTTCCACAATTTATTATCCTTTAGCAGTGTACATCTAGTTATCTTATCCCAAATTACACTTCAAAATTCTAATATTTTATAATGAAAGTCACTTACAATTTAATAAGTTAAGTGCCTTTAAAACAGTAAGACACTTACCAAGTAGCCCCTGAAAGCAGCCTGTGCCTTTGTTGCTGCTTCTTCCAGCCTGATTTTCTCTGGATCAGGTGTTGCATCTTGATCAACAGATTCCACAGTGTCGATTTCTTGATTCCCAGGTAAAAGATTTTCTGCTTCTCTGTTCTGCAGTTCTATGTCCTCCTCATTTCTAACAATCTGATTTGGGGATGGATCTAAAGCCAAACCATTTTCTGACAAGTTGGAAGCAACCACTGTTTCTTTTTTATTAACAAGCTTCTACATGAAATTATGGTAAAGAAATTAGAAGTTTCCCAAATGGAAAACTAGTAATGAAATACATTCAAATTTCCAAAGAATAAATTTTATACTATTCAATAGCACAACAGTAGTTATATACCCTAGCTACATTTCTTGTTCATAGTCTTAGATGGCTGACACATACTGCATAATGAGGTCAGCACAAAACAACCAAAGTATAATGCAAAAGTATAGCTTCATGGAAATGACATCAAAGCAGAATGTGGCTTTACAGTGAGGCAAATGTCATAGATAGGAAACTGTGACCTTTGACCTCCATTGGAGATCAAAATTCATATTCTCCTTTTCCTACCCTATTCCCTCTGTCATAACAACATTTGATTAACAATTATGAAGAGCGAAGATATCATTTAGGTCAAATGAAGATTTGTGTAATGTGAAATATAGTCTAGTCTTACATTGAAGAGAATTGTAATGGAATTGCAATGTTACTGTGACTATCATTGAATTACCTCTCTTCCTTTTGAAATATTTGATTTGGAAGACTTTTTCCCAAATAGTACGGTTTTGATCCATCTTCCGGGTGATTTCCCCATTCTGATATTACAACCTGTAGCAGAATAACAATGAAACTGATTTCTAATTGGATCCTTATGACTTATTTCACATCATTAAATAGGAGACGAAATAAACAAACAACAAAAGTACACTTACCCCTGAAACCATGCAAGCAAGATGGCTACTAATTACTAAACAAGTTACAAGATCATCAAATTTAGCTACTTTAATTAGCTAGTGAAACTAAGATTAAGCAGTGAACTGTTGCCATAAAGCATGACCACACTGAGCCAAGACTCATGGCTGTGATTCCTAAGTCATTATGGTCATATCCAATTCCTTCAGGTTGCTAAGCATGTACTGTGACTTGTTGGACAACTGGCATCCCTCAAAGTCTTAATTAGCCAACGCATTCGGATAAACAAATTAAAAAGCAGGAATTTTTTAATAAGAAAGACATCACTTCAGAATTTCAAGAAAAGGGATCAAAGTAGGGTGAACCATTCACCCATCACAAAATTTCAATAGCTAAAAAGTAAAACGGAAGGTAGGCCAACGTAATCCTAAAGGCTTTGAAACTATGTCAAGGGTAATAATGAGCAACAACTATCAACACTGGAAAGATAATATAACGTACAAAAATTGATCGCATCTTTCCTCTTATGCAATAATAATACTGCACCTAATGATGGGGCCACCACTCATTTTCTTAATAAGTAGTCACCGACAATAATAGTACAGGACAAAAACAAAATAATAATAATAATTAAAAAAAAAAAAGTAAACCACTAGAATTGGATAGCGGTAAGGAGTTTCAGTAGTCTTAAGATATTAGTTTCAAATGTCAGTGCGATCAATAAAATTTTAGAAATATCAAAAAAATAAAAAATAAAAATAAACCACAAGTCCATAACGCAAATTATGCTTGATCAATGATCTTCCAAACCTCCATGGAATTCTTCACCAACTGAAATTTCTGTGCAAACTACCTTATCAATTGCAATAGCCTAGCAGCAATCAAGAACAACACACCAAGCAAAATTCTCTAAACTGAAAGCAGAACAAAATCAAAAACACAATCTACCATTTCCACAAAGCAAGAAACTCAGCAATGAGCAAAACAAAGCTTCATTCATCAATGTCTAAAAAATTGGAGCTAAATATAAACTTTACCATGTGAAGCTTAGATCTGACAAATTACCTGTTGAATGTGGAACCTCTTGGCCTCAAATATCTATAGTTCCTAGAAAAACATAACCACGTTGGAACTATGAGACTAAGAAAATAAATAAATAAATAATATTACTGCCTTTTTACTTAAAGTTTCTCCACAACAATAAGATCAAAACAATATGTATATATATAAAATGGAGTGAAGTAGAGACCATAGTAGATCAAGTGTAAGAAAGAACACAAAGTTGTGTACCATGGAAGACACGAGCGAAGAGTGAAGGTTGAAAAAAGATGAGAACCAAAATGGGACCTGATAAAAAGGCTTCTTCAATTTGATTAGTTTGTTGAGTTGCATGCTCTCTGTGAAGCTTGTGGAGTTAATGTTAAATTAATAATTTCTTTTTTAAAAAAAAAGAAAGAAAGAAATAAAGTCTCTGGAACTGAAAATGAAAAGATTGGATTTATTTGTGTCGGTTTGGGAAATGACGACGTGTGGTCAACGCTCACTGAATATTTGGCGGCAAGACTCATTGTGACCGTTAGATACGATGATGGTTTGATTGGACGGTGGATGATGGGTTTGGATAGGCTACACTCGAGTGCATGTTAAGAGAAAGAGAGTGTTATTTATACTAACATTTTATAAAATACATACCAAGATATTTTTATCTACTATTAGATGATATGTTAGTCTCAAAATAAGTGAGTTTCATACTCTACTCAATAACAAACATAAATGTATTAATATAATACCTCATAAATAATAAGGACAAATAATATTTCCACGATAGAAAGAACCGAGTTGGTTGTGTGTGGAGTCCCCGGTATAGTTACTTCGGAACCAAGTGTTCCAGTGGTTCTTTATTCCGAAGCATTACGAAATGACGTTTGGGCCCTCGCGTGAAAAGGTCAATCTCACGCTCACGGGCGCGTTTCGGGGAACGTGGACCGTTGATCTGTGCGGCTGATGGGGAAGGTGAAGATGGGAACGCGTGGCATTTGTGGTGAAAGTTGGTGGAATGGGAAGTGAGTTGGTTGGTATGCATATGGAACCACGCTGGCAAGCGGGGTCTTGTTCTGTGTTGTTGGTACTTTTCAATTGAGAACTTTTTTATGTAACCGTTTTCTACGGGAGAATTTTTTATTATTATATCCCCTTTGTTGTATATTATCCATTAGAAACATAAAAAATACACAAAAATGATGAAAAATATTAATAATACTATAAAAAAGTGTTAATTGATAAAATTTCAATTCAATAAGTATAATTATTCTCTTTAAAAAAAATAGACAAGTTACCATTAATTATAATAAGAGTATAACTATTAAAAAAAAATTAATGCTATTTTGATTCGATAAATGGACAGACAAAATAAAAAAATTGAAAAAATGGACAAATAACATGTAACAGATGGAGCATAAATTCAATGGATTTAACATTGATCATCCCATCAAAGGTTTGGGACGCTTCTAAGGAAATATATGAGCATTTACAGGGATTTACAAAATCTCTATCAAAAATATTCTCAAAAATCAAACACATGTCGTTATAGAATATAAATATACTCCTTTCCACTTATAACAATCCCTGTTAGCAATAGAGTTTTCAATATATTGGGAGTTATTTTAGATAGTTTTCATTGATACATAAAAATTTATTGAATTTGGCATAGGTCATTCTTTCAAAGTTAAGGCAATTTTGAGTTTGATGGGTACTTAGAAGTTATAAAGGATTTAATTTTTATAAACTAATAATATAAATATTTCTGACACAACCATTTAATTATGTATTGTCATATTAATTATGATAGTTGATTTTCATATTTATTATTTAAAAATTATATAAATAAAATATTTTGATTAGATGACATTATAAAAATATTTTACACTATCAATATATAAAACTAAACTTATTTATACAATTATTTATTAACAAATCCTGACATCAGTAATAAAAAATCAAACTTATATAGATCTTTGTTTCACACGAGTTTGTTTCTTACTAAGTACGTCTACCCTCATTTAAATTCTCAATAGTTTTATAGTCGTATAAAATATTTTTTAACCTAATAATTCGTAACTTATATAACTTCGAGTGAATATTGTCTATATTATCATTTCTTACTAGCATAACAAAGTGGCATTTTAAAAATTACTAGACCTAGTATAATTTATAGCTATTTATACTTCTTAAATATTTAGTCAAAAATACAATTTCTAGCAATATATATAGAGAGAATCTCATGGTAAAAAACAAAACCTATATTTATAAACTCTTATTTCAAGAAGAGTAGTCTTTACTTTCTGTCATAGATACCTTGGATTAAAAAAAACAATACAAAAATGTTTTCTTTTATCTATTTTATCAATATTTAAAATTTGTTAGACTTCAATTTATTTAATTTGAGTCAACCCACTATAAATTAAAGACTTAAACTGAGACACCTTAACTAGAAAAATAAAATTATTATGGTAAGTCATATGACCTTTTCACTAATATAATTGCTTTATATCAATGAATTATGTAAAGAATCTTAATTATAAAATTCTGCTCACATATTATATTCTAATCAGCGGCTTCCTACCCCGTAGTTCACATATATAAATCAAAGTTATGTAGTATTATGGAAGGATACAGAAAATTCTCTAACCAATGGGATTGGGACAAATACACTGCAGAGGATTTTTAGAACCTGAAAAAATATTCCTTTGGTACTCATAGGTTACCATTACCCTATTATTAATTGTATAAATCTGAATAATTTAAATTAATAGGACATATGACTTATTTTTACCTATAAATAATTAATAGGTATTGGTACTTTCAAAAATTATAATGGTGCAAAAAAATAAAAAAGAATATAAGTGTTATAGAGGAGATTTTGAAAATTACTTACCGAAAGGATTCATATTATGAAGATTGGGTCATGTGTTTTATCAAAATTTGAAATTTCTTTTAAAAGTATATAAATATATATTACCTCATTGTTTTATTAATTATGATCTCACACCGAAAATTATTGAAATTTCTCATCATATTTATGTATTTATTTTTCTTGTTACCTAAATTTTCTTCATGTTTAAAAAAAACTTGTGTGATATATATATATACAGACTAAAAACGTGGAGGGTCACAAGTGGCACGTGGGGTTGCAGTTATCCTCCTTTTTACACAAAACTACTCAGTAGCCAACTAGCCATAATTAAGGTAGCTCAAACTAAATAACTAATTAATGTTATGAGGTAAACGTTATTTATATATCATCAATGTGTTTTGTACCGGAAATTATTCAATTCGATGCGACCTATTTATGTCCTTTAAAAGGTAAATTAATTAAGCATTGTTCATGAGTTTGGGTCCACAATTAGACAGGGTCACACAACAAAGGCAGAAAAATTTCTTATAGTGTCTCTGTTCATACTTCGTAGTAAAGCTATTGATGACTGATGAGCGATGACTTATTTGAAATACTTTGAACTATGTAGACCCTTAAATTATATATACTAGTTGTAACGAGATAGTTTACTAGGAAGTTACTTGAGGAGGGAATACAACACGAACTAGCTTTAGTCCTTTTCCATAAGCCTTGAAGGTTCCATTGGCATAGAAGGTGGTGTACCTGCAAGCCCTCCATGAGAAGGTCAGTGTAAGTAAGAGAGGTTTGTAGGTGTGTTGGGTTGAATGAACATACCTATCTATGTTTTGAACCACCTTTTAAGTAGGAAGGAGGAATGTCATTGCCACTTCCCTAACATTTCAAAACGGGTTAGTGGGCTTAAGGGGCTTGGCCACGTCATAAAGATCGTGGGTATATACGGCTCCATACAGGCTAGGTCGGAGACTGAACACATATCGCATGGGTCGAGTCCTTAATTTAAGACTTACTCTCACTAATTCCAACATTGGGCTTGCCCTTGGGCCTTTATCAAAATGGACTTGGGCCCGTGTTTAGACCTTTGTGGTGATTCCTGCAATGCCTTCATGTATTTCAGAGGACGTAATCCATTTGCTGTCTATCAAGCATGTCAATGGAGATTGGGAGAGGCCCTTCTTGTAAAGTTGATCATCTATGATAGTGTACTACGAAGCTTGATGAGCGATCCATCTTGCTTCTCGAGGTTCGTTGGCAGGGTTCAGAGATTCAGGTACTTAAGGATACTCCAAGTTTGAAACTGGGTGATGCTTCCAACCTCGTTGGCTTCTACCACATTGGGCCTTCTAAGGGCTTCCAAGATGAGGCTCTTGTCATTTCGTTCTAACAAGATCTTGTCATTTCGTTTAACAAACCCCAGCCTCACTACCACAAAGGTTAGAGAAGCCATCTACGTAGAGGGTCCAGGTTTCCAAGTTATTTTCTTCATCATCCAAAATTCCTTAACAAAGTTTGCCAACACCTGAGCCTTGATGGTTGTTCTCAACTCATGCCAAATGTCAAATTCTAATAGCTCTATCCAGGCAATCATCGGCCTTGGAGATTAGGCTAATGCAAAACTTGTTGGATAAGCTAGCTTAACAGGATTGGATAAGCCTAGAAATCCTGTTGTAGTCTCTGAGCTACTAGTACTAAGCAAAATACAAACTTTTCTAACTTTTGGCATTTAGGCACAGATCCTATAGAGCTTTGCTAGTGAAGTAAATGGCATTTGGGCTCTACTCTCTTCCCGATCAAAGCCCTACCACGGCTTTGGATTTGGGCAATGTCGATAGGGTGGCCAAGTACTACTTGAAATCCTGGAAAGCCTGCTGCATTATTCCGTCCATTGAAAACATTTTCATTTCCTCGATAGTTCAAATAGTGGTAATGACTTCCAAGCTGATAGTGACGGGAACCTTGAGTATGAGGCTAGCCTTCCTATGAGCTTTTGCACCTCCTTTACACAAGTTAGGATTTTCATTTCCAACATCGCCTGACAATTATATGGATTTGCCTCGATGCCGCGGTAGGTGATCATGAATGCAAGGAATTTCCTAGCATCCACTGTGAATGCACACTAGTTGGATTAAGTCTCATTCGATGCTTGTGAACACAATAAAAAATTTATTGAAGGTTAGGTATGAGGTTGCTGACTTCCACTATCTTGACCAACATATGATCTATGTAAAGTTCCATCTTGTTTCCAAGGTACAGGTCAAAGATCTTGTTCATCAACATATGACAAGTGGATCTAACGTTTTAATCCAAATGGCATTACCTAATAGCAATAGGTTGCCAAAGGTGTGATAAAAGTTGTCTTCTCTCATCTTTCAACTTTATCGAGATTGATTATACCCAAGTACACATCCATAAAGCTGAGAAATTGAAAATCGAAGGCTGAATCTACTAGTTTGTCAACACTTGGCAATGATAAGGGTCTTTCCAGACTTTGTTCAAATCAGTGTAGTTGACACACATACAGAGCTTTTCGTTGGCTTTCGAGACTAGCACGACGTTTCATAGCCATGTCGGGTGGAATACTTCCCTTATAAACCTCGCATTTAACAACTCAGAGGTCTGCTCCATTATCAACTTTGCTTTGTCATCTAACATCTGTCTACTCTTCTAAGCTATTAGCTTGGAGCCAGGTAGATCGAATGGTAATGGCTCATGATTTTGGGTTTTATGCTTGGCATGTCGCTGGGACCATGCAATGAGGTCTATGTTAGCTTTTAAAAATTGAACCAGTGACTTTCTCTCGAGGTGGGAGATTCTTATTGATCTTCGTCGTTTTGCTTAGGTCTCTCCCTATTTGAATCTCCTCCAGTTTTCCCTCTAGTTCGAGCCTATTATGGGTCTTTTAACTTCACATGATCAGATCCACCAACATCACATGTTTGGCCCCTTTATTTCTTGTCTTGTTTCCTTAGGTTTTCGATGTCTAGGCTAGCATTATAGCACCGGCTTGCCGCAACTTGGTTATCTTTCACCGTGATTACCTCACCATCCTCAGAGGGAACTCATCACCAGGTGTAGGGTTGAAACCACCGCTTTGAGTTTATTTATAGTTGTGGCGATCAATGATTTCGTTATAAGCTAGGGACAATCCATCATAAGGAAGTCCACTACCACCGTTCTTGCAGCAGCTTGTCCAACACCATTGTATTCAAAGCTCTCCCTCTTCTTCAGGCGTCTCACCCCTCCTTCTTCTACTTGGCAATGTGTGGTTCTCATGTTCAGAATGATGTCTAAGCTTCTTCTTTTCTTGATTCTAATCCCGTGGTTGTCTCCTGAAGGTGGTGGAGTATTATGGCATGAGTAATTCCTTCGAGGAGGCCTTCAAGGTCATTCATTGTCTTCTAGGGCCTTGAGGCGATCTTCTAATCTCTTTACCTATTCATCTTCTCACTAGAGCCAGGCCTCTCTTCCTGTTCTCTAGCTTGTTCCCTCTATAATCTCTCGTCATCTCGCCTTCGCACAAGCTCATGTTCCAGAGCTTGGACTCGAATGGCTTAGTCTCGCATCACGTGGAAAATTTCAAGGAGCTGAGGCTGGGAGAGGGCTCCCATTCTCAAAGCTCTATGGGTTATTGGTTTACATCTAGTGGCTTGCTAAAGCTCTAACTGCGAGGGGTGGTTATGCGTACTTCTTTAAACGGTATTAACGGCCTCTGGACTATGGATTGAGGCGTTGTTGGACTTTAGGACCACGAGCATCGATTTGAAAGGAGGATTCTGATGAGGCATTTTCGTCTTACATTTATCAAAGGTTCTGAGTAGCACTTCCTTGGGAATGACCCTCCCTGTGGTCTTGGTTCTGCAATGTGGCTCTCCTCATATAAACAAAAGAGAATGAATGAAAAGTTATAGTGTCCCCAACAACAATGCCAATGTAACGGGGTAGTTTAGTAAGAGGTTACTTGGGAATGAATACAACACGAACTAGCTTCAATCATTCTCCATAAGCCTTGAAGGTTATATTGGGATAGAGGGTGGTGTACCTACAAGCACTCCAGAGGGTCAATTAGTGTAAGAGGGGTTTGTAAGTCTATTGGGTTGAATGAACATACTTGTCTCTATTTTAAGCCACCCTTTAAGTAGGAAGAGGGAATGCCCATTGCCATTTCCCTAGCATTTTGGAATGGAGTTAGTGGGCTCAAGGGGCTTGGCCACATCATAAAGATCATGGGTATATGCGGCTCCACACCAGGCTAGGTTGGAGACTGACATGTCTCACATGGGCCTAGTCCTCAGTTAACCACTTTCTAACATTGGGCCTCTCTTAGCCTTAATCAAAATGGACTTGGGCCCATGTTTCAGCTTATGTATCTAGGTCGTAACACTGGTGAATTGATGGGCACTTGTGTACTTATCAATCCACATATTTTCATTCTTGTAAGTTTTTTAAATTTTTTTAACTTCTTTCATTGTTTTTATAACTTTCCTTAACTACCTATGCATTAAAGGTGTTTTAAGAAATATGAAATTTGGATACTAAAGGGTAGTTAAAAGGAGCAGGGGACTATAACCTCTATATCTAGTATAGATAAATAGTATATATTTTAAAGATTTTGTTAGTAAGTATTATTTGTTCATGAATTTTAAAGTAGTGATTGAAATTCAATCAAACTAAAAGAATTAATTTAATTTTAAAATAAGAAATAATTTATTTTTATTTTTATTTTTTATGGAATTAAATTGTTTTGAATTTGATATCGTAATTGATTCGATTTATAGAAGTTGAAACACATATCAAAGCAGTTGTGTGGTTGTTAGTAAGGTAAAGGTGGTACGACGTAGAAGAGGAGAATGATGGTGCTAGTTCTAAAGGATGACGTCGTGTTTAGTGTTTTTGTCTATTTTTAAAGAAAAATGTTATTGTAATACTCAAAGGTGTGTGCCTTACACCATCACCAATGTCTTGTGCTCCATTATCATTAGACGTGATGATGGTTCCCACTATCTTACTAGTTCGTCACATCCAATAATGATGAAATGAGACACTCACTTTTAGGTGTTAAAATAACATTGCTCATTTTTAATGTTGTGAACATTTGACCATATAATGTGGTTATTTGACATGTGCATGATACATTGACATGGTGCATGTTTGGAAACCTTGTAGCCTAAAACCATTTTTAAAATAAAAGCTAATTTGAAATAATTTGTTGTGTTTACAAGAAGAAGCAAATGGATAATAAATAAATATTATGGGAGTTTTCCAGCACCTTTAATTTTTTCATAAGTATTGACTAATTCCAAGTTTGATCAAACTACAAAATCAAATTACAAAACTATTGTATACAATGCAATCCAAGTCGCACGTGAATGCTATCTATTTAAGGATTGATGTGAGCTTTCATGACTCAAACAAATTAAAGTTTATAAAGTGTCATGTTACACAAAAATGTAGTAAAGACACAACTCAAATCGTTTCACAAGAAAATATTAATAGTCAATTAGAAATTTGGGGGATTGAAATTGTTGAGAAATAATGAAAATTAATAGAGAGATTTATATGAGAAGAGTTACCTACAAGAAGTCCTTTAGATTAAGAATTGTCCAATTATTAGTTCAAATGGTTAATTCATGGTGGTGGTTACTTTAATTAATTATGTTATCATACAACAATGATGTAATTCTACTTAGCAGTCACACAATCACAATCCCACTAAGAGTTTAACTAACATATGCACTAGTAAGCCATAATCATGGTTCTATGAGCCTATGCCAATTAATTATCAATTATAGCAACCTAATCTCCCAATTGAATTAATTCCAATCCCTTACCAATTGGATGTAATTTAATTAATTAATCAAATACCATAATAGAATCCTAATTATGCATACAACTCACAATGTGAATGAACACATAATCAGCAAGCTCTAAAAAACACAATTGCTATAATTCATACAATCAATATTTAAGAGAGAAAACAAACGGGAAAGAAAAACCAACCACAAATCGCAATTAAAATTGGAACCTCAAGAACAAATCTCAATGCTCAGTTATTTGTGCAAGGTAAAGAAAATTACTCTTCTATAGGTGGAGAATCACAATCAATGTTAAGAATCATAATCTCAAACGAGAGCCCAAATAAAGATTAGAAACTCCTAAAACCTAGAGAGAGTAGAGAGAGAGGGAGAGTGGAGGCAGCTAGGGGTGGGAAGAGGCTAGGCAAGTTGAACAAGAACACTGGGCTTGAACCTAGCCTATTACTTGTTATGGGCTTTATTTTTGCCTAACCTAGCTTGCTTGAGAGGCTTGGCCTTGCCTGAAGCTTTTTAAAATCTATTAAAAAAATTACAATTTCCTATTTATATAATAGGCCTTAGGGCCAAAGCCTTCATGTATGCTTAAATAGGCCAAGGTCTGTCTTAAAAATCTGGACTAAATAAGTATCTTATTAATAATTTATTTTGAGGAATCAAAATGTAGATTATTTAAATACTCGAGTATTTTTTGGACTAAACAAAATCTAGACTAAACAAATATGCTATTAGAATACTTTTTGCAGCAAACAATACACAAAATTTGGATTAATATTTTTTCCCTTAATAACACACTTTCACGATGTAAGAGATTAATAGTTTTTTCACCAAACAATTCACAATATCTGGTTAATAAATTTTTTTCTTCACAAAATGAATAGTAGAACACACTTGCAGCACCAAACTCTTCACAAAATGAATCAAAAGAACAACAACAGGAGCAACAAAGTGTGGGAGATTGGAATACCAAAGCTGATGGTGCCAAAATTGGGATCAGAAGTTCTACTAGTGGTTTGGTGGTGCCAAAATCGAGATCAGAAGTTCTACTAGTGGGTTGGTGGCTGGTCTTAAATAGATCTGGAGTTCTACTACTAGAGTAGATCAGGGCCTACAACTTCACACAGTGGCTGGTTTCATCCGCGAGGACGTTGCGACGTGGTGGTGCGTTGAGGCGTGCGACGGCGAGGCCTCACCAGGTGAGAGAGGTGGAAGAAGACAGACCTCACCCGGTGGACGAAGACAACAAAGAATGGAAGCCCTTTCACAACATGAAGAAATAAGATTCATGACCTTTGGCTATATAGCATTCATCCTTTAGCAATCTGGAAGGGAGGAATGATGTAAACCTTTAGATCTAAGGAGCCTAACCCCTCCTTAACAATTACCCTTAAACCTTAAGCAAGATGTAGAAGTGTTCCAATTGTGGTGGTTTGTGGTGGTGGGGAGGATGGGGTGGTGGCCTTGGCCGCTCCGCAGGGTGAGTACATGTAGTAGCAGTGATGGAGGAAGGGGGAGAGGTGGGGGTGGGGGTAGGGTGGCTATGGCTTCACGTTTGGAGTGAGAGATGGAAATGATTTTTAAATCAGATTTAGGTTTTATAATGTGAGATGGAAATAATTTCAAGATTGTTTAATATATTTTACATATATTTAATATTTAATTATATATATAAACGGGCCAGACTACCAGACCTAATAGGCTTTCTAGAGAGCCAGGCTTTACTTTTATCTAAATAGACTTTTTAAAAGGCTTGAGCTTGGCTCAACTATTAAACAAACAGGCTAGGCTAGGCCACAAGGCCAGGCTATAGGCCCTAAGGGCGCTGGTCTATTCCTATCTTTAGAGGCAGCCCTAGAACATGTACAGAATATCCCATTTAACCTAAACTAAGTAGATATATATAATACATCATCACAATATCAAAAATGGACTACAAAATGATAAAAAAAAAACATTGTTTCACTAATTAGTACTCGTGCAAACACCGCTTTGCACATTTCAAAGTCCATTTTGAGGCCCAAAACGTTAGAATTAACTCTTGAACCTATGAATAAAAATTGTAGCTCTTTGAATAACCTTTCCAATGCCACAAGAATCACCTCAATTGGATATCTATAACTCCATATATTGGCAAAAAACAAACTAGAGGTTAGGATAGACAACATCAAAACATCAGTAATCTTTAATCTTGCAACTCGATTTTCATCAAGATTCTTAAAACTAGATTTTGAGTTAAACATGAAGAACCTCTTGTGCTTTCCAAAACATATTTATTTGTCTCAATATGATCCCTATAGAGAGAGATACAAATTTTCTATTACAATATTTCCCATAAATGAGCTTTAGAACTCTTCTATTTAGCTCCTAAAATTCTCCCAATTCAAACAATGTTACAAGCTCCATGCATCTCTATGGTCTTGTACACCAACATCATAAGTCCCTACAAGCAAATAATACTCACAAAAGAGAATTAAAAATACAATAAACTCCAAAACATATTTATTCATCAAAATGTTACAATTAACCATGATATTACTCAATGACGTACAATAAGGACTAAACACAAATTAATCAAACGTGAATCATTCTAATATACAAAATGATGCAATATGCCTAGAGTTATAGAGGAAAAGAGATGGATAAATGCAACTCATCAAGGATGTAAGGGAATTTTATGATGAAATAGAACACAAGCAATATGCAGAAAAAGAGAAATCTATTAAATGAAAACACTAGTTCAATAACCAAATAGAAACTATTGTTACTTTATCATTAAATTCAAACAAGACCTCAAGACAAATTCGTACATTCAAACATAAAAATCTTCATGAACTTAATTAACACAAAATCAAATCAGTTTAAAAACCTCTAAGACTTATATGATCTATGTTGATTTCGAGAGCTAATGTTATTAATCTTAGGCTCAAACCCAAAACATAAAGCCTACTCATTCAACAATTACTTCAAATGAATCAACCATCAATGTCAACATAATCAAGTTCTTAATAATAATTTTAAATTGAAAACCTTTAGATAAGACATCAGATCAAGAGCAAGAAGAAGAGTGAAGTAACAAATCTGAAAAACATTGATATCAAATTCACACCAATTCTCAAGAGTTACAATGCTCCTCTTGATTCCTTGAACTAACTAAATATCTAACCATTAATAGAGGTAAACCTAAAATTACAAGCAAGGAGGGGAAGAGTAGAAGAAAGACTAATCATTCATTACATTAATGTTCTCTTTATGGCTTTCCAAAGAGTCCTTGTTTGCTTAATTTTCATAAGAGTAGAGAGAGTTATGCCTAAAACATTTATTCAGAGCTTTCTAGCGCTTTTATGCGACTTTGCTCTGCATTTTTAACCCTCAAAATGACATGGTTTGAGAAAGTGGGCTTCATATGAATTGTAAACCTAAATGTCAACTTTTAAAGCTACCAGTCTTGCAGAATCAACTACTCTCAACTAAGTTATAGCTTAGTACCAGGATCTTATAGGGATTAGTGGGCTAAGATTAAGCTAGGTGTGCATGTTGCAAAAATAACAATATATATAAAGCAATGGAAGTCATGTTTAAATAGCAACCATTCATTGGTAATAGGTATTGGAACCCTTAAAAAACAAACATTGGTAACAAAGTAATCTCCAAATATTATAATTTTAAGATGATAATAGTTACAATTATAAGAAACCCCTTTTTTTAATTAACAAAAAATTATTATTTTAGAATTATGATAGTTTATCAAATCAATAAAACTAAAAAATATAAACAAAACATTTCTTATTTTTTTTAATAATTTATCATACAAAAATATTTTTTGTTATAATCCGTATAAAACATACTACTTCCAAATCAGTTTTAAATTAATTAATACATCTAGGATTTAATGTTAAAACACTGACAATGTACATTTTTCTTACACATTTATCACACAATCCAACCCTCTCATGTGCAATGACTTTTGAAGTTGTGTTATGAAAGTCAAATTTATTTTATTGATGTGATAATATGTGTTGGATAGTTGTGTAAAATATTTTACACTCAATACATTAATAGTAAACTCATACATCTAAACATAAATTGAAGTTCATACAATTAATTATAAAAATATTATATTTATGTTCAATTATTAAAATAATGGATAAAATTTATATGCATTGTCAGTGTAAAAAAAAATACAAATATTTAATTATATATTGCCATACTCGCAAACACTACTAGAAAATATTGTTATCGCGATTTTACAGATAGATTTTTTGGTTATTAACTGAAATTTTATTATCAACGACTTTGTCAATCGGAAATAACATCGTCAGAAAGTATTACTAATGGATTTTTTCCACCTATAATTTTTATCAATGGAATTATTGAGATTTTAAGAAAATAATCCGTTGGTAATAAGCTGAAAATTCGTTAATGATTTATTATTTCTAGCAAATTATTTAAATTTACTAATGGATTTTTATGTGATAATTTTTTTTTTTTTATTAGTCTGTAATTTTTAATTTTTTTAATTTTTAAATTTTACAAAAGGAAAATCCAATAGTAATTTTTTTATTTTTAATTTTCACCAACGAAAAAATCCATCTGTAATTTTCAATTTTTTTTGTTTTTAATTTCACCGATGGTAAAATCCGTCAATAATTTTTTTATTTTTACTTTTTTATTTTTTGATTTTACGACAAAAAATCCGTGGGTAATTTTCAAATTTTTTAATATTTTATTTTTTATTTTTTAATTTTACCGACAAAAAATCTGTCGGTAATTAATTTTTTTTTGATAAATATGCAATAATTCTTATATTACCAGATTATTTAAGAACTAATTTTTATTTAATGCTAATTATAAATATATAAATATATTGAAAATAAAAAATTATAAAAAATATACTTAATAAATCATAAATGCAATGAATTTAAATTCAAAATGTAAAACAAATCCAAATGTAAGAAAGTCTACAAACATAAATATAAAAAAGTCAACATATAACAAATAAAAAAAAAATAACTCCAATCAAGAAATTCAGCATCAAGATCAGCAACACCATCGCCACCATCATCATCATTGTCGGATTATGGCAGGTCCAGGAGCCTGTCTTCATTTTCTTCAGAAATATAATCTCCTTCTTCGTTTGCTTTCTTATTCTTATTTCCATGGCCTTTTCCCTGTCCTTCATCTTCTTTTCCATCTCCTGCAACTAGCGTTGAGTCTTCACGTTCTTCTCTTGCATATAATGAAGCTCCATTGAGCAAGTGAACTTGCTCGCAGACCTCATCATCATTAGCGATGGATCTAATGCCTATAAGTGCCCAGTGAGGGTAAAGGATAAACTACTCGCATAAAATGACCTCATGTCATAAATATGGTTCTTGTAAGGATCATCGACTACCTCTTGCCATAATTGGTCCTATCAATCGTGGGCAGTTATCACCAACTGCGATCCTCTCTACGCTCATAGGCATGCTATAACAAAATAAAATTAATTAAACCTCCACCATCAAATATATGAAATAATAAATCATATATATATATATATATATATATATATATATATACAAACAAGATTACAAAATCATATATCAGAATCCCAGCATATCTTACCCTCCTTTGTAATCCCCAACGCCATTAAAGAATATTACAAAATTTAGAGGCAACAACAACAGAGACCTTCAAACTAGGAAATATCCAATGTCACCAAAACAACATTCTCCTTAACTACCAATGTCCTGCACAAGAACCTTTACCAACTTTACAGACCTTGAAAACCATAGTCCTCCATTCAAATTTCAATTTAATTTTAACTCAAGGACTTTTAAAGGCATTTCAAGGGAATAAGTAAGTAAGTGCCAATTACTATAACAAAAAGTTATTTAAAAATAAATAAATATATAAAAGGACGTAAGAACTTCATTAATAAACGGAGTATGATGACTTCCTGGTAAGAGTATGATGCTCATTGATGCAAACGAAGGGAACGGCAAAGGTGCAGTTTCCAAGTGACGAGGTCGATGACCTACGTGGATGGGTTTGTCGTCAAAGGAGGAGAGAGCGCGCGACATTCATTCACAACGGCATTGGGCTCTCTATTGGTAGCTCGGCGAGCTTTGGAATGGGCCATGAGAGAGAGAGAGAGAGAGAGAGAGAGAGAGAGAGAGAGAGTGAGAGTGAGAGTGTGTGTGTGTGTGGTTACTTATCACTTACCATTATCGGAGAATTTTGAATTCCTGGCGAAGAAAATCTGCCAGTAATTAAGTCAAAATGTGGCGTACCACTAAAACGAATTTCGACAATTTTTTAAAAATTTTTGTCGGAAACCTAATTTTCATAAAAAAAATTTTAAAAGTAATACCGGCTGATTTTCAGCTAGTAAAATTAATTTTTTTAAAAAAATTTACTAACGGAAAAATATATCAGTAAAATTAATTTTTCAAAAAAAAAAACTAAAAATTAGTTCCTGGCAAAAAAATTTGTCAGGAACACACACACAACATCTGGCACCAATTGGAGCGAATTTTTTCAGAGGATTCCTGATGAAAAATCAGCGGTAATGAGTGAAAATGAAAAAAAAATATTGTTTGCTCTTATCTCTCATTTTCTGTCGGTAATACTAATGGAAAAAATCCTTCGATAACTCGCGTGTTTCTTGTAGTGAAAGTTGTTTGCCTTAACCACCCACTATCTTGAAAGTCTTATAAATTGAAATATGTCATTGAATAACAATGTAAGATTTATACAATGATGATGTATGAGAATTAATCTCTAAAATAATTTAATTTCATACTTTTCCTACACAGAAGGAGCATAGTAACATTCCCGATATGTATATTATAAATTACCACTAGTTTTAAGGTGGGCATGGTTGAATTTGGGTCCACATGGTACTTGTGAATCTATACAATATGTAAAAGAGATTTCTCAAATAACAGGTTTTTGTGTGTCTTCTCACTCCATTGAATTTTATTTTTAAATCCATAAATATTTTCTTATAATCTACATATAAAGGGGATTCTCTTGATAACTATTTTTTAGTGTCTCCTAATTAAATTCAATTATGTTTTCAAGTCCATCAATATAATTTTATGTGTAAAAATGAAAAAAAAACTAAATAAAAACTATACATGTAATTGCTATTAAAAACACAGTTAACTACCATTCACCCTACCATGCAAAGCACTCTCACGAACTGGACTTTCATAGACTTGCAAATATTGAATAACTATTAGTTGTTATAATACTTTTATTTTTAAAATATTACTTACTATAATATTAAAATCTATCAAAATAAAAAATGTGAATTGACAGCCATTCACCGGTGAAATATGTAATGGGATGTTGCAACTTAGGGTACACCCCACGTTGAGGATATTATTTGTTTTAAAAAGCACTTTTTTTATTATTTTCTACATATTTAATCACTTAATATTATTCTTATATTTGATTGTGTTAATATCTTAAAAATAAACAGTGCGACTTGATAGATCAAGACGCTTGTAGATGTCTTGCCATGTCGTACTCATCAAGGATGGCGTGGTGTTCTCGGGCGTTATCAGTGACACAAAGTCGGTGTGTTAATCGTCCATTGTTCACACAAAAATTCATGTTTTAATTTAACCGAGGCTGGACATGGAATTATACAAATTTAACTTCAAACTTGGTTTGAGGTATATTCATAATTTTAAGCCAATTCAAAAGCAATTCATATAAATCGTTGGATGTCTTTATGATGGCTCATATTTTCTCACCACAATTATTACAAACTCACATTCTCCATGTAAGAATTCACCCCTAAATTACTATTCCAAGCATGGCGGAGCATTGCCCCCTAAAATTTTCAATATATATATACATATAAAAAATGTTGTATGTTATAAAAATTTGTAGTATGCTATATTATTATTATTATTATTATTTTGAGAAGGGATTTGGTAAATTTAATATCTTAATAGTTTAATTTTATCATCTTCTCTTTTATTTATTTCTATGTAAATCAGAAAATGTAATTTAAATATTTGAGATAAATTCTTATAAACCCTTTACTTAATTAGATATTTAGATATTATAATAAACAATATGTTGTGTATATGCATGTATAATTTATTGAGTTTTAGTTGGAATGTGTATTTTCTTTTATAATAACAGTTGGTGCCAAACTGATTGATTCTTCAAGGAAAAAAAAATCATTTAATCATCCCTCATAATTAAAGTTATAGGACAAGTTAGTCTTTTATTAATATTTTCAATTGATTTATAGGATAAATTAATCTTTAATAATATATAAATAATTTAAATTGATTGCTAATAAAAACACAAATAAGATAAATAACTTTATAAAAATATTGAAAATGAACTAATTTGTCCTTTATTTTTATTGTAAGGATTGTGAACTATATTTTTTTCTTGAGAAATCAATTTATTAATTACAATTTTTGTTAAACTTATATATATATATATATATATATATATATATTTTCTAATATATATGCGTTGTGACTTTCTTTTAAAATTTATAGATTAAAAAAATTAGAAAAAAAAAAAATATATATATATATATATACTATCTTTTAATGTTTATCCTCCTTAAAAATTGGGCCTAGCTCCGCCCCTCATTCCAAGTGCTAAGTAACGAACAGCTCTGCAGTTTTGGACTGAAAAACGGCCCTCGTCTCACTCTTTTCATGCAGCAAGGCATGCATGTTTAAATTTGAAATTCGAACATTAGAAGGAGCCTCCTATACTATATTTTTCTTCAGCCCTGTATGGGTTGCATATGGGTCCACCACCGGCCCCACCATGGCCCAACAAACGACAAACCTATCATTGACATATTCGCTTTCATTAGCTTGATTTGATTTGATTTCAAACCTACCAATCAACTATCATGCTTAGCTGGCTTCACCATCCATTTGAGACTCCATATAAATATCCCTAAATTATCATTATATGGTTTTGAAGCATATTTAATTTAATTTAATACATAAGCTAACGGTTTAAAGTTTGAACATTTGGTTGGCTGGTTATAATGATGGTGGTGTCTTTTGTAGCAGTGTGTAAGTTATGGGGGATTATTCTCGGACATTTAGTCGCATTTACTAAATGTGATCGAAAAACAATGTTGGTTGACTCTAAGAGAATTTACCAACAATGTAATCCCACAGCGCGCACACATATGACGAATATTATTTTGGTTTTTTTTATCTACTGTTGAGAATAGTGATTAATTTGTTCTTGACAAAAGCTCCTATTAAGGGATAAAATAAAGCTTTTTCCATATACACTATTAGAAATTAACCTTGAATATTTAAGAACTTAACTACTATCAATTATATTAGTTCTACGATTACATATAATAAATATTGAGTGACCAGATAAAAATTATGAGGGATCAAAATTTTAAAATATTTCTATCACATTTTACTAGTTACCACTTAATTATGACGAGAGAAATATTTTTTCAACCTCTACTATCTCATATTTCATGTAAATACTTAATTTATTATTCTTAAATTTCTTAAGACTCTCATTTTATGTTATTTACCTTATTTCTCCACCTATAAATTTGGATGAACACCAAAAAACACCTAATTTTTGAATATCTAAATAATACCACTCTAACATATTCTGACAAACCTTTTGGAAGGAAAGTATTTCTATGGTTAAATATATTAATATTTAGCCACACTTTTGAATGCACTTAGTCAAGGTTGAAAAATGTAGTCAACAATCGTTAATGCATAATACACCATAACTTGTTCGACGTGCCATAACTCATTCAACGTACCATAGCAATGGTTTCAAGTCATATATATATTAGTTATTTTGCTTAAATAAGGTGGTGGAATTAGGTGCTGTGAATGAAAGTTTTATTCTAAAACAGATTGATATATCTCAGACTAGATTAATTGAGGTCTAAAAATGAATTCTAGGTACTAGTGATTTTTTTTAAAAAACCTGACATATATTTCTATTCCCTGTAAATATAGGTAATTTTGACTTTTTTCTAAAAACAAATTTACTCTAGTTTTGGTCTTCATTTTTAAAAATTTTAATTGTAGCCACTGTCATCAGATGAGACCAATGAACTAATGACATACTAGATGGAAAAGGTGTCACATGCCAGGGCTAAGGTGGATTTTCGTCTGATATTTTATTGGTTAGTGAATCTCATTTAACAACAAGGATTAAAACCAAAATTTTTATAAATGAGGGATCAAAATTAAAATAAAATTAAAGAAAGATCAAAACCAAAATCGTCTACATTTATAATTAGGTGTTTGCTTCCAGACTTTTAATAATTGAATAGTATCAAAATATGTCCTCATATGTTAAATTTTTATTGGTCTTATGATCCATATAAGTGTCTAGTTAATATTTAGTCAACATTTTTAAATACTAAGACTTATAATTTTCTTTGTTTGTACTTTATTTACAAGGGTTATTTTATAAATATACAAATTTAATAAAATTTCCAATTCATTCCTAAATTAAAATTCTTAATTTCTTCCAAGTACCTATCCTCTACCACCACCACCGCCACCGCACACTCGACTCCATGGGAAACGATCATCAATAAAATTGTTGGCACTGAAAACAGTAAGCTTGCAATGCAGCAAGCAACTGAAACATACAAGGTCCGAAAATCATTTTTTGTGGACGATAACAAGATAATGGGGACCATCTTTGAAGTCAGATCCAATTACCAGATCATGTTAAAAGGCCACCATACATTTACTACATTAGTTTGAATTTTCCAATTTCCATTTGAATACAATTTAGGCCGCCAACAGGGAGTGGAACATCTGTGGTGGATTCGTCAATCGAGAAGGTATGAAAATTCACCGCTACAAATAAAATTGAGTTTTCAGGTTGAATGAAAATATATTTAGCATTTATTTCAAGGTTAAGTAATCATAGGGTTGAAGGTAAAGGAGTCAAGTGTGAAGATGGTGGTTGTGGTGGTGGTGGAGGCTTGGAGGAGAAGGTTGAGGTGGTGGCTATAGCCTTGGAAGAAATTAGGAATTTTAGTTCATGGATGAATTGAGGATTTTATTTTGTGCATTTGTAAAATAACCCTTGTGAATAAAATAGAAAAAAAAAATCATAAATCTCAATGTTTAAAAGTACATACTGGATATTGACTATACACTTATATGGATCATAAGACCAACAAAATTTAACACATTAGGACATACTTTAATACTATTCAATTATTGAGAGTGCGAAAACAAACATCTTATACTTACAGGTCAAAGTCATATTTGTACCACAAACTTTGTCATCCATATTAAGTGTATTTCAAGATTATGGATAAAAGTTTAATTTTAATGCACTCATAAAGTAAAATTATTTTACACAATCATATAATTCTTTTGTATAGTCATCTCACCATATATTTTTATATCAGTAAAATAAGTTTAACTTTACCCAACTACTCCAAAAGTCATGTTATGAAAATTAAATTCTATACACAATCTTTTTTGTAATATTAAATTATCACACTTGCAATCTACTCATTTCCTTGTAAAATATTTATTAGATTTGGATAAATATAAATATTAAGAAATGTCATAAATAAAATGGGAATAGAATACTTCTATGTAAAATTATGATAATGGACTAATACACCTTAATGATAATTAATTGTAAAGTATATCAAATGGTTGAAAATGAAAGGTTATACTATTAGTCATTAATTACTTAAGGGTATTGTTGGAACAAAAAAATTATACTTCCTGGAATATAAAATTGACAGATATTTTAAAAGATTATTTTATTTAAAAGTAGATAAATATGAAAGAGATGGAGTAAGATAATTAGATTTGATTTACTTATTTTTTAAAATAGGATTTTTTCAATATCTTATAAAATTTAAGAATACCAATATTTTTTAATTATTTATTGTTAAAAATGAGTCACATATCTCATTAATCCAAATTTTTAAAATCTATTCCATCAAAAATCAAATCAAAATATTTGATTACACAAAATTTACGGGTACCCATAGATAGTGAGGTGAGAGACAATTTCCCAAACTGAGGTGAACCATGCTGTTTTCAAGGGGAACCATCCTAAAATTTGAGTTATTCCCGCCCAAAGGGATAGATGTGGAAAGAAACAGGACAAGATAAGATACAACCTTATAAAATCCTCGTTACATGACAGACAGGACATCAAAGTTCCAGTTTTTGAACAAAGTTTCGGTTACACACACACAAGCTTCTCATCTCATCACCAATCTCATTCCCAGGATTCACAATCAGGCATGGAAGAACCCATCAAGGAAAACCCCTCTGCTGCTTCCGGTAACAGTAACACACACACACACCCAACTCTTTCTTTTCTCACACTTCTCATCACCAACTCTTCCTTGTGACAACGCTTTTAATTGTATTGTATTGTTTTGCTCTCTGTTGTGGTTGGGTTCTTCAGGCTCTGCCAGATCCAAGCTTCAGAGGTACGCTCTCCGCTCAGCCACTAAGCCGAAGGAAGACAAGCCCGACGCACACGGTTGCTCCGATTCTTCCGACTCCAAGAGGTACTCTCATGTTTCAACATAGAGAAAATGATCATTTTACTACGGCTTAAATATGTTTTTGGTCCCGGAAAAAAAAGTGGGTTTTGATTTTGGTCCCAAAATTCATTACTTTATTTTGATTCAAACATTTTCAAAATTGTTTGACTTTAGTCCCTACAGCTAGTCTGTCTAAGATTGAACTGATTGTTAGAAGGCCACGTTATCTGTCTGATTCCAAGGTTGATACACTCTTTATAGCATGTGCTTGGCGTTTTCGCGACCAATTATTTGGAATTTTGGAGGACAATATGTTTACTGATTGTTTGATCATTCTACTATTTGTAGACTGCATCTCTGACTTACTTCCAAGTTCCGACATTAGTTACACAATTGCTTTGTTTTTGTTTTTGTGTGTTTTTTCTTTTATTCATTTATAGGGGGGCAAAATTGAAGAATGAGTTTTATCTTATAAATTGTTACATTGTTAATTCCAGCGGGAGAACTGCTACAAGTGTAAGCAAAAGTGTGGGAGTTCTTGATTTCTCTGGCAAGGAGAAGTCTGGTAGTGCCAAGCCACCCAGAAGGCTATCCATTCCTGCCAAAGCACCTGCGACTCCTGGCCCAAAGCAGGCTGCTGGTGGCAACATTACCCCAATCTCTGAGACCAGAACAAGGAGGCCTGCTAATGGAAAAGGCAGGAATGAAACACCAATCTCTGACATTTCAAAGACACCAGGCAGGACCAAAATCAATCTCATAACTTCGGCTTCATATTGGCTTAACCAGATCAAGCTCTCTGAATCTGTGGCCAAGCACTCAGTTTCACTAGGCTTCTTCAAACTAGCCTTGGAGGCAGGATGTGAGGTACAACGAAAACATGCATAAATCTAGTCAATGCACTCAAAACACACAGAGGCACACATCTTTTTCTTTTGTGTATGTTCCGATTCTCTTTCCCTGTTATGTTTCTTAAGAGAAATGGTATTTGTACATTGTGATTTTAGTGTGTTTGTTGGCACTGAAGAATGACGTGTAAATAATGGGGAATTCATGTTCATGAATGGAGATTCTGGGGGGTTATGATGGTAAGTGATGATATTACCACCTGACTGTGGATTTATGTGCTAAAGATTGAGAATTGGGTGGTAGTATTATCACTTACCATTGTAGTCCCTCCATTCTCAATTCATCAACTTGAATTTCTCATTATATATGTGTCACTCTTAAGTGTTGATGGACTCACAATCACTGTACAAATATCATTTCTTGTTCTTGTATTTGCATATTGTGTTATGTAGCCAGTCATGTTTTTCATGGATATGGTACGGCTAACTCACTTTCGTGCAATGTAGTGCCATTGTTTTTTAGCTCAATAGTTGAACCAATTTTAAATTTTTAGCTATTTCCATTTTGATATCAACGATAGCCACTCCAGCGAATGCAAGAAGAGCTAAAATCATATGTGAGGAGACATGAGCTTGCTGACCTTGGAGACACAGTGAAAGAATTGTTTGAAAGCTATGGTATCCCAGAGAACCCAGAGCAGCCACAGGTATCTGAAACTATTTCAGAGGTGCCAGAAGAGGGAACTCGATCCTCTGATGATGATGTGCACAGCTCTTCTCCTACCATGGGGACTAGGAAACTGAATCCCAAGTGCTTGAACATAGACCCTACTCAACTCACTCCTGCAGCAGAGTCAACAAAGAAGGAGACTTCACAAAAGGGTAATCCTGGATCCAGGTTGAGAGCAAAATTCAGCACAAACTCCCCAAAATCAAGGCCTGCGTTGGAAAGTGGGAATCATAGGTCAGTTAAAAAAGCTGAGAAGCCAAGCAAGCAAGAACTTAATAAGGAAAAGGGAATGGTCAGGAGGCAGGAAAAGAAATCTGATGTTAAAGAAGGTAAAGTGACCAAGTGTGGAGCTAAATGTCTATTTTATGATATCTATGATATATATTCTAGTTCAGTTGTTAAAAGTTTAAAACTTGAGCTTTATGTGAACAAGGGTAAATTACACATGTGAAATCTAATGTTAAATAAAGGTAAATTCCCATGAGCTTCATGTGTTAAATTGCACATGAAACCCATCTATGAAAAATTTACTCTCATTTTTACTCCCTAACCAAATATACTCTTAGGGTCAGTTTGGTACCGTGGTAAAAATGGAGGAAAAAATCTTAAATTAAATTCACGAGTAAAATTTCATAAAAATCTAATCAATGAGACTTTCACCTCTATTTTTATCCTTATACAAAACTCATCCTTATTATGATATGTTCTTTGCTCACAGTCCCGGCCAGCACTCCCCAGAGAAACAAAGAAAATGTGGTAAATGGCTTACTATGTAGTGTAGTTTTTAACATCATGTAGAAATATACATGGCTAATGATATTTTATTCCTCTCTTTAGGAAGCTAGGAACAATGAAGAGATCAACATGACAGAAGTCGCGTGAACAAGCTCTTTTCAGCTTGCATTGCTGGATTTTTGTGGCCCTCAAACTTGGAAGTGTGTCTTGGTTGTGTTTTATGTGGAACTTGGTTCTGTATAGGAGTTCAGATGAAAAGTTGTTTTATACTGTCTTTTTTTTGGTGAATGTTTTATATTGTCTGCTGTCAAAGTCTGCATTTCTTCTTGTTTGGTCACCTGGCATATTATGTTTTATACAGCTTCTACTCAACCAAACTCTATTGAATCTTATGATTTGTGTCTATAGGTGGTTTTATAATATTTGTGAAGGCAATAGATTTCTTTGACAAAATTTGTATTTTTTTAACAATTTTTGAGAGTCTATCTGTTAAGTGAGTTTAAATCTTTTTGTTAGACTTCAGTGAATTTATGTTAAATGATCATATGCTCAAATTCAAACCTTGTTTGCCCGGGCAGTATCACTGTTACATGAAACCATTTGGATAATGTAGAACATGATCGCATAGGAACAGGGTAAGCTATCCAATGTTACACGCTTGAAGCTATAACATTAATCCTTGTGATTGAACCAATTCAACAAATTAAACCACAGCTTTTGTATTAAGCCATGTTGACAATAATCCGAAGCAAATTGACACGTAGAATTCTATTTTACATTAACTGGTATAAAATGCCAAAACTACAATAAATAAAAAATACGGTCTATCATTCAAAACAGCAAGATGTTGTTGCTGATAGATTAGATCATCTGACCAAGAATTGGAAGACCAAGTCTGGACTAATGAAACCCCTGATTGGCCTTGAGATGTACTAGCGATTGAGGCTTGCTATATGAATTCGTATTTTACATTAAAAAAAAGCAATGAATATAATTTATTGACATGATTCCACCGGCAAAAATAGTAGTTTTGATATTTCATTCATTTAAGGGAAATCTTAATTTCATCATTCATTCATACTTAACTAGTGCTTGCTGTCAAGCTGCGTTTTTTTAATTTTTAGATAAAAAATTATATATGACTTTTACATATCTTTTTCTAAACACTACGTGATAAAAAAGTGATATTTAATAGAGAGATGAAGAGAACATTGTAAATGTTATCGAAGATGAAAAACACAAAGATAGTCACCAAGTAGAGAGAAAAAGTTAGCCATCAAATAGAATTAATTTCCCTTACAAATAATTAATAGATGAATAGAATTTCTTTTCCATATCTTTAAAAGGTTGAAAAAGATATATTAAAATAGTAAAATTGTTTAGAGATGCAATGCACGAACAGAAATGGTGATTGAAGCAATTTTTTATTAAAAAAAGAACAACTGACCAAGCAGCATTTTTTTCTCTCAAACCAGTAGACACCAAGTAGCAGGCAGTTATAACATCATGGAACATGAGAACGGTTTTATTTTTTTGAGACGCGAGGTAAAATAGTAAAATGGGTGGTTGAATATTTAGTAGATAAGAGTTAGAGAGACATATTAAATGGGTAAAATGGGAAATTAAAATTGGACACCAAAAAACGGTTACCTCCCCTCTTTTCCCTTTAATAGTTGTATAGATTAATTGACATCGAACATAATTTTCTGTCTTATATATTCTAGAAAAGTGAAGCATGGCTAAATTGAATGCTCATCAAGCACTAAATAAGATTGCGCTTTGTTTATCTTTAGCGTGACATTTTATCTTCACGAGATGGGAGAGTCACCACTGACCTGCATATTTATCTGAATTTTGAAATGTCACTTTGAGCGAAAACCAAAATCTTAACTGATAATCTATGAATACCTAATATTCTTATATAATGATTTTAATTTTTATTGAGTCCTTTCTATATTATTTAATTTTCTATATATACCATAAAGTTATACATCAACAAAATATATTATTTAATGTTATAGATAATGTACAAACCTCACTAAATCTACTTGAGAAATTGTCTCGACAGAGTCTTCAAAAATAGAAGCGAAAAACGAACATAAAGCATAGCGATGACAAAGAACAAAGAATGGAACAGTGTTCAAAACAATGGAGATGCAGGGGATCGAACCCTGTACCTCCCGCATGCAAAGCGGGCGCTCTACCATTTGAGCTACATCCCCATGTCAGTGATTGGCAATTATTAAGCCTTTAATGACTTATCTTGTCCCGTGAATTTCTTCACGGGAAAGTTAAAAGCTTTCATCTAATAATGTGTATAATATATCCAAGAATTGTCCTTATAGGGTGGGTGGTGTGATATTTTGCTGATGAAAATTCTTCCTCCGGCACGAGGAAAGAATTTCTCCTATTTTTGTTGTTCTCTTGTTGGTGCTTTTTTGGTCAGATCTTGTTGGTGCTGGATGCATTGCATTATTGTACAGCTGAGTTTTTTCTCATCAGTGACTCAAAGGATACGTAAAGGGTATGCATTTATGTTATGAAAAAGTATTTGTATTAATAATATGCGGACACCTTCTTACATCATCATTCATCATTGGTGCAAGACTTACATGAAGAGGTTGCATATATCAAATGATAGATAAGATGTGAGTTGGCACAATGCTCACACATCATAAATATAAAGAATATAACTCTTATGTTACTACATAAAACTTATAATAAGATATAGAGAAAAGTTTTTTTTTTACACCAAAAAAAGTGGGGACATCTAGACACCAAGAGAGAAAAATGACAAGGAAGTGAAGAGAGAAGATAAAAATGAAATGGAGTAAGTGGTGGGGCCATGCTTTTGTGAGGAGAGTATTGGGTGTCTAGGAAAAAAGGTGATGTTAATATAACAATGCTCTAAGACTATATATTTGGTTGGGAGTAAAAGTAGAAGGTAAATTCTCAAAGATAAGTTTCATGTATAATTTTATAGTATAAGGATAACATGGTAGCACAAGCACTTACGGATCCAGGAATTTTAGGTAGTGTGGGAAAAAATAATATATAAATTTAATAAAATATTTATATAATTTTTTCTCTTAGTGTGAGGTCAACCTAATAATCTAGTGGAGGAAAAATAATATATACTCATACACTAATATATAAATTCTGAAATTTTAGTGGGAGCACATGCCCCAAGCCCCCTCCAAGTAAATCCGTCCTTGAGCACAAGCCACAAAATGATGAATAACTATTTGAGAAATGATTGATGTATAATATTTTTTCACAATAAGTTTACACCTCTATAATATAAAAATACACACATGAAGACAAGACACTTTGTTGGGCCCATACTTGTTTTGCCTTCGTGTGTTTTTATGTTATGGAGGTCTAAACTTATAAAAAATATTGTACACCAATCATTTCTCTTAATTTGTATCATGTAATCCAAATTGTTCAGAATATAAGTTTTAGAGTAAAATCTCAAATTAGTTTTCAAAAGAATTGTAAGAAGTTAATTTGGTTATTGAAAGATTTATGATAACAATTTAGTTCTCAAAATATTAAAATTCATTTTAAGTTAGTGCAAACTTTTTCCAATAATTTAAACTAACTTCAAATAAATTTTAATTTTTGGAATTAACTTGATATCACATATCTTTCAACAATCAAATTGATATTACAACTATTTTGACAACTAAATTGATGTCTCACAATTGTTTCAATGTCCAATTTGAGGTTTCACTCTAAGTTTTATTAAGATGGATCAAGAATGTGTGGCTTACATAAGAATATATGTAAGAAGTGCACAATGAGTTAGTGCAAGTATCATCGCTTAATTGTTAGAGGAAAATTTTTTGGAGCATCCAAATCGTGAACACAATATGAAAGCACCAGATATAGACAGCAAAATTAAAGTAACTGCTTTATAACCTCCAATCCAGCTACAATGAAAAATATATCATCACTATGTCAAGGAAAATTTAATTACACGTACGTCCAGCATTCTTTGTTCCTGTCAACTCTAACAATTCTTCTTCAATTCCATCCTAAATACACATAAACTGCATGCCAAGTTGCTAGCAAGCTAGACAAATCCTACAGAACAATAGAATATATTGGTTTATTTAAAGTTCAAAGCAGATTAGAATTAAAAGTTTTTCTAGACAATTTGAGGGCAAAAAAAGTGCTTATTCCCAAAAATACATACTATTAACAAGCATGCCTCAATTGGTGTTGTCTCGATTATCACCAGGAGACCCTGATGCACTTTTGGTGCTAGAGAGTGGCAATGATGATGGTAGAAACACCAAACTCCCATTCTGTGTATTAGCTGGTGCTGCCTTGTTCAAGAAACCAATATTGGCTTTGGAAGTTGAAGGCAAAGTAGAATTATTAGATGCTTGAAACAGCTCACCCCATTTCATTTTCTGGCCCAAATTTTCTCCAACACTACTACCCTGGATTCCTTGTGTGCTCAAAGTGCCACTACTTCCTGTGCCAATGATTGAAGTGAGTGCTGCTGCCAGTGCTGACTGAAAATTGGGGTCTGCAGTGATTACTTTTGTTGCTGCAGCTATGGTGTCTGGAAGAGAATGTTGAGCTTCTTGCGAAGGGAATGGAACATTGCTGTTGTTGTTACTTTGCATGAAGGAATGGTAGATGTTTTCCATTGGTTGTGATCTTCCAAGGTTTATGGTGCTAAGGACATTCCTGTTGTTGAATGGTTGAGAAGGATTATTATTGTAGCTGAGGAAGCCATTATTATTGCCCCAAGATATTGCATTGGATTCTGAGGAGCTGAAGTTGAGGCTTGTGGAAGAAGCGTATCTTGGGGGGTTGTAGTTTGAGTTGAATCTGCCAAAAGGGGCTGAGGAAGAAGATGATGGGTTTGATGTGAGGTCAAGAGTGATTGTTGGGCAAGATGATAGTGCTGGATGGGAGAGGAAGAATGGGTTTGATTTGGAACCATCTGAGAGGTAGAAGTTCATGCCATGAAGGTTGGCAGCAATGGTCGATGATGTTGCTGCTAATGATGAAGGGATTGAGGCAGAGTGAGAGGTTGATGAGCCTGAGAGTAGCATGGAAGCAGCTGCAGAAGTGGTGGAGGCCATGGCGGTGGCTGAAAGTGGGAGAGGGTGGTTGTGGTTACCTTCATAGGTGGTGATTAAAATGGACATGTCTTGTGCATATCTTTGCACCTGAAATATTGCCCATGCACACAAGTATTGCAAATTAACACAATATTGATAGAGAGTAAAGATATTTGTAAATCCAACAAGTATATAAATGCAACACCCAATGCTTCCTTTTTATTTTTACCTTTTTCTTTTTTTTATAATTTTTTTTCTTTTTCTCTAGATGTCCAAAGTGTCTACACAAAGAATGGTTTAAATAACACAACTCCTCTTAATTAATTTTTAAAGAATGGCTAGATGTTTTTGAAAAGATATCTTCAAAGTAATGCAAATAATATTGTTTTTGTTTGTATATTATTTTTTAGAATAATATTTTGTGTACAATAAAGTTGTGAAACAAACCCTACACTAATATTTACAATGTTTTTTGTCTTTTAGTGTATCAATACCCATTTTTACAAAAAGACAAAAAATATTACGAATGTTAGGGTCTATTTGGATAGTATAATTTATGACTTTTTTTTTTACTTTTTAAAAGTCAAAAATCATAATTTTACTTTTTGTCCTATTTAACTAAACAACTTATTACTTCTCTAACAGTAATTTTTAGTACTTTTTAAGAAGTTAAAATATTGTGAAAATAGTAAAGCTATATTTGTGGTCAAAGCTATTTAGAAAATGGACGGAGAACTTACCTATTTAATAGCAACCATTGTTTTTTGGTGGAAGAGATAAATAAGTTTATTACCTCATGTTACGGATGGTTTACGTAAGAGAAACTCACCTATAAATTGAGCTCTCTCAATTCTCATTTCATTAAGTCATCTAGAGAGGAAAACATAAGAGTTTTCTTTGAGAGGTGTTCTTCTATATATAAAAGAGAAGTGTGTTCTCCTTTAAAGAGAGAGTGTTATTGTTATCATTTTGTAATAGAGAGAAGTTATAATCCTTAAAGAAAGTTATTTAATTCTTTCCACATATTGTGTAGAGTTTCCATTTTCTTCTATATTTTAGCTGCATCATATGTCTGGTACCTAACAGTGGTATCAGAGCTCAGGTTGCTAATTGATTATTTTTCCGCTTAAGTTACCATATATAAAAAAATGGCAGCAAAGTATGAAGTTGAGAAGGTTAAAGGGAGTAATTTCTCCCTTTGGAAATAGAAGATGAAGGCAATCCTAAGGAAGGACAATTGCTTACCAGCAATTGAAGATCAACCTACTGGGATAGCTGATGACAAATGGAAAGATATGGATGATAGTGCGTTGCAAATTTGCATTTGGCATTGGTTGATTCAGTCTTGTCAAGTGTTGCAAGAGAAGAGGCAAAAGAGATTTGGGATGCACTTGTCAAATTGTACGAGATCAAGTCACTTCACAATAGAATATTTCTAAAAAGAAGGTTATATTCTTTGAATGAGTGAATCCACATTGGTGACGGATCACATCAACAATCTAAATACCCTATTCTCCCAGCTTCCGCCTCAAATTATACAATAGCAGAGAATGAACGTGTAGAACTTTTACTTTAAAGTCTACCTGATTCATATGATCAACTCGTTATCAACATTACTAATAATAATATTGCTGATCATTTAGCCTTTGATGATGTTTCCGATTCTCTTGAAGAAGAATTTAGGCACAAGAATAAGGAAGATAGATCGAAGAGCTCAAGACAAGCTGAAGCATTGTTGATCCTAAGAAGGAGATCAATGGAACGAGACTCCAGTGGGAGCCATGGCTATAGTAGATCAAAGTCAAGAAGAAGGAAGAATTTCAAATACCATAAATGTGGCGTGAGAGGGCACATGAATAAAGATTGTTGGTATAACAAGAGGAATACAGAGAGGACTTCAAACACAACAACATCTCAAGGATGTGTTGTAAGTACCTGATGAAGGAGAAATTCTATGCAGTGAAGCGGCAATTGGTTCCAAAGGTGGTAAACAGTTCACTGATGTCTGGATAATGGACTCAGGAGCAACTTGGCATATGACTCCACGCCGTGACTGGTTTTGCACTTATGAACCTATTTCGGAAGGATCTGTGTTTATGGGAAACGATCATGCTTTGGAAATTGCTAGTGTTGGTGCTATCAAAATAAAAATGTTTGATGGTTCCATTCACACAATTCAAGGGGTACGACACGTGAAAGGCTTAAAGAAGAACTTGTTGTCTATTGGGCAATTGGATGACCTCTGGTGCAAGACCCATATGGAAGGTGGGGTCTTGAAAGTTATAAAAGGAGCTCTTGTGGTGATAAAGGTAGAAAAGATCAAGGTAAATCTATATATGCTTCTAGGAGACACGTTATAGGAGACAAATGCATTAGTTGCATCACGGCCTAGAAGAATTGACAATGATGTGGCATTGCAAATTGGGCCACATGTCGGAACGTGGCCTGAAGGTTCTTGTTGAACGTAATCTCATTCCTGGGCTCAAATCGGTTAATTTACCAGTTTGTGAGCACTGTGTAATAAGTAAGCAGCATAGATTGAAGTTTAATAAATCAACTGCTCGAAATAAGCACGTGCTAGACTTGATCCATTCTGATGTGTAGGAGTCACCAGAAATGTCCCTAGGAGGAGTAAAATACATTGTGTCATTCATTGATTATTACTCTAGGAGACTATGGGTGTACCCGATCAGAAGAAGTAAGATGTGTTTCAAATATTCAAGGACTTCAAAGCAAGAGTAGAACTTGAATCTGGAAAAAGGATCAAGTGCTTAAGGACTGACAATGGAGGAGAATACATAAATGATGATTTTATCAAATTTTGCAAGCAGGAGGGTATTCAAAGGCAATTCATAGTTGCACATACGCCTCAGCAAAATGGTATAGCGAGCATAACAGGACTCTTAGAAAGAACAAGAGCTATGTTGAGAACTAGCTTAGCCAAGTCTTTCTGGGTAGAAGCAATTAAGATTGCCTGCTATGTGATAAATCGATCACCATCAACTGAATTGGTTTGCAAACACCAATGGAGATGTGGAATAGAAAGCGAGATTATTCTTCTCTTCATGTGTTCGGATGTCCTGTGTATGTGATGTACAACTCCCAGGAAAGAACAAAGTTAGACCCAAAGTCTAGAAAATATATATTCTTGGGATATGCCGGTGTTAAGGGGTATCATCTGTGGATCCACTCCACAAGGTTGTCATCAGGAGATGTGATATTTGCAGAAAATGAACTGCAAGGAGAACAAGGAAATGACAATAATAAAGAGACTTCAGGAGAGATCGATAGGGAATCTGGAGAAGATGATCCTTTTGAAGCGAAGTAGAACGAGCATGAAGTACAAGGACTAGGAGTCCAATGATATAGGTTCGGCGATCAAACCGTGAGATAAAACCTCCATCATGGCACTCAGATTATGTTATGGCAAGCCATGATGCGTCCTGTCTACTAACAGAAGATGGAGAGCCAACAAATTTTCAAGAGGCGATGAGCAATAAAGATGCTTCTTTGTGGATGAGGCATGCAGGAAGAAATTGAAGCATTACATAGGAATCAAACATGGGAGCTTGTTCCACTACCAAAAGGTCACAAGGCTATCGGAAATAAGTGGGTTTACAAAATCAAATGAGATAGCAATGACCAGGTGAAAAGATACCTGGCAAGATTGGTGGTTAAAGGTTATGCACAAAAGGAAGGCATAGATTTTAATGAAATATTTTCTCCAGGAGTTAGACTAACCATTATCCGGGTGGTTTTGGCAATGTGTGCTGCATTTGATTTTGCATCTAGAGCAACTAGATGTGAAAACATCTTTCCTTCATGGAGGACTTGAAGAAGAAATCTATATGCTCCAACCAGAAGGTTTTGAAGAGCAAGGGAAAAAAAACTTAGTTTGCAAATTAACAAAGTCTTTGTATGGCTTGGAACAAGCGCCTAGGTGCTGGTATAAAAGGTTTGATTCATTTATTACTAGCCTTGAATATAATAGGCTGAGTTCAGATCACTGTGTTTATCACAAGTGGTTTGGTAATGATGAGTTCATCATTTTATTGTTGTATGTGGATGACATGTTGGTAGTGGGTCCCAACAAAGATCGAGTCCAAACATTGAAGGTGCAATTGGCCAACAATTGAACACGAAGGATTTAGGACAAACAAGATTCTTGGGATGCAAATACTTCGAGACAGAAAAGATAGGAAGATTTGGCTTTCCCAAAGGAATTATTTGAGGAAAATCTTGCATGTTTCAATATGCAAGATTGTAAGCCAATTTCTACCCACTTCCTATCAATTGTAAGTTATCCTCAAGCATGTGTCCCACCAATGAAGCGAGTGGAGGGAAATGTCTGGTATGCATCGCGGTGGGGAGCCTTATGTATGCAATGATCTGCATAAGAGACATTCTCAAGCAATTGGAGTAGTAAGCCACTTTATGGGAGATCCAAGTAAAGTTCACTAGAATGCTTGAAGAGGATCCTCAGATACATCAAAGGAACCTCAAATGATGGGTTATGTTTTTGGAGGATCAGAGTTTACTGTCAAAGGATATGTTAATTTAGACTTTGCAGGTGACCTTGATAAAAGGAAGTCCACTAGGCTATGTGTTTACATTTCCAGGTGGAGCTATTAGCTGACTATCTAAGTTACAGATTGTCGTAGCATTGTCTACTAGAAGCTGAATACATGGCAGCTACTCAAGCATGCAAGGAAGCTATTTGGGTGCAAAGATTAATGGAAGAACTTGGGCACAAACGGAGAAAATTCTTGTGTATTGTGACAGTCAGAGTGCCTTGCACATTGCAAGAAATTCGACCTTTCACTCAAGGACGAAGCACATAGGTGTTCAATATCATTTTGTTCGTGAAGTAGTGGAAGCAGGGAGTGTGGACATGCAGAAGATTCACACTAAAGATAACCTAGCAGACATCATGACGAAGCCAATCAACACTGACAAGTTTAAGTGGTGCAGATCGTCTTATGGTCTATTAGACAAATGAAGTTTATTGAAAGCTGACCAAAATTAGTTTTAAGTGGAGATTGTGAAAATAGTAAAGCTATATTTGTGGTCAAAGATATTTAGGAAATGGAAAAACTTACCTATTTAATAGCAACCATTGTTTTTTGGTGGAAGAGATAAATAAGCTTATTACCTCATGTTACGATGATTTATATAAGAGAAACTCACCTATAAATTGAGCTCTCTCAATTCTCATTTCATTAAATCATCTAGAGAGGAAAAACATAAGAGTTTTCTTTGAGAGGTGTTCTCCTATATATAAAAGAGAAGTGTGTTCTCCTTTAAAGAGAGAGTGTTATTGTTATCTTCTTGTAATAGAGAAGTTATAATCCTCAAATAAAGTTATTCAATTCTTTCGACATATTGTGTAGAGTTTCCATTTTCTTACTTTTATATTTTAGTTGCACCATATGTTTGATACCTAACAAATATCTAGTTTTTTAAAAAGTATTTTATAAAACCTTGAAAACAAGCATTTTTATTATTATGATTTGAATATAAAATAATTTGTTCATGAGCTATTTTTCAAAAATTACTTCTAAATAAGCGTTTAAATAAATTGTTTACCTAAACAGAACCTTAGTGTAAAATTATTATACAATTTTATTATATACCTACCATTACTCTATTTTTTTAACACTAATTACAATATCTCCTTACACAAACGGGTAACACTTTTTTTCAATTTGATGTACAAAAACTTCAGTATTCATTCACACTCAAATTACTTTGGCTATATTACGTCCGTACATTTTCTAATCAAATAAGATTTCCCTATTAATATATAGTTTTATAAATTACAGATTTACAACAAAAGAATTTCAATATTGTGTGGCAATTTGAAAGTTAATTAAGTAGTATTGTAAAGGATATACCTGCTTTCTTACGGGACAAGATGGCGCAACTGTGCAACGATAGTAAGCTCGAGGACAAGGATTTCCTTTTGAAATCTTCTGCCCATATTTTCTCCATTGACAGCCATCATTCATCTATTTTCAAAAGATTTATCATTTTTATAAGCATAACTTTGCATATGTGAAACAAATTATTTGCATGATTAAAGGTAGTGTGTTACGGACAGAAGTTGTTTGTCCTTAAATTATATCTTATCAATTATTTATTATCATGTGAAAGATGAGTAATCTATATTTAATAATTATTTCAAAATTTTAAATGTTATTAAATGCTCATCTACTTCGTGACAATAAATAATTGATGAAGAAAGATGGCATGATACGGAGGCAAGTTATTTAAGTAGTCCAAGTTTAATTCCATTAGTTTAAAATACAGTTGAATATGGCAGACAGAGATATTTACTTACTGTTGGGGTGTCACATCTTGCTCTCACGCAAACTCTAGCTTTCTTGGCAGGATTGTGTTGGGAAAGTTCATCCTCTCCGGCATCTTCTCTAGTTGTCTTGTGTACCTTGCTAGGTGGCCAAGTCTCCCCAGCTTCCTCCTTTGGTGCTTCGGAACTATTGGTGGGGCTTGGATTCGCCACATGTTCAGTTGTGCTTTCTGACTTTGATGTCTCAAATTTGCAGTCCAATCCAAGTGCCAGCCCTTCTTTATATTCTTCCTCTTTCAATGGTTTAGAGGCTTTTGCTTTCTCATGACTTCTTGGCTTACTTGGGAGTATTCCAAGGCTTAGGGAAACTTGCTCTGATTCCTCTAACGTTTCTTGATGGTTATGATCAATATCATTTACTTTATTATCAGCAGGAGGATTTTTTGTCTCTTGTTGAATTATGTTGTGGAATTGAATTTGCAGTGCCCGGTAATCGTTCAATATTCGGTTCAAGCACTTCTTTAACCTTTGGTTTTCTTCTCTCACTTCACCCATTTCGGCTTTCGCATTTTCAAGTTCATCAACCTAAAAGACCCGTCCATGCATAGATATACGTCAAAGAAAATAATAATTATAGGCAGCTGCTTTTAAATTTCTAAATAATAATCCGTTTATATAAAGTATAAGTCTTAGTATACTTACATCGTTTAATAAATTTTTATGGATATAAAATTTCATCAATCAAATGGTTGAATTTAAAGTTCTTATCTAGTAGATCAAAAAAATCAAATTTCATTCTTTTTGAAAAATGAATATTTTATCATGCTACTTTATTTTGATGAATAATATATTTTGGAAAATACTAGTAAATATCAATAACTAGAATATGAGCTTATCATTTTCTGATTTTTCTGAAATTTAATATATTTGATTATCAATATAATATCATATAATTCAATAGTTGGATCAATTAAATTTAATTTTTATGAAGAGTTATTATTAAATAGTATAAATATAATAAGAATTACCTGGTGTAAATGGATTTCCACCCAAAAAATAATTTTAATATATAATAATCTGTTTAAAGAACTTGATCATCTCATGACATATTATTAATAGATGAGTTTTAAAGTAGTGATTATCAAAGTCAAATATTTTTGTTTATGATGTAATATATAATTAGATGATTATGTAAAAAATTTATAAATCAAAACAAAAATCAAGATATAATACTATATTATATTGAAAAATCTAACCTCTTCTTTTTTGGTTGAGGATGCACTAATTGGCACAGGCTCCAGCTTGGATTTTTCGGAATTAGTCATGGGTGGTTCCTGTATGACATCCCAATAAAATGCCAAAAACAAAAAAAGTTAATATGCATACACAAATATAATTTTCTTGTTGCTTTTCCCATTTTCCCCTTGATGCAAGTACATGTACCTAGGGTCTTACCAACGGGTTGTATATACCTTCTACAATAACAGAAATTTGAGGGTACTTCTTATATGCACGCTGGCATAAAAGTGGAAACTGAGACTAGCGGAATAAAACTATGAGCAAGTGTATGCAATCATTAGGGAGCTATATATGAGCAATTGAGAGTCTTTTCCCTTCTTTTGTGGTAGGAAAGAGAATCTTTTGGTTTTGCATGTGCAAGTCAATTGTCATATTTTATACATTAATCATATCAATGCTAGTTTTCCCTGTGGCACATGCATGAGTCAACTCTTATCAAAGGCGAAGACAAATTGTTAAAACTCTCTTGAAGCTATGCTTACTGATAAAATGGTAACATATGTTGAATATATACATATATTGCAAGTGAAGTATGCCTGACAGGAGATGTGCCTTACTATCAATGGTTTTTTCTTCTTTTTTTTCGGTTTGCATTAAAACAAACAATGACTGAAAGTCAAGATTTATGATTTTAGGATAAAGAATTGCTGATCAATTAAGACAAGATATATAGAGAAACAAAATCTTTCCCAATAAAAGATAGGTGGTTATTTTTCATTTTTATTCTTGTGGTGTCCACCGATAGGTGACTCTTTATAGATGGAAGCTTTTTTAAAGCGTAAATCTTTAATCATGAAACCCTTTTAAGGTGATTATTTTTCTGCTACTATGTATATGCTAATTTTTTTAATCATAAGCCAAGCTCCTTCACTGCAAACAATGCATGAACTTCATATTTTTGGCTTTCATGAGCCAAGCTTTTTGGATTTGTTCGAACTTGGGAAAATAATATAGTCAGTGGGAAAAAGAGGAATATGATGCAATTGATCTTTGTTTAGCATATGAAGCAGTTATATGTCAACATGAATTATGATCTTAATTCTACCTATAATTAAATCTCCACTCATCTCAATCTACTTGAGCTATGCCAAAGTAGATATATGATGTATAATATGTCAGTAACAGCAACGATTATTTAGCTTTTAAAGGTAAATTTAAAAGGGTGTAAAAACAAACTTATCTATTAGGTCGTTACCTAGATATCATTGAATTACTTCCAACAATATTGCATAAATAAATTAAAATCTTTGCAATGTTTAAACAAGATTGGTAACTGAAAAGATTTTGTTGCCGAGTACAAACAATAAATGGATTGCAGATATAGAAAAACAAAAAAAGATTCAAGGATCAGAAATTGTTGATTTAATTTTCTTGAACCCTAATTTTGACTACCAAATAAAAAACACCATGTACATACATATGCAGCTTTGAATCAACTTAATATGCAGAAATAAAGAGATCTGCTTATTTTTGTCATTTGAATGTTCAAATTAAACTCATGCCACTTTGATTAGATATCAGCAGAGAATCAATTTTCACCTCAAGAGCAGTCTCTTGTTTAGGACGATCTTCATCATCACCACCAACACTTGACTCACTTCTCTTCTTATCCTTGATTGCATGATCGCCTCCATGGCTTGATCTTTCGGAACCAAACTCCATATGCAAATTAAAAGAGAGATATATAGCTTGATATCCCTTCTTTCTTTTCTTCTTTCTTTCTGCGTTCTGGGGTCAGCGAACAAAGCCCTACTTTCCGTGTTAATATAGAGAGGACCTGCGTGAAGTATTTGACTATTGAAAAATAATTAAAAAAATCAAAATGGGAAAACGATAATTGTTAATTAGCACTAGTCTAACTCGGATAAACACGTACAAAATGTCAAATTTCCCAGCTCGAATATGCCGAAATCCAATTGCTACAAAGAAAAAAAATTAACGTAAGAAAGAGATTGTAAGTGTTAAGTATTGTTTGAGTCAAAAGGATTTATATAATAAGTGGAAGAATTCAACTTCAACGTTTTGGACAATATGTCAGAGAGAGCGAAAGAGGGGTTGAAGCCGTAATGCCCGGACACCGCCTACTGCAAAAGTGACATCGTTGAAGTTTCGAAGGAAAATTAACATTACCAAAGTCGCATATGAGCTAAACACTGAAGAGAGTAATATTTGGTGTGTAATAAAATTACACATCACACACTTTACCATTATTAAATGCGATGAATGAGTGAGATAAGTGGAACCATACATCACATCTAATAGTAATAAGATATGTGATATATATGTCCAATTTTATTATATATCAAATATTGTTCAGTTGAAAAGATAAGGGGTTTCACGGTCAAACATTTTGTCAAACCAGTTAAATGATTTTATATATAATAAGTTTTCTCAACCAAATAATTTGGGATTAAACTCTTCACCAGTTGATTATAATAATTTTGATATCATATCATGTAATTATCTCTCTAAAAAATTTAAATTGATGAATAAAAATATACAAATAATGAATTTATATTTTAACATATACTCTTTAATATTTTTTGTCTTCTTCTTTGAGTCGAGCAAGTTTAACATAGTGGGATATACACAATCTTGCCTTGCCTTTGGACTAATATCCTTGTTTGGCACTACATATGTACTTTTTTATATATAAATTACCTTTATCTAAAAGAATAAAAGCAGTAAAAATTTAATTATGTATAATTTGATAAAAGGTTTTTTGTCCTAAAATTTAAGTTATTATAAGTAAAAACACATTAACATTTTTCATTTTATGTTTAATTATTATAATAAATTGTTTTTAGGTGTCTTGACCTTAAAGTTACAGTATTAACCTTCCTATATTTTTTGGTCAAATAACCTTCCAATTTATGCTACTTATAAAAACAGTACCCATTCGATGCCTCTGATTTTTTCGTTTTTGACCGTATATATCCCCCCCCCCTCCTCTTCTCTTTTACTCTCCCCGGGGCTTTTTTTTTGGGTAATATTTTATTTTTCTCCCTTTTTACTTTGTCTCGTTTTGAAGAGAATCCATTACGTAACATACATCTACATATATAGAGAGAATTGAGAAGAGGGGTCAAAGTAGGGCGTGTGTGAATGACGGTTCCTGATTGGTCCTGCAGCGATTTCTTGAAAATATCTTGGTTTTAATTAGGTTTAACTACTTTTAATACCTTATGCATTTGAAATCGCATATATATTTTATTGTCACCCACGTACGTCAAAAGGGGCAAGAGGGGAGATAACAGAGTTTTGAAAATTTCAAAATCAATTCACTCTCCTTTGATTGGGCCTTTATGCTGTAAAAAAGATTATTGATGTATAAAGTGCGTACGTCTCCCCTTAGAGCAAGTATAAGTCTACACATTTTTTTTTCTAAGAATTATATTATAGTACGTAGTTTAATTTTGATTCATTAATTGGTTTCTTTTATGTAATCGTAAAATATATCATGTGTTGTCTATTATTCAAAGAGTTAGACCTTAGGTAAAATAAAGATTATATTATTGCAGTATGGCTTATTTTCATGTCTGCCTCTGGTATACGAAATTTGTTTTAAAAATCCAAACTTCCTGAATTTTGATAAAGAATGAGAAATGAATTATATTAATTTAATCCTAATTAAAATTCTTACAATTTACTCCTTGAAGTTTTGTTAATTAGATTTCACATTTGGTTATCTTACAGTTTATAATGTTATCTTTTTTCATTTCCTTAACGGCTTAACCAGTAAGGGTACTGGCTAAAAAATCTTTAACATATTATACCCACCTCAAGTGATCTGCATATGTTAAACAAGAAAATAAATCAATTTTCTAAGGTGTAATAATCTTTATTGTATCCTTATTATCATAGTCAAACTGTTTTCATAGCACACTGACATACGGTTAAATGATAATACATGCAATGACTTTCACAGATAAAGATAAATCAAAATTAAGTTTATATTGTGCCATAAAAAAATTATATTACAAACAGGCTATTATCAAACCATACTACTACTAATAATAATAAAGGAATTGTGATTCAATTCAAATATGACATGTATGGAGAATGACGACAGTTCATTAATTTTGTTTAATAATCAGAATTGAAAAAAGATGATGATAATAGTTGAACACCAGCTGGTAGTAATAATAATAAAAATCTTAAACACAAGAATTAGCCTTGTGTAGAATTGTTTAATTTTACATACGGTAGCCGTCATTATTATTAAAGTATTGAATTTCAATATTTATAGTCAATTTTATATGGCCTGTCTTCAAAAGGAAATTTCTATATGTTTATTAGTCATTTTAAATTGAAAAACTATTAAGTTTCTAAAAATAATAATGAAAAAAATAATTAATAAAAAATGTAGTTTTATTTTTAATTAGGATACAATAAGAAACAAATATAACCGAAAAAAAGATAAAAGCAGACTTATTAATTAAATTAGATATTAAAACAATTGACCTTTTGCAAGCCTGAAAATATAAGATAAAACTCATAGGAACTGTAGTTGGAAAAATTCTAACTCCGTGGAAGAATTAGAATGTTTCTTCCTCCGTAATAACACCACTAAATTAAAATATTTTTGGGTTCCATTTGATAGTATAGAACTTACAAATTTTGTGGTTATAAAGGTTGTGGTAGAATGGTAACTGTAGTTGAAACGCAAAAATACACACATGCTTTAATTTTGACTTTGACATATTAAGTTCAAAATAAAGTACTAGTATATTATTAATTGCTGGGGTGAAGGTATCAAAGACATCAATTCATCGTTCACATTGAGAAGTTAAAGGTTGAAGTAAAAAAGTAAATCATAATGAGGAGAAATAGTGCGTATATATACAAGCGTACGTTATTATTATTGTGCGAATTCAATTTTTTTTTCTGTTTCCTTTTTGTTCCAATTTTTTTTTTTTAAATATATAGAGATCAACGCTGAACACTCATATGATACATGAAAGAGACCTAAGAAGTAAATAATATTAGTCAACCAAATTATCGCATATATAGTTAAATAGACTCCATATGCACCAAGGATTAATTAATCTAACGGTAGCATGAGCATCTCGTATTAAATATTGTGGCATGTGCCTGATATTTATTTAATGATAAATCGTTAGTGTAGCATCATATGTTGTAACAAGCATAGGTAGGTTTGAAAGTGTACGTTTAAAAACCTTCGTTCCATACGTACCTAGAATACATATTAATTAATTTAATATAACTTATCCACTTGTAAGTTTAGGACTTTGTCTAAATGGTAACCCTTTTATAATAATGTAAAGAGACCATTTATTTTTTGGTTAAATTGGAATAAGACAAACTAATTAAGGATCAACTCCGTTGACGTCTATTACCTGAAAAAAAAACAAAAGAAAAAACTCAATTGACGTCTGATAGTTTCCTTCATCCACTTTGTATATAGGTAGATTTGAGAGAGAGAGAGAGAGAGAAATTCAGATTCCTAACTATTTCTCCCATACGTATTTTGCAATTTACAGATAGATAATTGGTGATCGGTAATTAGGAAAATAAAGAATGGATTTATTTTGATAAATTAACAATGTGAAAAAAATTCATAGAGTTTTATTTAATTACATAATATCATACTAGTAAATATAATTAATTTTCACTCCTACAATTTAAAAATTTATACAGATAAAAAAATTTAATTAATTTATAATATGAAAGAGTTTTACACCGATAATATAATATATCAAAATTAAAGCAAAAAGAATTAGTTGCATATAAAACGTGACAAGTGGAGCACCCTATTCGTAAAACGATAAATAATAGTAAACATTACACAAAGCTTATAACTCAATTGGCACCGTACTCACGCGAGAACAAATATTTTCTAAAAAAAAAATATAACACAGAAATAACCCGCCCGAAAAAGTCAATGCAAAGGTTTCAATCGATACAAACGCCGTCAAGTTTCAATTATAATTTTATTTTCTAGTTGTAAGGTTAACATAAGGAAGCCTATCTTACATATTTCCTTTCTTAAAATTTTCCCTGTTTTTTCTAGCTAACCTTTTAATTAATTTTGGATTTAATTTCTATGTATCCATAAAGTAAAAGTTTTTCACACAAACTTTTAATCTTATAGTATCACATAAGTCATGATATATAATTGACTTTCATATTCATTATTTAAAAAATATCCAAATGAAAGAATTTGATTGGATAGCAATATTAATATAAAACACTTTTATATTATATTATTGGTGTATTAAAATTAAACTCATTAAATTTTATCAAATTGAACGTTATTTAATTTGGTCCTTGTTAAAAGTTTTCGATTTAATTTCTGCTTACATCCATTTGGCAAAAGTTATTAATGGCCAATTCCCTTGTATTGTCTGATCTTAACCTTTTGATTTTAACCTGAAACTGAGTTTCAGCAAAACTAATCATCAAAGTATTAGATGATCTTAAGTATTTCCTTGGACTTGAACTAGCAAGATCAAACAAAGGCATCTACCTTTCACAAAGGAAATATACTTTATCCTTGCTTGAAGATACAGTCTTTATATCTAGCAAGCTAGCAACTCTTCCAATGGATCGAATCTGAAGCTAAATGCAGTAGATGGTGAACTCCTGGATGACCTTTCTCTCTATAGGCAGGCTCATGTATTTAACCTTCTCCAGGCTTGATATTACATTTTTAGTAACTAAATTAGCTCAATAGATGTCACAGCCACGGCAATCTCACCTTGATACACTCCACCACTTACTTAAATATCTTAAATCCTCACCTGGTCAGGGATTGCTCTTCTCTTATCACTCTGCCCTATCCCTTACAGCATATGTTGATGCTGACTGGGGAAATTGTTTTGACACTCGAATGTTAACCTTGGGATACTGTGTTTTTTTGGGAGAGTCGATAATCTGCTAGAAAAGCAAGAAACAACCGATAGTTTCTCAAAGCTTCGCTGAAGCTGAATATAGAGCTTTAGCAAATGCCACAAGTGAAGTCACATGGTTAACAGAACTTCTAAATTTTTTCCAGTCAAGGTTGATTATACAAGGATGTTTTGTGACAACATGGTTGTTATCCACCTCTCTAGCAATCCTGCTTTCCACTAAAGATTAAAACACATGGAAATTGACTGTCATTTTATAAGAGAGAAACTCAATTCTGGATTAATAAAGCTAATTCATGTTCCCACAAAGTATCAACTTGCGAATCTCCTTACCAAGCCTGTTGCAGCAGCTCAATCCAGGAATCTAATGACCAAGTTGTGCATCCTTAACATCTACGCTACAACTTGAGGGGAGTATTGAGATATATGTAAATCAGTTACTTCATTAATGATCAGTTAATTACTTGCTTCAGTTAGTTACTCCTTTAATCCCTCATTCACCCATGTATATATAAAGACAACCAATACCCTTGTAACACAATATACATTCATTAATGACAATTAAGTTCACATTGCTTCCACCTTAATAAAATAGGATAATCAAGTTTTTACGTAAAATTTTTCTTTTTCAGCCAAAGAAAGTAATTAGCACTATGGAACAAAATTACCTTCTTCTTGCTTAAGATATTAGTAAATGAATATAACGAAACTTCATTAGTTTTATAGAAGTTATATCTTAATAGAACAAAACATTCACATTGTTTAAAGATTATAATTTTTCTTGAGGAAAAATAGTTTTTCTCGAGTTGATTTTTTTTTTAATTTCATTCTTACGCATTTTTAAACTCTTTTTTTTTTCAGTTGAAACGCGTTTATAAACTGTTTTTTTTTTTTTTTGTCAACGCATTTTCAAACTCTCAAACAAGGGATCTGGTTTGCTTTTAGTCCCACATTACCTATGACAAGCCCATGCCCCCTTTTGACTTTGAGTGGCTAATTTCTCTATGCTTCTCCATCAATATTACACTAAGTGTGTAAGTGATAATATAAGCTAATATTATATGTTATGTTCTTATTGATAATATAATTAGTTATGTTCTTATAAAACATCATTATTTAGTGCAGCACATCAACATATAATTATATAAACCTTATACACATATACCCATCTATGTTAAATATATATGTTATATTCTATAATATAGCATTAGAAAGGCCATATTAGGATTAGATTAACTTATAACATATATAATCACATTTTATTTTATTAAAATATTAAGATATTTAAATTATAAAATATTTTAATTATTAAATGCAAATAAATTAAAATGTATAAAAATAAAATCATATATTTATCATAATGCAAATTATTCTCATATCATATAATACAATATATATATATACACATCAGGTTAGGTGAAAATAATATCATTAATAAATAAATATGTAAAATAAATATAAAAAATAAAAAAGAATAATAAATATACCAACATTTAATAAATATAAGTAAATAAGTAATAAGTCAATTATATATCATAATTAAGATGCATGAATATTGTGTATAACATGCAAATAAATATAATAATATGTTACAATATATATGTTAAATATAAAAGTAAGGAAATAATAAATTTAAAATTATAAATAATTATGCATTAAAATTATAAATTATATTAAAACATATAACTATATATAATTTTTTATTTATATAATTTATTGAAATAATAAATAAATAATAAAATATTGAAGTTAATAATAACACTAATATAAATTAAATTTTAATTAATAGATATTTATATAAATATAATACTTGAAAATTATTATAATAAAAATTCATTTTTATTATTATTTGATTTTATTTTTAATACTAATTAAGTTATTAAAATTATTTGTTAAATAAATATGATATTATAAAAATATAAAATAGAATATATTTTACAATGTTACACCAAACATGATATAGTATTAAAAGTTTATCAAGGCTTATACTATCATATTTTATCTTATTAAGCTCTTTATCCTCCAATAATAGACATGTCAAATACAAGCCCTAATACTCATAAATATTCTTTGTCTTTTAGTGCATTAATATTCCTCTCAACTAAACATAATAAAAAAATTTAAAATTATGCAAGTGTTGTGTACATCATATGTGCAACATATTATAAAGTATTTTAAGGTTATGTACATAAATTATCTTAAGATTAGATTTCACTTATCTTTTATTTAAAAAATAAGAAGAAAAATCATAAAATGAAAAATATCATTTTATTTATCATAAAATATATTTCTAAATCAATCATGCACATATCCATTTATTTTTACTTATCATATCAATATCGGCCATAAAATGAGCAAAAAATACATTCAATATTTTCTTGAAACTTATGATAATGACTTATATTTTGAACCAAGAAATATCCAATTATTGTATTTATATTTTGGACAAATTAGTATTTTATGTTATACAATGACACAATATCTCCATTATAAGATGGACCTATCCAAATAACCCTTTCAACCCCAGCCTATAGGTTTCATTAGAAACCAACTCTAACATAGGGCCCTTAAAACTTTTAGTGAATATTTTTAGATTTGGATTATTATAACATTTGCCGACCATTTTATGGGAAACTTGACGTTCCTTTACTTTTCTACTTCATGTTATTTTTCCTTGTTTTTTGTCACGACTTTGTTTTTTAACATACCTTAAAAAAATTATTTAATATGACTAGTGAGTGTAAATGAGTTTGTGATGTAAAATTTTGTTTGGTTAATGTAATTATGTTTGAAACTTGATTTGTGAAATTGATGAATATGTGTTAACAATATTATTCATGTTATTTATTTATACTTTTATATTTAAATCCCTTAAAGAGTGTCAAATTATTAATTAGTGGTCATTATATTTTATTATTTTTATCATTCATCATTTATATTAATAAATTGGACCCGAACCCCCACATATTGAATCAGTGCTCCTCCTATCCATAATTTGCCTTGGTGCCTCCTACCGAATCATTGAGTTAAGCCATGGTTTCAACTTTCAAGCTTGCGCAGGTCTCAAATCACACATGACTGAGAGGTGCGGTTTTTAGTTGTGTTTTGGGCGTAGTTGGCATTTTTTGGCTGGGTTTTGGACGCACTTTTGTCATGTTTGCTTTCTTGAGTGGCTTGTGAATTAGCTCTTCAAATGCTTTTGGGGTTGTGGGCTTGTGGGCTTGTGTTTGGGTGGTAATAAGCTTTGTTTTGTTTTTCTGTTTATTTTCATTTCAATTTCTCTCTGTGTTTGGAGTCGTTTTCTTATCTCCTATTGTATTATTCTTATACTTCTCGTTTTGCGAGTCAAATTATTTCTAATTATTGAAAAAAAAATGCCGTAAGTTAATTTGGTCCCTGAAATGGTCCATATAAAGATATATTATTGATGTGTGTCATTATTGTGTTCTCGCTATTTAGACTAACTGCTACATGTGCTATATTGAGCGATGATGATTAATTATTAGCTAATAATATGTTCAATTAATGAATAGATTAGCTAATATATAACACTTTTTTTTTCGCGGTATTTGCCTGTTCTATGTCCCCTTAAGCAATGGCAGTGTCCTACATAATTCATTTGTAGTGGATTTTTGGTGTCTTTTGGTGTGGTGCTGAAACTAGAATATATGCTTCCTTTTATTCAGTACCCATTTTCCAAAAGTCTTTCAAGCTGGGTGTATATGACGGTGGCTCGTTTGATAGGCTGGCTAAAGTCACTGGTTTGGCTACGTTGTTACATGAATGTCTTGAGTTCTTACCTACGAAGACAGGACATTAACATGACATAATATGAACATAAATAGAAGACACATTAAATTCAAAAAATTACAAAACACATATATATATAATTTTTTTTATTTTATTATATGATTTTTTTGTTTGAATTTTTTTTGTTATGTTTGTACTATTAATTATTTTTTTATCTAATTAATTATTTTTTTTATTTTTTTGTAATTAACTGAAGAATTTTTAAAATAACCCAACTAATTTTTTATGTCCGATGCATATCCAAGTTAAAAAAATTATTTTTTTTTAATGCGTGTATAAACACTTGTCCAACACGTGTGTGTCTGTTTGAAATGTGTCTGACATATGGACATACCATCAAGTCAGTTCCACGCTTCTTAGGTTCTTACTACCATGAGATGAATGTAGGGCCCCGACTTGGTACTATTATGTTGTAACGTAATTTTAGCATATTTTTTACGTATTAACTTTCTAAAGAATAAGTATACATGAATATAGTTTAAAACATTAGTTATTTATTAAAGAAAGAATTATTTTTGTGTTCAAATATAATCATGAAATAGTAATAACTTAAGGATAAAACATCTTGAAATTACAACATTTAGAAAAATGTTTATAGCATAAAAATTAGTCAACGGCTTTTAATCGAACAGAGGTAATTTTGATTAAGGAAACAAAAATGAAAAAAAAAGGAGTAAACACCTGCTTAATCACTTGGAATCATATTTATGGATTCTGATCATCATCATATCAGTTTAATATTAGTACGATGAAAAAATATTGTACTTTTAAACAAAATCTTAGTCAATGAATACGATGTTACACTAATATGAACCAATATGAATGTGCATGTATGGCAATTTGTTGAATGTTATTGTTATATCACCTTGCAAACAAATAGAAGTCAAATTCCGAATCAGGAAGTTCCCACTAGATATCGTTTATTCATCATGACTTTTATGCCAATCAACGTCCACTTTTTTAATTTCCACCCGGAAAAATTAAAATTTGGAAATTGATTTTTTTTTGGTATTCTGTAAATTGATATTTTAATTCGTTCACAGTTTTTCACATATCATATAGCAACAAAACTATTTTCCTGACAATCCAACCCTTAACCCTATGCTTGAAGTGGTTTTGGATAATGTTTTGATTTTTATTTTATTTTCAACTAGTGGATTAATCCACATTTTTAAATTTAATATGAGATTTTAAAATAAAAATTAAATTATTAATTAAAAATTATTTTAAATATATAAATAATACTACTAAAAAATAATGTTAGATGTTGTTGGATAATTTTATGCATAGTGATATAAGTTTTTAAATTTGATTATGGCGGTTATTTTATTTTACATTATGGTGTTTTAATTTATTAAAACATGTGTTGTGTAGTGGAACCAAAAGAAATATAAACAAAAAAAATTTAACATGATTTGACTTTTATTGTCTACAACTTTTAAATGGTTAAAGTTGGAAATCCTTACAATCTTTACATTATATAGACAACTCTTAAAAACTATTTATGCAATGGATTACTCCCACTTTTAAGGATATTTAAATCCAATCACCAAACCAATATTTACAAGTCAAAACACTTGTAAAACTTTTAATTCTTACCAATATGAGATTTTGAGTTAAATCCCAATAACATGTGTATGGATTTGAGAAATAAATTCAATATAATTAGAGATACCAAAAGCTGTTACCCAACACAATCATCTTCATATAATAGTATAATATATAGATATTAATTACAAAAATATTATCATATCTTATTCTGTTTTTCAATTTGTAAATTTTTTTGAATTATACTTTACCCTATAGGCCTTCTATATTTACCCATAAAATTCAAAAAATGTGCAATTTCTTAACTGGGCAAATCCACCCTCACATTAACTTTTTATTTATTGTTAACAAAAATAGCATAAGTTTAAGAAAATTTAGAATATCAAGTTACATGTTATTTATTAGTTTAGATTATCACATTGTACCTAATCTAAAAGTTTAAGAGGGTATAATACACTAATTTTTCATTAATAATAAACGAAAATTCAATAAAAGGACTAAAACACATTTAGGAAAAATATTAGGAAATCAATCTGCACATTTTAAAAGTTTTGGGGTAGAATACACAAGATCTATTATTTTGTGATAAAATATAATTTTCTCTTATTTTAAATATTTCCTTTGCAAGACCTTAAAAATAGAAAGTAATGTTTTTGCAATTAATATTAGAAATAAAATAAAAATACAAAATATTTTCTGAAACTAAATGTGCTTATCTCCCAATCAACACCCAAAAAGGAGTTCAGGAAATAAGCAAAGCAAGGAATGGAATTGCTTTTCAACATTTTATAAAAATACCTAGGTGAACTTCATGCACAAGTCTGGAATAAAGGATCTCCAAGCAAGGAAACCAAGCCATCCAAGTTTCCATATGAGGGAAAAATATATAATAGTTCACAGAAGGCTAATCCTTTACGATCAAACAAGTTGCCGACAAATAGTTCAAAATATCTCTGTCATAACTCATAACAACACCCTTCTACCCCAATTTCTTTGGAACTTTTGGAGCTTATTCTCTATAAGCTGCTCAATTATTGCTTGTTCAATTCATCCTCAATGGAACTGGGAACTGATAAAGGTAGAAGGCCTAGAGATGGTAGAAGGGGTGGAGCAAGAACAGGCTCACAAACTCCAGTGGCTGAAGAGATCGTACCTAATTCGGGATGGTCGGAAGACTCTGCAGGACGCTGTCTTATGGTCGATCTTCCTGGTACTTCTTCAAACACCTGTTTGACTTTTGAAAAGAAAACAACTGGGATATGTATAAATAGAGCAAAAATGTTTTAAAGATAACATTTAGACACCAAAATAGACCCTAATATATATACTTTGCGAAAACGAGCATAAATTTCAGTTATGTAAGTATTGAATCGAAATGTTTCTGAAGGCATTATATTGATTCAATACTCATGTGACTGAAATTCACATTTATTTATATAATATTATTCATCTTATGTTGATTTTAGTGTCTGAATTAATATTTAAATGGTGGTTGTCATTTTTCAATCCATAACTCTCACATAATACAAAAATTAATTAAAAAAATTGCTTAGTTAGATGCATGATCAATAATCAAACTTTATACCATGGCAGAAGATTCCTAGAAGAAGGTAGGAAGGATCTCAAACTTAATTTTGTAGTAACAATATGCTATGTGAAATTATGAATCCCCATTTCATCATGCTTCTTATTAATTCAGGATTCAGGAAAGAGGAGGTGAAGCTAGAGGTTGATGACACTGACCACATAATTGTAAGAGGTGAAAGGCTAACAGATGAACAGAAACTCTTGCACTTTGAGCTGATATTTCCAGTGCCAATGGATTCAGATATGGATAACATAGGCGGACGTTTTGATAGTGAGATCCTTTATGTGCTTGTCCCCAAGCGGATAAGTTCACATCAAGAGAAACAAGAAAGCGAGATCGTAGAGGAGGAAGAAGAAGCTGCAAATGGCAGTGTTGAAACAGCAGAAGAAATAGAAAAGGATCATCATCAGGAACCCATTAATGCTGACAATAATGAATGGAGGGGTCCAAGTCATCAACACCACAGGGAAAGAGAAAAGGAAGAAAGGAAGAATGATGATAATGCATACGTGGGGGGTTTTTCTGAAGAAGTGATAAGGAAGTGGGAAAGAGGATCCTCCTCTGGCTTTTCAAGGAGTGCTGTGAAGTTTTTGAGGAGAAACAAGGGAATTGTTATAACTGCTGTTATAGCTTTTTCCTTTGGGTTGTATGTATCTCACAAGTTCCACTCCTTCACTGCACCATGAAGTGAAGTCACAAGTAGATATTCAAACAATAACATTGCGTGTATTTTCATTCCCTGAAAGAATTAAATTTGGCATGTTGGAAGAATTTGAAAACTTAAAAGAGGGATAGATGAGCAACTGCTATTTTAGCCCTCTAAAAATATATACAGGTATATATCATTATGTTGGTTCTTTCATTGTAAATGTACATGACATTGGTCCTTTAATTTAATGTCAACCTTTACCATCAGATTGTTATCTAAAAGGATGAAGCATACTTAGTAAAGATTGAATGTGAAAGTGAGTGTGTTGTGGGTACGTGGGCGGTTTCATGGAGGATTCACCCTAACTTAAAAAGAGATGCGGATAAAAATGCGCACACATATATATATATGAGCAGAATATCTCGGTAATGACTAATCTTGGTGACTTTTATAGGGCATTCATCTTTCTTATTTTATTCAGGGACATGACACATTTTCCCTCATATTCTTTCCAAACATATAATAGTTGGTTTAGCAGCATAGATAAATAAAGTAAATTAACTTGAGGTTTGTGGCTATGAGTGGAAGCCATGATAATAGGAAAATTTAAAGTGCATGCTATTTCAAATGTGGGGTATTAGTGTTGTGCGCTTAAACCGCTGCTTCCCTGACAATTAGTGAAGGAGATTTGGTTGTTCAGCTCTGCCCCCTGCTTACAAATTGAGTTTAAGCATTTTTTAAAGTAGCAAATACTTGTTAGCCTTAAGAGCATCCCAAGAGATTTCAAACTCCTGCCTCTAGGTGACATGTTCTTTCATTTGTACTTTTTTGGTTAGAATGTTCTTTCTTTTGTTCAATTTAACTGCATCTCCCCATTATTCATGTTTTTTTGTTTTTGAATTTGGTCAAACTCTACTTTATTTTTGTCGTCTAATACCTTGTTGCTACTTTTTTGGGTCCTGACCTTGTATATGTAAAGTTGATCATTATTTCAAAACAGGCGAATTATTGGGCTTTGACCTCGTAGTGTTTTTGTTTTTTGGCCCACATTATAAGATAAATAATGGCCTGCTCTCTATTGGTAATCTGGCCACAGGTATACATGCTTCCAGCTCCTACTGCTATTGTGAAATTGTAGGGAGAATTATAGACATTTTGCATGTGAGCAACACCCCAGAAAAAAGTTATAACATGGGAGATTTTGGAAGGAAGTAATTGATAATCGATATAACTAATTTAAAAAATAGGAGTTTGAATTGACAAATGCCAGTGTTATATTTGTATAGTTTCAACCAATCATATACTACTTTTGCATGACTTTTATATAATTATTATAAGAGTTTGATTTTATATTGTCATAATCTAATCATACTATATGCTTCTATTGGTAAGATTTTTAACAAAGAAAATGCCATGTGGCCCAATAAAAGTGACCGGCCTAACTTACATGTCATTATAATGTGCAATTATGCACTACTATCACCGGCCCATGTTTGGTCTTCCCACTGTCCAATAAACTACTTCCACATCAGTCGGCACTCAATCATTTTGGCAGCCCATTCGGACGGTCTAGCACTACTGTTTTGAAAAAGTGAGTGATAAAATCAAATATTTTAATTGAGGTGGCAATATATACTAATTGAATGTCTGGTAAGTTTTTTATTAATATATATATTATAATGTATATAAATTAAATTTTTATTATAAATATTAAATATTTTTAATGATGTAATACTAAATCATTAAATAAAGGTGTAAAGCTATATTAATAAGTGTAAATTCAAAAGTTAAAAATAAAATAATATTACTTTCAGTATTTCGAACAGCTTCTAACCAATTTTATCAACTCTTTTGGTTGGTTTTCAGAGGAAACAAAACCAAAATCAACTGCGATCCGGGGTCTAAATATGGGGGACTGAAGAGAAAGACAAACATGAGGATGAAGCTGAGAAGAAGGATAAGAAGGAGAAGAAAGAGAAAGCCGAGGATGGTGATCATGGAAATGAAGAAGAGAAATCCAAGGAGAAGAAAATGAAGGAGGACAAGAAAGCTGGGAAGGAGAAGAACCCTGAAGATAAGAAAGATCCTGCAAAGCTGAAGCAAAAGCTTGAGAAAATAGACACCAAGATGCAGGCACTGGTGGCTAAGCGAGAAGAAATATTGAAGTTGCTTCAAGAAGTTGAACGAGGTGGTGCAACTTCAAGTCAAGTTTAGATTAACCATTTGTTTTGGTTTATGCTATAAGTGAGTGTACCTCTCTGTATAGTACATGTATATATGTATATGTATATAACTATATATACGATAATTGTGGAGATAGCCCCTGTATTTAATTTTGCCAGTGTTAGATTCCTGGCTTGTGTGATTCTCAATCCAAGTGAAATAATGCTAATATGTCAATACGGTAAACTCTTACAATATCTTCAATTGATTCGGTTTTTAAAAGTTTGTTCCAGCATCCTTGTTCTTATGACTCACATCGCCGTTTGAGGAATAGGGATAAAATATTACGGTAGTGACGTAACTTTATAGAGTTTTAGGCAAACATGATTTATAACATGTACTTAAATAATTATCTAATATATATAAAAGATTTAAATATGTTTTTGGTGAGTAAAAAATAAATGAATTTTGGTCCCTAAAAAAAATAAATTTTGGTTTTGGTCCTTCAATAAATAAAATCAAAGGCGAATTTGACTTATATTTTACAATTTGAGAGACTAAAATCTTAATTTTCAAATTATAGAGATTAAAATAACTCATCCGTATAATCTCAGAAACTAAAATGAATATTTATTCCTTTAAAAAATGAAATCAACTTAGGCTATATTTGGTGTGAGGGTAAAAAATGGGATGAAAATTTTTATTGTCCATAAAGCTCATGCATGAAGAGTGAAGCAATATTTTTAGCCCTGAAACAAGCACACATAAAGAGTGAAGCAATAATGATTTTAGTACATAACGGTCCCCTCCAAATGAAAAACATTTTCAGGCTCCAGAGTATCTCACTCTGCAAACTGTATCAACTTTGGTCGTTAATTTGCTACCTTGAGTCTTACTCTTCCAATATTTGTCACTATCTCTAGGCCTTATGTTCAGAGTCCCAATTGATAGTTACAATTGATTAGGGGAAATTTCGTTTTATACAGACTCAACTGATGGTATTTTTGTACATGAGGAAACATCACATGACAAGCCAAGCTTACTCTTGCTACCTACTTTCCCCCCCAAATAAATTTTCATGCCATTAAATAGAAACAAGGGAAACCCCAAAGATGACAAGTTGATTCCTCTGCATTCTTCATAGCAAAATGAGCAAGTGTCCAGGATTATATTTTGATATTGGGAAGAAGGCCAGAGGTTCTATCAGCTTTTTTGCTGCCAATTATTTTTCTTTCTATTTTTTTTTTGTATTTTATTAGAAAAATTTTCTGAAATGGTGATATTAAACCAACCTTGTTTTACATTCTGATAACAATTTTGTTTTTTTTTTTTTCAGATGTTCTTCACAAGGACTATCTTCAACGACCATCAATGCAATTTCACTATAAATTCATGGATTGGAATTTAGACCTCTCTTGTCAACGTAATCTCAATATAACCTTCAACCGTTTTTCTTTTTACGTTTTGCTTTTGGTTAAAATTTGTTCTTTTTCTTTATATTGGTTTTTTTTTTCTGCTTAAGGGGTCAGTTGATACGCATAACAAACATCATTTTATTAAGGATTTAGCCACATGTACAGTTTCTACCGGCTTCAACCCACTTAATTTTTTTTACCCTTTTTGTTATTCAATTTGAATAGAATCGATTCTAACTAGCGCCTAGGAAACTTGTTAGAACTTTTGTTATGCAATGCAATGATAAAGACGTTGTCTTTGTGATTTAAGGTCATGAGTTAAAATCTTAAAATAGTCTCTCCATTTATTGGATAATACTGTATACATTTACTCTTTCAAACCTACTCAAGGGAGAGTCTCTTGTACTGGCCCGCTCCTTATTTACGAGAACAATATGAATTTCATAGATTCCTGAAATAGCTGTGGAATTTCAAGTCTGACTATGGTGCCTTGGCTTCTGTATCTTTTACATTACAGTACAACATACTGTGCCTGGACTGAGGACCCTTATTGAATGTACGGTACCTGATTCTGGGAAGGTACTAAATTAGTTTTCACTTGCCTACATAGTAACATACAATTATTTCATCTCTAATCATTTTGAATCTTGATTTTCATTGCACCTGTGATCTGACTAATGTTCCTAATCAAAATGAATTCAATTACAGGTGGAGTTTCAGTACTTGAACAACTACACTGGGATTACTGGTTGCATTGGATTATTGAGTAATCCAGAAGGAGAATATAACCCAGTTGCAAACGTGTCAGGTCTTATGGGAACCAGCATTCTGTCCCTGGGAGGCAGTGTTGCCTTTGACACATCAACAAGGATATTGAACAACCTAAGTGCTGGTTTCAGCTTGAAGGGTCCCTACCTTGCTGCTTCCTTGACCGTGTGAGCCTATCCCACAATATGTAATGTAGAGATTAAATTTATCACAAAATATATAGGAACATGAATGTGGTGAACTCTAACTAGCGAATTTAAGCAACAAAAAGATTTTAAATTGTGGTTATGTTCAGATGCGTCTAATTGCGTCAAATTTTGTGTGTTTGAAACTTGAAATGAAGCTCATTGCGATTTGATGTAGCCTGTTGCAATCCGTCACTGTCCTAATACAATTATGTTACAGTTAATTTTTGTGATTTGGAGTCACACCACAATTTGTGGTATGATGCGGCTGTGATGGTTACCGCAACCGCAATAGTGCAATCCCATGAGGTGATGTGCTCCACAATTTAAACAAAACAACATGTATGCCTTTTTTCCACTAGACAAAAGTCAGATATATGGATCTAACACTTCTTCATTATGCCCTATCATAATGCATATCAATTGACAAACTATTTAAAGCCAAGTCAAGCATTATTATTTGTTACTCCTCAGTTTTCTCTTCTAATTTCTTTCTTCAAAGCTGAAATGACTGAGATGATGAAGTTTGGTGCATGTTATGCAGGCATGACTTGTTTGACACACTAAAAGCCTCTTGTTATCTTGAAGTAAACCCCCTGACAAAGAGTGCCATTGCAGTTGAGGTGAATCACAGCCTTTCATCCAGGGAGACGACTGGTGTTAACTTTGTGCTCAGCACGAATTATTCCCTAATACTTTGGTTAAGGCCCGACTAGACTCCCATGGCAAAGCAGGTGCTCTTATTCAACTGGATTTGTTGGACAGATTATTTATAACTATGGCTGGAGAAATGGATTTTGGCAGTGAGGATATGATTCCCAAGGTTGGACTCTCCATGGCTTTAAGACCCTAGTGAAGAATTTTCAAAAGATGTTGCAACTGCATGAAAGTTTTGAATTTGGCCCTCCTTCCATTTTCTTTCAATATTGAACAGATTGAGATCCTTGTCTCTTTGATGGATTGATAACCAAGGTAACAAACCGAACACATTTCTTATGAATAAATTATAATAGTACTACAAATAAGCAAATATCTATTTATCAAAGATTTTTAAACCTTCCAATTTCCCAAGGGTATGTTTGTGAGTTTGTGATTTGGGGGAAAGAGAGGGAGAGAAGGGTTTATAGTGTAAAATTTTAAAATCTTATATTACAAGTCCTTCCATCCTCTCCTTTCCCCTTTAAATTCCAAATTCACAAACATACCCTAAGGAAAATACTACCACCTTGATATAGTTGTAAAATCTTGTGAGTGCAATGACAACAGACAACCTGTAGCATATTTCATTTGTGCAAAAGGGAAGGGGAAATATCAGAGAACATAATCTAAATTCTCAAGCAACAACAATTAAGCCTTGTACTGGGTAAGATCAATTAAATGGATTAGATAATGTCAGTGTCGTATCATAAACTAACTACTTTAAGACTGAATTTTACTTTGCACGATGTTACCCCAACTTTATCTTCAATATATTTATTTCTAATCCTACTTTATGTGGGTCCACTTATAACCTAATTTTTTCATATCTGCTCTTCTTATTGGCTTTTTTACTGTAAATTTAGTTCCACACAACTGCGCTAGTCTTAGTAGTCTATATATGTGAATTAAACTCTCAAATGGTAAATGAAATAACATCAAATTTCCTGCTTTGCAACTTCCAAAGTATATAAAACTGTATATACATTTATTGTTGATAGTTTAGGTATGCATCATTCACAATATAGAAAACTCGTATCTACAGTGATAATTAAAAGACACTGAACACACAACACAAAGACAACCGTATGCACATAGCATCATCATATATACTATCCCACACAACAGCTTGGTGGAGTAGAAACTACACATGAGAAGCTTGAAGAAGTCCTTCACGAATCTGGCTAGCTACATCGTGAACAGCACCAGGTCCATGTGGAATGAACACAGCAGAGGACTTGGAGGCAGCACCAATTTCTTTCATGGTGTCAAAATACTGAGTCACAAGCACCATGTCCATGACATCTTTTGCAGTTGTCCCTGGCACATTAACTGAGAATCCCAGCACACTATCTCTCAAGCCATCCACAATTGCTTGGCGTTGGCGAGCAATACCAAGCCCTGCAAGATACTTAGACTCAGCCTCACCCTCGGCTCGCTTAATCTGCAAGATTTTCTCTGCCTCTGCCTTCTCATTAGCTGCCACCCTCAATCTTGCAGCTGATTTCATTACACAATAACACACGCTATAAGTAAGGGCTTGTTTGATCCGCATTATTAGATAATAAAGATTGATGGTACAGGATTGATAGTATAAGGTCTGGTAACATAAGACTTGTTAAAATTTTAATAGTATGTAGTGTTTGGATTAAGCATGAATAAGCCAATCCACCAGCACAGGAAAATTCAAAATAGCACTATCGGTAGGAAAAACTTAGCACTCAGCAGAGGAATGGGTAAAATGTAGATAAAATCATTTGAGCTCAAGATAACACTTCATTAATGCACAAGCATAAGTCATAGCAGATTGAGTTGAAAGCAGAAGTTGAACTCATATTTCATACCAGCATTGATTTCATTCATAGCCCTTTTCACATGCTCATCAGGCTCTACATCAACAATCAGTGTTTGAACAATTTCATACCCATAAGTAGACATAGCCTGTTAGAAGTTAAAGCATAAAAATCAAATTAAATATAAATCCCATTTTATATAAACATTTTATAGATTATATAGAATACCTTCTCAAGTTCATCTTCTACAGCTTTGGCAATTTCATTTTTCTGCTCAAATGCATCATCCAAGTTGAGTTTTGGAACACTTGATCTAATCACTGAAATTAGATAGCAGTTTTATATGTTAGCTCATAATTTATGCTTAAACCACTTCTTGTGTGTTTGTGCATTAATGTTAAGCAGAATTATGGTTTATACCATCAAAAACATAGGCTTGGATTTGGGTCTTTGTATCGCTAAGTTTGTAGAAAGCATCACTGGCCTTCTCTGCCAGGGCACGATACTGAACTGAAGCAACAACGTTCACAAAGACATTATCCTGTAACAAAGTTACCATCAAAACTTATCAATTACATTAAGGTTTTTCTTCGGTATCTATGAATACTAGTACCCTTTTATTAATTAATGGTTATGATTGAATCTTTAATTTTCTATATTTAAATAAATTTGATTAGTGAAACATATAATACATTCTTAGTTATAAATAACTAAAAGGTATCGATAGCTTAAATTTTAAGCTTTAGTGAAAGATCGTTATAGTTAACAAACCTCTAGTTGACTATGATAAATTCTAAAAAAAATATAAATAAAAAAATCTTAAATTATCTACGAGAAGCGTCATCTAATTAATATCTAACACCTTAATTATGACATTAAAAATATAGTTATGATAAAAGATATTAATAACCTACAAAGGTGAGTTCAGTAATAACTTACAAAGCTTAGTAAACATCGAATAATAATAGTACAATACAAAACAATAGCAATTTCTTGATTAAAAATAATTAAAAATTTCTTATTTTCCAAATGCAATTTCTCAAAGAATGTCCAAATCAGCAGAAGATAATTCAAATGGCGGCTAATAAGCATTCAATGGCCCTAATAATTTGGGTGGAAATATCTAAATGCAAGAAAAATGAAAGTGAACGTAACCTTTGTCTTGGTCTCGCATCGAACATCCAATTGCTGCACCCGAAGAGAGAGATGACCTCCGAGTTGACTTCCAGTGATCCACGGCACGCAGTGGCATCCGGGCTGAAGTACCTCTTCATATTTCCCAAATCTTTCTTTCATTACCACCGTTGACTGGTCAACTTGCACACAGCACAAAAGATTCCCCATTTCCTTTTACAATCTGCAATACTCCAAAATATATATCATCATGCCAAAATATATATATATGAAGAAGAAGATCATAGAAATTCAAAGTATTTCAATCAAAGACTTATATGCAATACAAAAAGCTTCCGAGTCTTAAACTTCATGCAATATATTCATGCAATACTACAAGACATAAACTGGACTGCAAGGTATATTTGATTTGAGTTTTTATTTTTATTTTTATTTTTATTTTTTGTTTTCACATAATATAAATACTAAAAATAGAAAATAAAAACTGAAAGTAAAATTTTATTTTTTCAATATTTATAATATTTCTTTTATAAAATCCTAAAAACAGAAAATAGAGAAAATGAAAATAGTAACTAATAAGGCCTAAGACCTGTTTATTATAGTTTTCATTTTAAAATTTTATGAAGGAAATACTAAAACTGAAATTTGGAATTTTTAAAATTTTTAATATTTCTTTACAAAATCTAAAAACTCAAACTGAAAATTAAAACTTAAATCAAACATGCCCTTATAATCTCTTATCTCTTTCCAATTTTATTCACAAACATTAAAAAATACAAGTTATATGGGGTTTCCACTTAGTAAAATCATATTTAGTATATAATCTTAAATCACTTCCACTAATAAGATTATGTTGATCGATACAATAAAAACATAGCACTAGCAATAACATAACCACTCAATTTTCATCCTATTGATACATGCTTCAATGCACACAGGGCGAGAAAGGAAGACTTACAGTCGAGGGAATTGAGAGAATGTAAGAACAAATGGCGGTGGCAAGAAAGATGCGGATAAGATGAGAAATTCAGAATGACACCTCAAGTGACATTCAGACCCCAGCAAATGCTGACTTTGGAGGCCAGCATACAGCTAACTTATATGCTAACCAACAGTTGAAAATAGACAAAGACATGCTATTTTCTATACACGTCACCATTGATTAATATTATTATATTTATCCATCTATATATCTATAGCTCTTGCAGGTGTTTCCTTACAGCTAACACATGTATCATGTCATGAAGATGAAACCTAGACATATGCTTGAGATAAAAGGATCGAAAGGAAACAATTATACAATAATGGTATTAGTTAAATCCAAAAGACAAAGATACATAATTATATATGATTATTCATTTGTCAAATACCGACGTTTTATTGGTTTAGACAAGGTCTGAATTGGAGGTGTGAATGAAAAAAACTAGATTCAGAGAGCTTTATCCTTTGAGGCAAGTTAATTAGATTTCAACAAATTTTGGATATTAGTGGTTTAAATAAAAATCGTTAATTAGTCAAATGAGTAACCTATTAGAACTTTCAATGAAAACGAAATTAAATCTGGTATAAAGAATGTACATAGTATTTTAGAACTCAGCTGAGTTTCGAAGAAATCTATCAACCTAAAAGAACAAAAAAGAAAAAAGTTTAAAAGAAAACCACTGGCCAATTTTAAATCAAAATTCAATTGCGGGGTAACTTGTAATTGAGGTGGTTGAAGGTTGAGTGGGTCAACTTTTAATATATATCATGAAGCAAAAGCAAGCAGGTGCCCTAATTTTGTAGTATCTGGTAGCACTAAGCCATTTATCTTTTTGAATCAAAACTATTCCCCAATACCAAAATTCATTAGCTAAGTGTACTCCTTTTTGGATGCCATTTTGGTTTTTATTTCTCTTCTATTACTATTTACTATGCATTCATTTGAGTAGCCTTTTTTCATTGATCTAAGCCTTTCATAACAGAATTTAATTCAAATCATCACAGTGGATTGAAATGTTGAACTAGTAGTACCAGTTTTCTCAATAACATGAGTTTCTCAAAATGAATCATTTTTAGTCTTGTCAAAGTGGCTTTAGGTCCCTGGGCTGCCCCAAACCCACCATTTCAGTCCACTAAAATTTCAGTCCACAACTTAGGGCTTCTTACAACTTCCCACTAAATCCATTAAAACAGTGGTCAACACTTATAAATGGGTTACCCATCTTAAAAATTAAAATATAGTTGAATACCTAAAATCCTTTCGTTGTGACAAATGTTGAATCTTCACCTAACCTTTTTAAAATATTACCTAAACCACCACGAGTTTCAACATCAGGAGAAATTGATATAATTACTTTGGAAATATCATTAGTTATAAAGAAAGTACTTGACCCAAGTTCTTTCTTTGTTCTTTCTTTATCCCTAATGATACTTCCAGCATAGCAACATCAACCGTCATTCAGGCTCGTGGTGATTTCAGGATGTATTCTAATACTTTAAGAGGGCGGGTGAAAATTCAACACCCTGTAGGGGTCCAATTTGGGAAAACTCATGCCACTGAGAGTGCTGTTGGTTCAAAATTTCAATCCTCTGATATCGATTCAATTGCATTCTGGAAGATGGGCCAACGAAAAAGCCGCACAAATCAACAAAGTAAATAGTGATATAAGATTTATAGAAACTGAAATAGCATATAAAAAACGAGTACATTTAGCTAATGAATTTGGGTCTCAAAAGGATAGTTCCAATTCAACAAGGATTAGTGCTGCCATATACTACAAACGTATCGGCACCTGCATTCAGCTTTGCTTCATAACTGTATCAAAAGACTTGCATATACAAAAGTTTTCAAGTCTTCACAAATACTTGCTAACAGCAACCTAATTATGCAAATAAAAACAAACAATAACATCCTACAGACCTGTATTTAATTCTTTCTTAACAGGCGCATAACACTTGTATTATGAAGAAGAAACCTAGAAATACTTAGGCATAGAAGGATTCAAGGGAGAAAATTGTGCAATAATTGTATTAGTTAAGTCCAAAAGACAAAGATATATAATTAATTTACTAGTCAAATACGTACCAAAGTTTTGTTGGTTTAGACAAGGTCTGAATTCAAGTTGTAGATGAAAAGGAATCAGCTTTTTCCAGAGAGCTTCACCCGTCGAGCCAAGTTAATTATTAAATTCTAACAAATTTTAGATGCTAGTTATTTAAACATAAATTTAATTAGTCAAATGAGTAACTTGTTGGTGTTGGTTTCAAGTGTGAGTTCAAATTGGTTATCTTTAACTTCAATAGTATATATTGGAGACCCATAGACTCATTCTTAAACTTTTAGTTAAGATGGAATATTCAACCACTTTTATAATTTATTGCTTCTATGTAATTGAAAGAACGAAAATAAAAAACTAAAAAAGTTTTCAAAAAAACCAGTGGCGAAATGAAATTGAAATTCAATTGCGGGGTAATTTTAAAAATCCATTGCTTGTAGTTTAAGCAATAATGGGTCAACGTCAACCAAAAAACTGATAAATAAAAGAAAAAAAATGAAAAAGCAATTTGCTCCAACGCCAAAGGTACGTAGTATTAGTTAGGATATGTTACAGGCAAGTTCTATGCCAATTTATCCAAAAGAAAGTAAGAGAGACTACACCGAATAAAATCTTTCATTGCAAATTTTTTATCGCATAAGAATTCTAAAAACTATTCATACAATGAATCACTTACACTCGGATGACTAAACCTAACTTATATTTATAACCCAAAACACTAGCAAGGCTTTTGCTTATTACCAATGTGAAACTTCAAATTAAATCTCAACAATTGAGATATATTATATATAAATATAAAGGTTTAATTTTAATATATTAATATTGTAATAAAATGATCATTCAATCAAATCATTTCATTTGTATGACCTTTCAAGTAGTGAATACAAAAGTCAACCATACTTCTTATCATGAAACCATATCTCTCAAAAGTTAATTAGTTGATTGAAGACACATGAATAATTTTACATCTAACACGCCCCCACATATGGATGCCTCTTTTGGGTTTGAGCTCATAATAGAGGATATCAAGGATTGAACTCCTCTAATACCATATATATCATGAAACTATATTTTCTAAAAACTTAAGCTGAGAGTACACATGAATAGTTTTATATATAAAACTTTTTAATATTGATTGATAATATATGATTGGATAAAAATAAAATTTTAAATATAAATATCATATTATAAACAATAAAATAATTAATTAAATCAGAAGATAAATATAATTTTATAATGTTTTAACTATAAATTTCCATCAAAATAATATAAAAGAGTAATATTATTTGAGGATTTAGATCATTAAAATGACAATCCCTCTAATGTGAAAAAGTGAGGGGTTTTCACATATGAATCAATAAAGTGAATGGTGTGTGCAGTGGCTGAGCTAAATTTTGTTATTTAAATTGATGAATATTATTGCTATTTAGATCAATTTGTACTTTTTTTCTAACAATAATTTTGCTTACAACATGAAAATATTAATTTGTTATTAAATATTTAAATGGTTAAAATTAAATATGTATTTGAATTAATTTATTTTATATTTAAAATGATTAATAATAAAAATAATATTATTAACATAAATGACAATTCATTAGGCAAGGGTGGGAGTAGTCCCATCCCCACCCTGCTTCTAGATTTCCCCTTCTCCATTCCTATCCTCCATGGTGGGGAAAATTCTTGTTCATCTTCAACCCTCATAGATCCTCATCCTTCACAAGGATCTATGGTTACCTTAAAATATTTAAAAAGTATAAAATTATACAAAAAATTTAGATAATCCTTTTTGTGAAAAAAATGCAAAAAAATAATAAAATAAGATTGATTCAAGTCTTAGAGTCTAATTAGTATTATACCATTATAATTTATAACACTAAATCCTAAACTTTTAATAAATTCTACAATATAAACCTTTTAACATAGTACAATATCATTACAAAATTGTTGGAATGCCCTTGGAGTCAGGATGGGAATCACCATAGGACGAGGGCATTATAAACCCTCCCATCCCCACACTAAACATGGGGATGCTATTGTCCCCATCCATGCCTCCACTAGAAAGAAATTCTCCAAAGATAGGGATTCAAATGTAGTGCTCCTACACATCGTCCTACCAATAGATCTCCATTATTGTCCCTAATTACTAAGACGAAGATAATTTATACAAAAAAATTGTTGACTAAAATTAACATAAACCAAGCGCATCATGCATGAAAAGCTCTAATGTTGGTGAAGGATGGAAATTTTTCATCCGCAAATAGTATCTTCTGTGTCCCTTAATCATATATTGACACATTAAAAAATAAGAATAAAAATAAATTTAAATATTAAGTTATCAAATATACAATACATATCTGACATATTAATAAATAATTGAGGAAATATAAAAAAGGACACCAAAATTATTATATAACACAATCTCTCCACTTCTTATTAATAATCACTCTTAAAAAATCATATTATTTTGATATATTAAAAAATTAATATATTTAGTTATAATATAGCCAGACACATTAACAAAATCATGTCATTTTTTTTAAGGCTATTAATAAGGAACTGAGGAGTAGCAAATTCATTCTCCCTTGGTGTACCCCAAAAATTTCTCGCGACGGTTTCCGGTTTTGGATAAAGCAATTCCCAAGATGATTGGTGGAAATCGAACAAGAAGATCGCGTTGTAGAAGAACAGGTTAAATTATTATTTTCGCAGAAAATTAGAAAAAAAAAAATTCTAGTTCGTGGCTTCGAGAGTCTCTTTCTCTATCGTCCCACGTGGCAGTTTAGACACCCTTCACACACGAAAACCTCTCTCTCTTCCTCTTACCCCAGGCTTCCCAAACCCATCATCCATGGCGGTCCCTGCACCTTCCTCCCCTCCTTCTCTTCGATCCCTCATCCACTCCAACCGACTACCTTCTCCTCCCAATTCCGCCACAAACCCTCCCTCCCCACCACCACGACCAAACCCCTCGCCATCGTCGCCATGGCCACAAAACAGAAGGTAATATAATCATGTTTCCCAAATTCTAAAGGTATATTTGTGAATTTAAAATTTAAAGAAAGGAAATATTATAAGTCCTTCCTTTCCCTTACTTCTCCTCTTAAATCCAAACTCACAATCGTAAGAGTAACTAACTGCATAACCGTCTAACAAACTAACCGTAACAGCTGTAACCGTATAACTAACTACTTAACCGTAATGTTTTTAAATTAGGTGAACAAGTACGATGAGAACTGGAAGAAGGAGTGGTTCGGAGCGGGGATATTCTACGAGGGCAGCGAGGAGGTCGAGGTTGACGTGTTCAAGAAGCTGGAGAAGAGGAAGGTACTCAGCAACGTGGAGAAGGCGGGGCTTCTGTCGAAGGCGGAGGAGCTGGGGCTGACGCTCTCCTCCATCGAGAAGCTCGGAGTGTTCTCCAAGGCCGAGGAGCTCGGGCTGCTCAGCTTGCTCGAGAGGGCCGCCGGATCCTCTCCCTCCGCCCTCGCGTCGGCGGCGCTGCCGGCACTGGTCGCAGCCGTGGCGGCGGTGGTTCTTATTCCCGATGACTCCGCGGGGCTCGTTGCCGTGCAGGCGGTTGTAGCCGCCGCGCTCGGCGTCGGTGCTGTTGGGTTGTTCGTTGGGGCTGTTGTGCTCGGCGGGTTGCAAGAGGCCGATTGAATGAGTGAATGTAATTGTAGATCGTCAAAGTAACTTTGAATTTTTTTGTTTTTATTTTTTATTTTAGTTTTAAAAATTATTAATGGAAGTGACTATAATTGACGTGTATCAAAGTCTTTGGTCGGAAGTATATTGCAGCATTAGGTGAAGTGGGGAACTTCATGGTGTGTTTATTCAGTTGGACGGTAAAAAATGAGTAATTTTTATTGATAAATTTTATATATAATTTTATAATTTGAATTTATTTATAAAAATTAACAAAGACTTGATCAATAATGTTACTTATGAGATGAGTTAATGCTCATTTTGGGGTTATGTAGCGAAGACAACCCAATGAGCAAAAGTTATCAATGCTTCACTCAGGTGGCACGGTGGCAGTTAGAATAATTCAAAAGACATCCTTAAGGGAAAATAGTCTCGGATAATAATTAAGGAAATAGAGCATCTTGCATCAGATATGAACTCGGCATAACCAATATAAGGCAGGAAAGATATGAACTCAGCATAAAGAAGTGGTAAACATTTCTCAAATAAATAAGGAGGCCAATCTTTAAATTTCAGTATCTGAGACCAATTATCCTTATGACTGTTTTCAGTAAAGAATTGGTGGACATCAATCTCTTCCTGCATTTAATCAACAGCTCAAGCAAAAAATGTGGAAATCACTAGCAACAGAAAAGACATGTTAAGTAGAAGCAGTAAAGAACTGGTAAAACAAAGCACAAACGATTTACTCTAGTCTGATGACATAACAGAAAAATAAAATCAGTACAACCGGAAAACAATTATATTTTCTACCTGAAAACAGAGAAAAGAAGTATGCCTTAAGTGATTCCGCTAAAACCAGGGATGCATGTGCTGAGTGCATGAGAGGTATCCTAACAATGCCTTCAACAGCAAAGCAACAATGTACAGCAAATGCACGTATCACCACCACCACCACCACCAACATCAACAACAATCTTCAAAGCCTTGTCTCACTAAGTGAGGTCAACTATATAGATCAAGTGACACCACAAAACTCTCATAAATCATATTAACATTAAAACCATTGACATTTAAACCTTTTTTAATTATTTCCCCTAGAGTTTTCATCAGTCTTCCTCTACGTTTTTTTATGGTGTTATTCTCCTTGATCTACTCTTCTTACTGGGATCTTTAGAGCTCTAAACATGTCCAAACCTTATTAATTCTCTATGATAGGCACCACTCTATTTCTCTCTAATGTATTCATTCCTTATTCTATCTTATGTGATCACTCATCCATCGCAACATCCTCTTCTGTGCCACATGTAGCTTATTGTCATGTTAACCTTTCATCGTCTAACATTTAGTCTCATATAACAAAGCCAGTTTTATTGTTATGCGGTAAAATTTACCATTAACCTTCAGTGGTATTTTTTTTATCACAAATAAGACCTGTCTCTTCACTTTAATCATCCCATTTGAATTTTATGGTTAACATCTCCCTCTATTTTTTCTATCACTCTGAATAATAGAACCAAAATATTTAAATTTTGTGACTTATGGTATGATATCATTCTCAAATTTCACTTCTAAGTTAGAATGTGTGTGTTTATTGGGCAAACTTACACTTCATATACTTCATCTTACTTCTGTTTTATATGAAATCCGTGTACCTCCAAAGCTTCCCACCACAACTCTAGCCTTCTGTTTATTTCTTTTCTCAATTCTTCTATTAGGACTATAACGTTTGCAAACAATATACACCAAGATACTAGGTCTTAAGTATGTCTTGTAAGTATATCGAAGGCTCATTATGCACGTATCACCATGGAAATAAAAAATAAGGCCTCAAGTTTGCAATCACTAACCTTGCTCCAATTTCCCACCCAACCACAACATCCATAGCAAATAATATCATTTTCTCCACCTGTTTCCAAAGAAGCAGCAATCAGGGTGGGTGGAAGCATTTACATTAAATCCCAACAAGAAACTATTCGACATGACAATATGACAGAATGGCCAGTTCAGTTCTTGCCGCATTTATCAAATTTCAATAAATTTGTCCTAAAATGGGTCAAGTTGGTCACATTAACTTCTCATACACAAATGCCTAATAAGCAGAAAATCTACACATGGAAAACCAAGAAAATTAAGTCAAAGTTAGGACACATCCAACCAAATTTCCATAAGCCAAGATTAGATATCCATCTTCGTATTAAGTACCCAGATAATAAATGTTTCAAAAGAGTCATTCAAGCCTTGGTGTATGTTTGACTCTGCATTTGCAAAATTAATTCTAAAATAAAATTATTTATGTTTGGTCATTCATCTAGAATTAATTCCAGCAAAAGCAATAAATTTTCACTTCTCCAGAATCAATTTTAGATACCAGAATTGATTCTAATTTCTAGTAACCAAACATCGCTATTTTTTTTATAGAATTGATTTTAGGCTCATAAAGTCAATTTTGGTGGCCAAATGCTCAGCCAAACATGCTGCAATTCGATGTCAAAAATGACATTCAAGGACCAATTTGAATAGGCATTGTTATTCCAACACTTAAAATAGGTGTCCAATTAACACCCACTTCACCATTGGATATGATAGATGAGTGAAAAAAATGGGAGCCACCATCAGATCCAATGGTAAAGAAGTGGTGTCCAATTGAACATTCACTGTGGGTGTTGAAATAACATTTTTATTTGAATAAAGTAATATTATGTGTACAATAAGATTACACAATAAATGTACATCATATACTTTATCACCATTAGATGTGATAAGTGAGTGGAATAAGTGGGGACCACTCATCACATTTAATGGTGATAAATTGTGTAGTGTACATTTATTGTAATATAACATTATTCATTTGAATATAACTGCTATTTCAAGTCACATAAGAGCTATAAACTTCTAGAACCAAAAAGAAAGAAAAAGGGAGATATAAACTTGGTGCATGCTAGTTGTGTGCACCATTGTTTTAAATTGCGGATTGCATTACGTGATGCGGCATATCGCGGTTGCGGTCGAGCGCAATCATATCGCAATTGATGTATTTTCATATAATTAACCGCAATGTAACCACAATGAGACCGCATGGGACCACATGGAGGTTTAGGCCGCAATGGTCCATGGCCGTAACAGGCTACAACGGGTTACTTTTCAAGTTGCAGCTTGCAAAAAATTTCACGCCACATTAGCGCTATACGCGTCGTGACGGTTGCATTATCCACAACCGCATCGACGCAACCACAATTTAAAACATTGGCATGCACCAAGGCAACAAGCATCGTTAGTCTCTAAAGTGAAAATGCAAAATTAAGTCTGTTTGGTTTGAGTCTCTAGTTTTTAGTTTTCGTTTTCAGTTTCAGTTCATATTTCCTTCATAAAATCCAAAAAACTGAAAATGAAAACTGAAAACTAAAATCTAAGGCCTAAAGTTCTAAAATTTCAATAAAGGATAAAAGAAGTTTTAAAGCTCCACCCTCTTCCCCTTTATCCGTTAATTTTAATTTGAATTGTGTAGTAACCCCATATGAGAGGGCGCCTAATTTCTCCTCCCCTTTCTCAGCTTGTGGGAGATTCATGGAGTTGTAGGTCTAATTGTGAGGGTGGGTTTGGTAATCCGTTTTGACTGGACGCTTTAGCTTATAGAAAAATATAAGTCGGTTTTCTTTTTTTTTTTTATTAAACTAAAAGGTTGGGTGTTTTTGCTCCTGACTTTAAAAATCAGAGGTGCTTTTTTGAGCATCTCATGGGTACTTTTCACAATTGACTTTTGTTTTTTGAAATATAAAAAAAAATTAAAAGATAAATGCAAGCCTTGAATTTTAATAAAAACCCAACTTTATCCTTTAACTAATTAAGGCTTTTAGTGTTTTACACTTCCCACAAATATTTATGCCTACTATAGTCATTTTATATTTTAAGAATAATATTATAACATATTTACCAAATACTATTTTAATAACTCCTATTTATTGAGAATAACTTTTATATTATTTTATTAAACGATATTATTATGACATTTTGAGAATATATTTTTAAGAGCTTCAAGAACTCAGCAGCTTTTTGAAAGCTCAAACAACTCAATAGCTTTCTAAATCCAGCCTGAGCCCTGGACAAGAAAAAAGATAGACGAGAAATCATACATGGAGAAGTCATCTTAGTAATACCGTCATTCGTCCCAATACTGCCATCTGGCCTAGTCGTGTTGGAGAAACATATTTCCGCTACATCACTCCCAACATTTACAGACCGATAGCTACCTCATCAATGTGATCTACAACTATGAATATCTATGACATCATATCAACATGATGATATGCATGCTTTACAGAAACCAGTAAGTCACTACAGAAAATGCCTTCAATTCTCATAGGACCTCTTTAATCAACGAAAAAAATAACAAACACACAACAAATCAAAGCCCATTGAAAACAACCATGGACATATCTAGTCTAAAAATAACTGTACAAGTCGATATATAGTCAGGGTAATTTGAACGATTTGAAATTCAAGCAAACAAGAGAGTACAATGTTTAAACAAGTATACAAAGTGCTTTGGAAATTTAGACTCATCAAAGGACATATGACTATTGCACTAATTTTTGCCACTCTATTCATCACCCCCGTGATGATGTCTCCTTCTTTTCTGATTTCTTGACATCTCTACCCATCCTTGAATCATTGTATCCACTTGAATCAGAGTCAGATGATGATGAGGCCCTCTTGCTCTTCCGCTTGTGCTGTATATCAGAATCCTCAGATGTTTCAGAATCAGAATCAGATCGACGGCTTCTCCGTCTCCTCCTCTCCTTCCTACTCTTTCTTTGCCTGCGCCTATACTCATCATCCTCATCTGAAGACTTGTCCCTCTTCCTCCTATGCTCCCTCCTTCTCTTCCTCCTCCTCCTTTCACCGGAATCATCTGAATCACTAACTTCCCTCTTCCCACTTCTCTTCTTTGACCTTCCTCTCTTTTTCCTCTTGTCAGAATCCTGGTCTGACCAATCATCATCCAAATCCCTCTTCTTTCTAGAAGAACCTCCCCTCCCACTAATTTTCTTCCCAGATCTTTCAGCAAGAATTCTCTCAATCTCTGAATCATACTCAGAATCTGAACTCTCACTATCCTCCTCCTCCTCCTCTTCTGAGCTCTCAACCACCTTATCAGCCTTCCCCTTCAACTTTTTATCCAATCCAACCAACCCCAGAGGCTGCACAGCTTCAGCATCCTTATCCTCATTATCATCCTTGATTTTCACATAGTTCTTGCACTGAAACTTGAGGTGCCCAACACGGCCACACTTCTTGCAGGCCCCACGGAGACATCAACATCAGAATTGGTTATCTTAGCAAGCTGAAGAAGCCCCTGGAAGCTGGCATAAGCATTCTCAGCATCAGGTTGGGCACTTGGCAGATTTTGCGAAGAATCCTTGTCATCCTTGTTTGGCGCATAAGGGTCATAGCCAATGGCACTCTGCCATATGCCATGGGTTTGAAGGGCTGCACTACTATGCACCCGGTTGTTCGGGGCATGCGAACCCTACCTGCCGTAGCCGGCATCTTGAGATTTTGATGTCAATCCCCAACCTGGGGAAAAAAAAAAAGCCTCTTAGTACCAAGAGCCATAAAAACAAGCTGAAAAGAATCAGCAAGAAAGATTCTGTGATTTCTATCACATACCAAAAAACAAAACAATTAATATGACCGACCTCCAAGGGTTTAGGGTGAAGTTCTCTCATCTAGGGTATGTTTGGCTGGAAGGCAAGAGTCACTCCTTGATTGAACTTTGACGTGTAAAATTACACATGAAGGTTCATCATGAAAAATTTACCCCAATTTTTACTCTCCAAACAAACATATCCCTGAGGAGAAGCTCATCATGTTCATATCAATCTATTATATGTTTGCATCTAGCATTGGGTAGACCTCATATAATAACTATCAGCTCTACCACAATCACTCTTTTTTTGATCAATAAGAGTTTTCTCATATATCTTGTAGTTATCAGCATAAACTAATCCAAACCAAACACACCCTTGGTCAGCACACGGCATAAACTTACCCAAATTCATATTTCTACAGAACAAACAAGCATACAAACAATAGAATCCAAAACAGAACAAAATTACCGTGATGATAACGCACCTCAATTTTTACAAATAAGGAAAGAAAAAAATTAACCCTAGAATCAATCAAATAGGGCTTCCGACTATCTTTTGGTAATTGTATGGTGTTAGCCTAAATACCAAATTCAATAATAATCAGAATCGTTATTTTATATTTCTTATCATTGGCTAAGTTATCGCAGATTTGATTTGAGAGCAATAATGAATTAAAAGGGAAAAGGGGGAAATAGCGATGAATGAGAGAATGAAAGGGGGGCATAAGAGAGAGAGAGAGGAGCAAACAGAGGCAGAAGAAACCGCTAAACGAACTTGTCGTGGGCGGCGGCTAGGAGGAGCTTTGTCAGCAGCAGGTTTCACAGGCGTAGGCAGAGATGAGATCAGAGGAGAGGAAGCGTTGGAACTGAGCTGAGGCGGTGAATGTGAATGTGAAAGATTTGGATTTCGATTTGGATTAATGAGACACGCGCTATAGAGTTTTTTATTTATTTTCTTGGGGTACAAGAAGGGGCAAGAGGCCCAAGACAGAGAGACAAACTACGGCATGGAAATGTCACATGGCAATGGGCCCTATAATAGAATCATCATCCCTCAAGACTTGAGGTAGTCCATGACATGGAGAGCTCCAAATATGACCAAAAAAATATTTTAAAAAATTAGGGAGTTATAGATGAAGGTGTTAAATGGGCTAACCCATTCATTTGCCCCTAACCCACGTGGGGCTAAAAAACCCACAACAGGAAAAAGCCTATAGGGTCAAAAGCTCACGTGGACCTTGTAGGTTAGAGATTTATAAAATTTTAAAAATTCATCACATTAAAATGAGCTGATGGATTCCAGACGATTGGCCCAACTATGGGCTAACCCCAACCCATCTATGAGTTAACCTTAGCCCACATGAGCTAGCCCATAAAAAAAATTTCAGATTTTGATTTTTTTAAATGAATTAGAGAAGCACAAGACTACGTATCCAGATAATGCAAAATGCAAAATTTAAATACAAATAAAAAAAAAAGTTTAGTATTGTCAAATAATTTCTAATGTCTATTAAAATCAAAAGAAACCATAAGTCCATAATAATACAATTGTTATAGAATTTCAATAAACTCTTAAAGTTCAGAAAATCTAGGTTTAATTGGGGATCAAGAATGGCTCCAAAAGCCAAGACTATGTCAAATTTTTCCATCATTCTTCTAGCCATGACATCCTCCTCATTAAATTGGTTTTGATCCAGCATGCATTGAATTTTCCATACTTGCATAAAATACAAGTTTGAAGTCGGATAAGAGGAACCTAAGATTAGATTTGTCATCTCATAGAAGGGTTCCAAAAATTCACACATCCCTCCCTTCTTCATTCTTCAAATGATGGACAATATTTGTAATTGTTGTCTATCACTCGAAGAATATCAATATACTTCAAATTTTATTGCACTTTCCAGCATCATATATGTTGAATTCCATCAAGTCGAAACATCTAATTTCAAACCCATTCTTTCATCAACGATAGCTTGTTGCACACATTCTTTAAGCTTTATCATTCTCGCATCAAATCCCTCACATACTTGACACTTTCTCTAATTTTAAACAATGTTTCGCTTGCCGCTTAAAACCCTCTTGCACAATAAGATTAAGTATGTAAGCACAACATTGCACATGAAAATCCTCCATCACACAATAAATGATTTTGTAGACATAGATGGGCCTTCAAAGTATTCTACATGCTACCATTTGCAAAAGCATTGTCCAAAGTAATGGAGAACACCTTCTTATCAATTTCCCATTGCTTCGGACAATCAAATAACATGGCTTCCAATTCAACCCCAGTGTGTGGAGGCTTCATTCGACAAAAGTTAAGGATTTTATTAGTTAGTCTCCAACTTTCATCAACAAAATGCGTAGTTAAATGGATATAACCCTTTGTGGTAGATGTGTCCATACATCAGAAGTTAAACAAACCCTATTAGGTCCTAGACATCACTTGCTAAAGTTTATCCTTTTCTCTAAGTAAATTTTCCAAATATTTACACCAGTATTCCTAGAGTGCATCACAACACTAGGGTTCAAATTTGGCCCATTCATTGATCTTCTCATACTCAACAAAATTAAAAGGAAGATCATGTTTGATTATAGCTTGTGCAAGATCACAATGAGTCTTTTGATTAATCTTAATCATACTAGATTTCCCCTCTTGATAAGTCAACATTTCAACCTTATTGACATTTGCATTCGTGATGCTTTTGCAACTTGCTACATGACGACTTAAATGGGAAGTTCGTAATTATTTTTGGTCTTAGGATTTTTCCCGACTAGCTCCGACCACAGTAATTACACACGGCTCTTTCTATACCATCCTTGTCTATCGCATTCCTCATAAAAAAATTGTACTTGACAAAATTTTGACGCATTTCCCTTTGATCTCCAAGTACACGACTTGAAAGTGGTAGGATTTACCACGAACAAGCATGCATTTAAAACAAAAGAAAATGCAATGACCAAAATTTTGTCAAGTACAAATTTTTATATTTAAAGAATAAATATTAACCAATTGAAGAGAAAATTTCTTCCCAAATTGTCCCACTTGGACAATTCAAGATTCAATATAGTGAATGGTACAAAAATGTATACATGCTCACTATATTGAATCTAAACGAGAATCCAAGGTTTCACTCAAACTAATATACAATAACAAAAAAAGGATCATTGCATAACAATCAACAAATATTCAAGCTCCCTAGAACAAGTTTTGTACTTTTTGTTCATTTACGAAACTTCAACAGAAAATTTAACTAAGAAGAACAAATAGCGAACTATTTGAATTAATCAAGTCTATGTAGGGGATACATTTTTGTGTTATGGAGAAAGTTTTCAATAAAGTTAAATTTTAATGATTTTTTATAAACAACTATGGCTATAGATTCTCTATGTAGAGTCTACTTTTGTTTCTATGGCAATCAGAAAAATGCAGCTTGAAGATTCAAAATTTCTTATATAGGATGGTCTTGTCCTGAAAAAGCTAAGGCTGTTCCTAGATTGAGGAGAGATAGCAACTCAAGCTCGAGTAACAATGTGAAGAAAATTCCTGTTAAGAAGGTTGGAACGATGGAAAGCAAAGGAGTTATAGCATTGTCTAACTAACGTATGAAATAATTTAAAGTTTGAACGAAATGTTCATAATTTTATATATACATAATTTATTTAACCCAACTTAAATAAAATTTATTTATCATTTTAGACCAAAAAAGTTCTTTTGATTCATTTGTAGTCATATTATCAGCTCATATGAGTTATAATTTTTTTTGAAAAATATGCATTTTTTTACTTTATTTATTAGACTATTAACATCATTTTGAAATTGTAGATGACATATGGGTCATCTTCATCATGACGTATAGTTGATCCCAGACTAAAAGATACATCTTTGTTCACGATGCAAGAAACTCATTTTTTCCAACACATCTAGAATGGAAAACCTGATCGAAGATTATATGTTAGACAATCTATGCCTACTCATAACAGAGTTGAGGCAATTCATAATGCCATTATTCCATATTTACAATTGGCAGGATTTTATGAAGTGGCAAAGCTTGCATTCTTTCAAGTGGACCCTACATTGATATCTGCTTTAGTGGAACGTTGGAGGCTTGAGACACATACATTCCACATGCCTTCGGGAGAATGTACAATCACATTGCAAGATGTTGCTACCTAATATAGTTTCGTATCAACGAAAGACCAGTGATTGGCAGCACTTTTGGTCCATGGGAACGGTCTTCCAACAACTTGGTGTAACTTCCCTAGAAGCCAATTACATGGTGCTCGAGTACAAATACGTTGGTTGGATGCTACGTTTAGTGATACAAATAATTATATTGATGATGAGGTCCAACTTCAATGATTTGCTCGAGCATATATATATTTTGAGCTTGATTGGAGGACTTTTGTTTCTAGATCATTCTAGAAAGTTGGTACCCATAAGGTTTCTACCACTGTTAGAGAATTTTGCGAGGCTGGAGAATACAATTGGGGTTCAATAGTGTTGAGTTACTTATATCATGAGCTATGCAATTTCATAGATTATGGTCAGCGTGATATCAGAGGCATGTGTGTCTTAGTTCACTAATGGGCATAGGATAGATTCCTGCTAATTATATTACCCCAAATGGTCTGCCACATCTGATAGTTAATGCTTCATATGGCACTCGATATGCCCTTCGAATGTGAGCCCAAATGGCCCTTCAAATTTTTTACCATTTGAGTACACAAAGATAAGAAAAGTACTCATTTTTCAATAACAAACATAGAAAAAAAAAATCAAAGACAAGTAGGAGTGATTTAGAGTAGATAACCAAAGAGGATGAGACAAACTCAAATTAAAAAAAAAAAAGCACAAAGGGAGAATTGTCTATTAGTAATTCAAAGTAAGAAAATGAAGGAGGAGAAAAAACTTGTTTGGTGTGAAATTTGACAGAAGATAAGAGATATATATATATAAAAGTAAAAAGGGTAGTGAAAATAACTCAAGGAAAAGCTGATAACTACCACATGGCAGCATCAGGTGAGTGGTGCTTTTCAACTAGCACCACTAGTGGCGCATGGCGCAATAGCGCCATTTCCAGTTGTTGCCACGTACGTGGAGTTACCAAGTTTCTCCTTCGGCAAGGCGTGCTTGCGTTGTCCATCAATGTGACTAAACGAAGTGATGCTGAATGAGTTTTCGCCATCGGTGGTGCTATGTGCAGTAGTGCCACTATGTTTGACATGACAACAAAAATTGGGGTGGTTGCTGGCATGGCAAAAATAAACCCAGACGTAAAAATACTTTCAAAACCACACCAATATTGTAAATAGATGTTAATTTCACACCAATTTAGTAAAAATGCCGGTTTTTGGTTCAGTCAACGGAATCGGCCCAATTTTCAAAATAATATTCAATATAGAATAATTATAAGAGTTTAACTGATATACACAGATAGTATAAAATACCTTTACCTTGGCAGGCAATAAACAAATGACAAGTAATCCATCATGCGCAGGTTTTGGAAATTTAAATTAAAGTTAGTTATAAAATAATTTATGTGACAACTTTCTATTGGACGACGTGTAAAGATTTTTATACTATGAGTGAGCTAATTAAACTCTAATTATAAAAAGGCGTGATATGCCCATCAAAGAGAAAAACAAAAGAAAATTGATATGATTTAAATCCTATGCAAGCCAGACAATTTACGGATGATATTTGCTGCAAAAATTCTATCATGATCAGACAATTTATGGCTAAGAAAAATACGAGTAGATATACGAAATTAATCTTGAAAAGGGTGTAAATATATGTACGTAATGCTTTTTTTTTTAATTTAGAAAGGTAAAAAAGCCTTATAAATAATTATCATTCAACAATTGGACCAATGCAATAAGGACCAAAATCAAACATTAAAAAAATTATAAAAAGAATAAAAAGAATAAAAATGTAGAGGAAAAAATCAGAATTCATTATATTTATAACAACAAAAAATATATTTAAGTCAAATTATTTATAAAAATTTAGAATAAATCTATATCTTTGTTGTGTAAGTATTGTTCGGATAAAGAGTAAATTACACTAATCTCCCCTTAGGTTTGGTGAAATCCAAGCTACCTCCTCTCTATTTATAAAATTTGCTCAGAGGTCCATGAGTTTGTGAAATCATTATATCAACCTCTCATGAGTTTATAAAATAATTACACTGACCTCTCATATATATATTGCACAATGAATAGTGTATCCAGGAGAGGTCATGTCAATGGACAAATAGGGAGAGTTGGGATGAATTTCACCAATTCTAAGGAGGTCATGTGTAATTTTCCCTTGGATAAATGAAAAATAATTTAGAATAACTATTGTTGTGTATCCTTGTTGGATAATATCTTTTGTATATATATATATATAATATTTGACAATTGGTTCTTTATTTTTTATTAGAATTTTAAAATCTAAAACTAGTATGTTCATTCAATACAACATGGAGATGTGTCAAGCAAGGCTACCACCCTAGAATCATCATCCCTCAAGACTTGAAGTAGTCCATGACGTGGAGTGCTCCAAATTCTAATTTGGTTTATTCTATAAAGTGAAATCTCTTTTAATAGTCTAAATTATATATCAGTTAAGGGTGATTAAGCCAAAAACAACATTAAGATTGTTAGAAAACAAGGAGTATATTAAAAAGAAATTCAAATAATAAAAAAGGTGCAAAACAATTCCTTAAGAATCCTTCTGTCTAGCATCTTTGGAAATTTAGAAAGTTATGGAAGAAAGAATGAAAGCAATAATAAAAAAAATTAAAAATGTTAAACCCTCAATAAAAAAATTGGTTAGATTTTGATACAAAAATTGAACCAGTTTAGTTAATAGATTTTATATCAAATGGAGTAGAGTTGAGAGGAAAAGGCTTAGGTTTCTTAAGTATAAGGTACTAGATTTGATCATGTACTCGGGTGATTAATCTCTCATATGACAAATGGTCTTGAAACCTAAAAGATGATATATAGATTTTATTTTATTTTGGTTAGGTTCTATATTATTGGATTGATTTGAATTGATTTGTTTCTCTCTTAAAACGTTTTAAAAATATAACATTTAAGTTCATTAAATTAAAATAATCACTAATATTTCAGTAAAAACTATGCAAGTATAAAATCTAATTTGATTATATTAAAGGTTATACTAAGTTTACGACTGACTAGTTAAGAAAGTATAATAAAAAGTTTGAACATAAATGATATATAGAGTTTAATTTCTTTCAAATGACAATGTAAAAAAAATTGATCCAATTATATCTTTTAATTTGTATAACTTTTCAAATAATGGATATGAGCTCAATCACCTTGTTTTGCTAATGTTGCAACACATAATTAAATAACAGTAGAAAAAAGTTCTACACCATTAATGCATTAAAATTAAACTCAATTATATATAGATTCAAAACTATTGAGATAATTAGAAATATAGAACCTTGATTTAAGATGTGATAAGAATATGAATAAGTAATAAGTAATAGTTAATATATCTCATGAATGTATATAAATTGTGTACAAGCGATTAGTATTACATGGTTGTGATCGATTTTAAAGAGTAAAATTGAAAACTGAAATGAGTTGATCGATTGATTTTTACTACTAGATAAGAACCAATCTAAATTATTATTTCGGCTTTGATCAATTTTTAGTATAGATTCAATAGTGCAAAAAATAAAAAAGATAGGGATAAAGGGGAAACACAAATATTTTTAACGTGAAAACCCATTATGAGGACAAAAAACCAAAGAACAACAAAATCTCCACTATGAAAAATGTTGATGATTACAGAAGAAGGTTTGACCAAAGAGACAAAATATGCATGGCCTCCTTGTTTGCTATCAACGTGGTAGAAATCACCAAAATGAACAATATTGAAGCCAGTGAGAGATTGTGTGGCTGATACAGATTAAGCTCGTGTCTCACAAAAACACGAGTTTTATTCTGGCTATCAATGTGAGAATCTTTCTGGCATGAAAGGCAATTTGGTAAACTCAGAGTCCCCATGCATGTGCATTCATGTTAAATGCATTCCCCTATTCTTGAAATAGGGTGTCCTCTCACCTAAAATTTCCAAAAACAAACAGCATTAATAAATTAACAAAAAAGAAGATAAAATCAAATTATAAATTAAAAATATAGAATGATAAGTATCAACGTACTTGTTTCTTTGAAATGCATGCAATTCCAAAAATGCATAATTATGCTAATTCATTCTCTTTCTGCAGTGTTTCCATGAAAGCATTTCTCGTGTATACGTTGGATAAGACATGACACTCCCAATGAGATTCTCAAAATCCCTCAAAGCCTCCATGTTATGATCAAAATCAGTCGTTTTCTTGATCTGCTCAAGTTGGAGTCGAGCAGCTTCTCTCTGTTTTTCTATCCTCATCTGCTTCCAATTTGACAAAGTCTTCTTTATTGTATTATCATCATGCATGGTAGGTGTTGGTACTTTATAATTACTTTCCAGCAATAAGGGTGCTTCAACACAATCCATTTCTCTTGTGAGCAATGGTCTGGCCTTGTGCCCTCCAAAATCACGCTGGCGGATGCTACTAACAATGGCTTCTTGACAAATTTCTTTTTGAGAGGCAAAGGCTTTTTCTTGATCTTTGGCTTCTTGACAAGCTTTTCTTTGATAAAGAAAGTCTTCATCTTGATTCTTGGTGCGCGACTCTTCTCACTTTGCTGAGATTCTATCATCGTGCAACGTAACAAAAAGAGTTAAGCATAAACAAATTGATTGATGAATGAGTCATGCAATCCCTAATAAATGAGGCGGCCAAGCTAGGTTAATTCTGGTATGTGCAAAGTGTCGATTATTTGTATTTATGGGTATGACATTATGGACTATACCTTATTTAACATTGAATGGAATATGGTCCATTCACATAGGATCAACATCCCATTAATGGTGGATGAAACGTAAGTCAACAAATATCCTATATCCCATAAATACAAATAATATTTTTATGTGTAAGTGATGCATATATATTATATAAATGAATTAACAAATAGAAACAGAGGTGTTTAGAAAACCTGATCAAAATATTTCAAAATAAAGAATCCAAAATAACTAAAAACCAATCAAAACAAAAACAAATGTTTAAATCAATTCTTATTTTATCGTAACTAATTGATATGATTCGTGACTTTTGGTTTTATTTTTAAAAACCAATCCCAAAAACCGACATAAATCAAATCAACCTCATTTTTTTTTTATCACAACTTAGCTTCATATTTTATATTTTTAAATTTAATTACCATGTAGCAATCATAGTTGAGGGATTGTTTGTGGTCCTCGCGATAAAAGTTGAGGACCGGTATTCACAATTTGTTTGGTTAATTGAAAGACAGTTATCCCCAACAGTACTCAAACCAGGCGGAAGTTGGTCCAAACTCTGAACTCCTCTATCCATTTGGTAAATACCTTTTGTAGCTTCAAAAAATCCCTCTTAACTCTATTGTAAGAACTACTTATATATCTACAACTTTAAGAATAACTACATTTATAATAACTCTAGTAACTTCTCTTTTTTAAATTATTTTGTAATTTATTGTTTTTATGTTAAATATTTTAGAAAAATAAAAAAATACAAACTGACTTGCACGTGCTAGTTTTGGAGTAATGACAATATAGTTTCATGTTTATGATGGATCCTACATATTGCACCATATCAATCATTCAAAATATAATATAAAATTATAAATATATAGATATATTATAAAAGCTATTGGTTGAGAGTGTACCACTTGTAGAATTCATTATAAACTCAAAGTCTATATTAATATTTTGTTTTATTTTTCCCTATAATCAGTATAAATGGGGTTTCAGAAACAATAGAGGGTAAATTTTAATTGCACAATAAAAATTATAAAATATATTTTAAACTTTTTCTGTTATATTGTGGTTGAGTTGGGGATTTACGTACAATAATTGAGGAATTTTCAGAGTGAGAGTTGGATTTTTACTTTAAAAAATAGCATGTATATAAATGATGAACGCATATTCGAGTGGTGATGGGTGTGTTGTTTAGTTGTTCTCATCACTATAGCTCCCACATAACCGCCATCATTATGACCAGCCTTTTTTCCGCCACAAGTTTTGGAAGAATTAGATAGATCTTATTCTCCTCAATTATCTCAACTTCCTCATATCATATCTATGATATGGCTGGTGGGAGTAGCATAGCAACGTCTTCTGTGGATGTCATGCTTGTTTCCACCAATTTGACTTTGATTACTATACTTCGCTTTGTAACCAAACCGCTCCTTCTTCCACTTCTCATCCTCTTCTTCATTATCTCTTCCTTTCTAACTCATCTTCTCCCAATTTCCTCGGTGCTAACTAACTGTTTCCCTCCAATCCATCGATGTTGCGCGCTATGCTGTTAGTCCCCGAGACTCTTTTGTTGTTGACTTGACTTTACCATTGAAATGATTTTGCAATTATTAATCAGGCTTGTGACAAAAGCATGCGAATTAAGCTTCATTAACAAACATTGATTAAAAGTCATAAAAAGAGGACCACTTGTGCTCATCAAACCTGTGATTGCCTAAAATTAATTTACTAACCATAACACAACGTGGGTACATATAGAATAGGACTTAGGAGTTAGGAGTTTAAATCCAAATCGTTAATTTTGTAATTTTCAACATAAATGGCAGCTTGACTTAACTAATAGCTAATAATGTTTTTTTAAAAAAAGAAAAAAAGAAATATTTGTTGGTTCTTTGATCAGGTTTCAAGATCTATGGTGAGCTTTGAAGATGTTCAAGGAGGGGAATAAGGGATGTAGTGGTTTGTTCTTAAGCCCGTACGATTGATCATGATGAAAATGAGGGTGAAGAAGCGCAGCCTTTCTTTGGACCAGATGCAGCTTCTTGAGAAAGCGCAAGTAGCCATTTGGCGCGATGGAAGACGCAGCAAATGGAGATGGAATATTGTTAAGGGACATAGCTATTTCAATATAAAAATAGAATTACCATTGAATGTGATGGTGAAACATTTGCCTATAATTAAGAGTATTACTATCTTAACACCCAAAAGTGAGTGTTCAATTGAGACATCACTCCATTAACTTTGAATATGATGAAAACCCTTTGAGGTGTTAAAATAACAATTTTGTATTATTAATAAAGTCAAATAATTACCTAAAAAGTAGAATTTGATATTGTAATACCATAATTTTAAATAAAAAATGTTAATTTTTTTTTTATCGAAGGGTGCTAGTTACCCTTATTGTCATTAGTTTTAATTTCCTAATCTAATTCTACACATCTTTGGATGGCTATACGATAGAACCACATTCTTGATATTAAAAGTCTCAATATTTGTTCCCAAAGGAAAATAAGTTAAAAAATAATTTTTAATTAATTTTATAAAACCTTTAAGCATTTCGTTGTTAGCTCACAAGTTTATAGAATCTCAAAAATTTCTAATTTGAACTAAAACCCAAAATTTGGATTTTAATTTGTTGAGATTTTAATTTTTATGATATTTTATTTGAATCCAAATTAAATGAAGGGTATCCCTTATTTACATTTATGTTTTAAAGTTAATGAAGAGTAAAATAAATGAGGATATTAACTAAGTGAGTATTGAGACAACTAACATGCTAGAATGACCAAAGGTGCTAAACAGAGTTTACTATCACCCTATAGTGGTCTAGGTATGACACTATACGCGTAAGTGATGGACTCGGGGGCTTGCGAAGTTGACCGCTATAGCGTCATACCGCTATAGTGGTGTCAGTGGGGAACAAACGACACTATTTCACTTAAGTGATCCACTACCCCCTTTATCTAACCCAAACTCTGATTTTTCATCCCAAAACTAAACTTCTTCTCCAAACCCTTTCCACTCTCCCCTCTAATCCAACCCTAATCCTTCTTTTTCAAGAGATCAAAGGTAAGATTTTATGGGCTTTTGTATCCCTTTCTCTCCATTCCATGTTCTTAGGTTTGAATTGTTGTATTCTCTATTGTTGTCAAGTGTGGTGCTCCCTCAATATTGCAAGAGTTAGATTAGAGCTATATAGAGGTTTCTAGATATTAATATAAAGTTTATGGTTGCTCTATATAGCAGTTGCTGGTGTCTTCCTCGCTCCACGAAGCTCTGTTGGTGTTGACGCCATTTCTTCCTCCCCTCCAAGTGAATAAGTTTGCTCCCAGAGTCTTAATTTTATCATTATGAGTATGCTCTTACATTATGTTTGTTAAATATGAAATTTGATATGAGAAAAAAATATAGAACCGAATTTTACATGATTATGTCAAACTAGAGAAATTATGATTTATGATGATAGCATGAAATAATGAGTTTTACAAAACCATGGGACCATTACTATATTGTGTGTTATGGAAAATGTTGTATATCCTAACGAAACGATTGTTGGAAGATTTTATGATTTCACAAGTTGCTATTTTAGAAAATATGTTTTAAGAGTCATGATGTTATTATGTATATATTCCAAACTTTGGATTTCAAAAAGCTTTCAGAATGTTAAGTTAAGTTATTATAAAAAATATATAGAGTAGAGTGATTTAGCTTTTAAATACAAATATTATCGCGATTTCTAGAGTAGTATAAAATTTATATGAAAGAGTTTCTAACTCATAATAGAGCATAGAATAGAGTTTTAGAGAAAGAAAATCAGTTTTCATGACACTCAGAAATATGGAGTTTAGTATCATTCATAGCAACTGTCAAATACATATTCATGGGCTCTTAAAATCACGGTGCTTGCAAGTGGTGATCCCTTGGCATGATTTCAGCTAATTATGCTAAAGTTAGGTTATTAGAGTTGTATAGATCAAAGTTTTAGAATGTCTAGAGCTTTAAGAGATATTAAGAGTTTTAGATTTTATGGATTAAGTACAAACTAGTTTAGATGGTAGATATAAAAAATAGACAATAGTTAACGGTTAAAATGATTGTTAGCATTGATACTAAGTTGTCCTTAAGTGCAATCTCATAGAGTAAAGATGAAACCTAGTTAGGTGTTCAAATTAGATCATTGAGGGATCATAGAGAGAATTTGGTATGTGGTTGATATGCATAACAGGAACTTTAGGGGTATTGTTATTGCTATTATATGTATAGCTAAATATTATGTTTCTCTATGAGTTGTTCAACCTCAATTAAAATGTTTTTATGTTAGACTATGGATACATAAAGGCTTGTTAAAGGTTATAATATAAAAGTGTTTTCCCAACTAGCTATATATTTAATATCAAATGATTTATGGTTGTTGCATGTATAGTGTATTATGCTTTTTCTTGGTAGTCCCATGTGAGCGATGGTGAGAATCCACTATCTAAATCCATTGACTCACCATTCTCCCTTCCTCTCATAGTAGCAAGTGCAAATATCTCTACATCACTAGTCTAGTAGCCAACAGCTATCCTTGGTGAATTTACATTACTGCAAGACTTAGTTTAGGTTTATGTTAGCTTAGAGGGCTTCAAAGTTTTGTAGGTAGGATTTGAGCCATGCGTGTATTTTGAGACACTGTAGTTATTTTCAAAGTTTATGTATTTCCTATATGTTTCCAAAGTTTAAGTATGGATTTCAACTACTAATTTTGATTAGATTATGTAATAGATCATCTATGGTGTTATCATTCAGTTTTCAAGGTTTAAGTAGGTTTTTAGATTTAATATTAATATCATGTGATGAATTAGTTATGATTTCATGATTAGCAAATGGATTAAAAAAAGGGTTTTCAGAGTTTGAATATTAAATACTTCTAGTTTTATGTATTTAAATACCATATTTTGTAGAGAAATGGATATTTGTTTAGAAGAAAAATCATGTTTTAAGGATAATATTATATTATTATATGCATTTAGAGAGACATGCCACCTAGAAAGCTTATGTGGGGATGAGATTGCATGTGTTAAAATCCAAGTTGGATCGTAATAGATATACAAGCTAAAAATTATAAACATTAGTGAAATGAAATTGGAAAGTTTTTGTAAAGAGTTTAATTGTGATATACTAAAGTGTAAAAGAGTTTACACTCATCCAATTAAATTTCTCTTTTGCATTACTTTATGTAGTGGAGGTGAAAGTTAAAAATATTTGATGATGTGACATTATATAATTGGATAAATATTCCTAAACCCTAAACTCTACATTGTTGGTGTATTCAAATTAAATCCTTCTATAAAATTGTTAAGTTTGTAATAAATATTCCCAAAAGAAAAAATATGTTGACTATCAAATTATTGACACAAAATTATAAAAAATGTAACACAAAAATTTAAAAACATGATAAAAAATGATAGGCCCTTTTTGTAATTGTCAAAAAAATTATTGCAAAAGGGTAAGTTTTATAATTATTATCAATTAAAGGAAGAAACATTTTTCTTTAATATCTTAAGATTTCTCAGTATATAATCAAGTTATGTTTATTAATATTTTAATTTTCATTTAAATTATAATTTCATAGTAATTCATCATTTATTTTTATTTGAATTATTTTTAGGTAAATATTTAGATATATATACTTTAAAAATTTTGAAAAAATACTTAAAATATAAATAAAATGAAAATAAAAATTTCATTAAAAACAATGGAATTTTTTAGTTAGATGAAAATTAAAAATTGAAATAAATTTTGTCAATAGAAAATAAATAAAAAACCCAAAAAAATTGCATCCAAATTTTTAATAAATAAGATTAAAAACATATTAACGTTTAAAATTTAAAATAAAAGGTAGCATTTTTCTATAATTAGTGAAAATGTTAAAAAAACAACGATTAAAAACGTATATGACATAAAATTTTAAAATAAAAAAGTAAAGTTCTATAATTAGTGAAAATTATCACAAAAAATTTAAATTTTAATTGTTCATTAAAATTCAAAGTATTTTTTATTAAATTTTTATTTTAATTTAACTAATTTTTCTTAATTAATTTTAGATTTTTTTTTATAAATCCATTATCTATTGTTAAATCAATGACTAATCCCTTGATACGCAAATTCTCAGATATAAGTATTGTCTCTGGCATAAATCTATACATATAGGAATCAAACCTTACCTAAATGTTCAAGGAGCCCATAACTACCAAATTTGTTAAGCCTTATAGTTATTTTATATATTTTTATGTTTCTCTCTTAATTATAATATAGTAAATCTATCATTCTTTTATTAATTAAATTGTGTTATTTTAAACTATTAGATTAACATCAAATTAATGATTAGATGCCGATGTAAGGAAAAATTCTTACACTTTGGATCCTGCCACATATAATTCTTAAAAAACTAACTCATTGTTATGAAATTTCTTTTGAGAACTAATTTGATTATTAACTAGCATTTGCTTCTCTTAACTAGACATGGTGTGGTCCCACTACTTCCGACACTTGACATGGTTAAAGAAAATTTGCAAATTGAACACTACTAGAAATCTAGTAAATAGAGTGATTTTGTGACTGAAATTAATTGATCACTAAAATGATAACTTTGTGAAGAGTTAAGTCATTAAAAGCATTAATGGGTGAAAAATAAGTCACTAAATCAGATCACCAAACTAAATTAGTGACCAATATTTCTAGTATGATGGATTGCTATTTGCAAAAAAATTAATACAAGATTTAGTGACTGATTTAGTGATTGATATTTCTAGTATGAGGATCATCACAGAAATTGATCACTAATACAAAATTAGGGACCAATTTAGTGACTAAATTCTAGTATGAGGCATTGCTATTTGCACAAGAAATTGATCATAGCACTAATTTTTGTATTAGACCAATTTAGTGACCGATATTTCTATATGGATTCTATTTGTATAAGAAATCAATGAATTAGTCACTAATACGGAAATTAGTGACTAATTTAGTGACCAATGTATTTCCTTAGGAAGCATATGTGTACATGAATAATCGGTGACTAATTATCAATTAGGGACCACTTAGCGACTGATATTTCTAATATGGATTGCTTGCACAAGAAATCGGCATAATGCAAAAATTAGTGACCGAAGTTGAATGTATTTCTTAGGAAGCATACATGTACATGAATAATTGGTCACTAAATTATCAATTAGTGAAATTTATGATATTTAATGCTAAAATCTGTTCATAAGCAAAATCAATCACTAAATTATTAATAGTGACCAATTTAGCAACCATAATAATTATTGCTAAAATCCATGTTCATAAGAAAAATAATTGGTCACTAATTATCAATTAGTGACCGAATATTTAATGTTAAAATCCATGTTCATAAGAAAAATCAATCACTAATTAAAAATTTAGTGATAATTTTTGGTCACTTTTTATAACACAAACCCTAAGTGTCCCAATCCCCCATTTTAGTTTGCTTTTCTCTCCAATACTCACCTCTCCCAACTGCGGCCACACTCCATGCGCCACCCCTCCATCAGCGCCTGTGTGCGCCTCCTTTATTATGACCCATTTAGGCACGTGACGGCACGAGAATCTCATTCATGTAAGCCTCTGGACCTGTTGATTGCTTCTATATGCATATTTCATAAAAATTCATCTAAAACGAAATTTCTCTTTTTTACATACAAATCACCTATTCTTTAAAGTTCAAAATAATCCAAATCATCCAAATATCAGTCTAGTTCATAGTCTCTAAGGTCTAAGTTATAACATCATGTAAATATACATTGCTGTTTCAAAATGTCATGAAATCCATACAATTAAGCCATTCAACATAAAACTTGAATATACTATCATAGTATGCAAAATGAAAAACATGTTCTAAGCTTGCCCTAGTATACCACTACAAAACCAGAATGCTTCACCCTAGTGAAGCTCAATTGAGACTCATAGAGGAAAAAGGTTGAATAAAATCTTTAGCCATTGTTCTTATTTGTAAAAATAAGTGAGTAAGAAAACCCCCTTCATGGACATCAGGAAAGTGCATAGGAATCATAATGATAATAGTAAACTCAAAGGACATGCATAATTACATATACATAACTCAAACCATTTCTTAATTCACATTCATACTTGATAGCAATAATCTCATAATCTCTAGCTTTTAGAGAAACAATAATGTCTAGTCTGAATATCAGAAGGAAATAGTAACTTAAAGTGGATGCCCAGTTCCTCATGAACAAGAGCCCCTAAATGAGATTTTATTGGTTCCTCATGAACCATGTCCCATGGCTGACTTATTCTTTGGATAGATTGCCCTTCGTGGGATAACTCTTAAACCATTCAGTTAAAGTTTTGAATCTCTAGCATAACTAACTATAAAATCATACATGGTGATTTTAAGTTCAGAAGATCCAATTAAACTTTCTAGTCATACGAAGATTTTATCTAAAGTTCTTTTATGTTTGAATTTCTAATTATTTCTGATTAACAGGAACTCATGGCACTTAAAACTTTGATCTGATTAACAACACCTTAGCATAACAATGGCTATGAAATCATGCCAAAGGGATCACCCTTTGTAGACATTGTGATTTATAAAACTCATAGAATATGTAACATTCAACTGTTTCTAATGTCATTAAGATTCAAGCTCTAAACCTTTTACTTATTCATCCAAACCATCATTCATACTATCAAGCTATTCATAACTAGAGAACTTAATATCATACTTTCAAAATAGCAAAGTTTTACAATCACAATTCTATTTCCTTCTCTAAACTACATATCTGGTTATAAAACTATATCATATCCATAAACTAGCTCCAAATTCATTGAACAATTATAAAAATCTTAACAATTACATGTATCATCAATCCTGGATAAAACTAGTTCAGCAAACATGGTCCCATGAGTTTTATCAAAAACAAGTTTTATGCTCTAAAAGGAGTTCTAAACATACAAACTAACATTAAACTTCAAATCCTTATAATTCTCTAAATCAAGCAGGAAATCATATTTTTCATGAAAATAATGATAATGAACAACATAGAGATTATATAGGAAAACCCACTCACCTGGAAGGGTAATCAACGAAGAATCTACATTAACAACTTTGGAGGAGCGGAAATGACACCACTATTTGACCTTAAAGTCTTAAAGTGAAAGATTGACGTTAGAATTGAAAGAAACGGAAGAAAATGGAGTTTTGATGGTGAAAATGGCTTGGAGGCGATGTTTCTTCTATTTAGAGGGGGAGAAGGGTGTGTGTGTGTGTTTTGGACCTAAATGGGAGGTTATAATATTAACTTAATGACCACTGACTCACTAGAAATAAAATCGTCCATCACCTACTTCCCTACAGAGAATAGTCTCTCAATTATTTACATTTCTTAACTTTAAGTTAAATCATTTATTTTACTTTATATTAACTTTAAGTTAAATAATTTATTTTACTTTCCATTAGCTTTTTTTAACTTTAAGTTAAATCATTTATTTTACTTTCCATTAGTTTTAAAACATAAATATAGATAAGGAAATACCCCCCATTTAGATTCAAATAGAATATTAGAAAAATCAAAATCCCAATAAATAAAAATCCAAATTTTGGATTTTATTTCAAATTTGAAATTCTTACGATTTTACAAACTTGTGGACTAAAATGGAATGGTTAAAAGTTTCATAAAATTAATCAAAAATCACTCTTTAACTTATTTCTCTAGGGAACAATTACTTGGACTTTTGTTACCAAGAAAATGTTTCTATCATATAGCCCTCCAAAGGCGTGTAGGGTCTAGACTTAGTGAAATTCAGGACCAAATGACAAATAAGGGCAATTGGCACCCTTCTTGGTTAAAAAATTTTTTCTAACCTTTTTATTTAAAACTAAGGTATTACATCTTCTTCCGCGCTCATGGTTGTTGCTTCGTGTCTCCTAGGTTAAATCTACCTGACGTCGCTGCCTCACGCCTCTCCTTTATGCTTGTGGTTTCTTCAGGCTGCGCTTCGCCAAACCTCCGCTCGCTCTCACCCAGCCTCTCTTTGCTCAAGTCATTTCCTCCCCTGCACTCCCTTCCTCGCTATGCAACCTCCTCACCACGATCTTGCTCCCTTATAGCTTCATGCAGCCCTCTCTGGCTAAGCCACCGCAAAGCCACCTACCCAACCACCACCCTTGGTTCACCTTATCTTCCTTTTTATTATTTTGTTCTTTTTATTTTTCATTTTTCTGATGGCTTTTTTGTTTCTATTAAGCCTTTCAAAAAAAAATCTTTTGAAATTAGCAAAATCACATGTAGTTAAGGAGTTCTTCTCATTTCAAAGTTGGGGCATAAAGGGTTAACTCTTTCTTTTATTCCCCTACTTTGCTTTGTTAATCTTTTGGTTCTCTTCAAAGTGCCTAGTGATCTAACTTATGGGCTTGAACTCTAATTCCTATAGTTTGATGGGATTTTTTTGTATTATTGTTTTGTTTTCACTTTTTCATGTTTGTTACTATGACTATTCATTGCCCTATCATGATTTTATCATCCTAAAGATAAAAATGATAAATTGATTGTGATTATATCATTATGAATATTTCGGTATAAGTATGGTAATGCAATTGTAACTTGGTGCTTTGAGGAAAAGAGTGGACTTAATTATAACAATTGAAAACTTGGGACAACTTGCTCTTTAATTCTGCGATCACAATAGATGTAACCTTCATGAAACTAAAAAGGGGACAATTGATTTCTTTTATTTTTTTTTCAATTGGCTTGTTTTGTTTATTTAGTTGAATACTCATCTTTCTGGATAAGACCCCATTGATTATGTTTGTTATCATGACATATGTGACATAATTTTACTATTTACTATTAAGGACATGGCCCAATTCTATAATTTGATTCATAGGATCATAGACAAAAGTTAAGCAAAAAAATGTTAAGAGAAAGGTAGATAAAAGAATGAAAGTGACTTTATATAAATGTGTTTGAGTGGAGGTGTATATGTGGAAGTTAGCTTTAGTTAGTGATATGCTTAACTATGGGATAGAAATAATTCTGCTGGTCTAGATTATATTTTGTGGCTTAAATCTCTAATAAACATATATATGCTTGATTGTGCTTAACATCCCACTGCATGCTAATGAAATAGCAGCATTTATAGTTTCATGATTCCATGTTGCAATCATAATTATAGTAAATTGATTATATGCATATTATATTCTTCCTCTCATCATTTACTCCACCAAAATGCTTTAACTAACATACAATATAAGATCTAAGTGGTGTTAATTTCTTCTCTCATCATCTAGGATTTTTCCTATTTTGGTATTATTTCTTTGTGTTTGTGTGCCTCTGTTTTTGGTGTTAATTACTTGAAACTTATTAATTTGTCTCCTACTTATGTGATAACTTCTATTTGTTTTGATTGCAATTTTAGTTAAATCTGATCTAAAATACCTGTTGTGGATTCTCTTTTCATCTTCTAAGCATAAAACTATTCACATTTGGCAAATTGATTGCAATCAATGTCTAAGTGTTTTCCATCACAAAGAGTATGGTAAGTATAGGAGAACAGGCCTTTCAATCTCCTTTTATAATCATCGTTTAATTATGAATAATTTATGGTATGTGCTTTATTCATATCCATAATTTGCTATGATATGAAACATTAGCATCTCTTTGTCCTACAAGTATCATGATGGCATTGGAGTTCAAACTCTTGTAAGGGTGTAATTTTAACTTGACCAAACACGCCTTGAGTAGATCCATGCCAGGTTGTGTGTTATGTTTAGCTAAAAAATGTCTTTTGTTTCCTACTAATGCTAATGGTTTTTGGTAAGGGGGATAATCTTATGTGTACGAATTTTGCTTCATTTTTAACATCAGGTTATAATAAGTGGGTTTATGTTGTTTTATGTATAACTATGGAGGTAATTGAAGACTTAATAAAAGTTGTTGAAGACTCATGGAAGCAAGAAGTAGTTATGACTATATTGAAAATTTATTGTCCAAAGATTTATTAATTCATATCTCTATTTTTATTTTAGATTAGAGGACTTTATGTTATTATAAAATTTGAAATATTCATTAAACTTACTTTGTTGTATGATGTTAACTACTTGTTAAAATATATTGGCAATTTTTAAGTTTATTTGTGTATAGATATATAATTTCTTGTTTGATGATATATATTTAAATTTTAAAAGTGAGATTTCAAAAATTTAAAATTTTCTTTTTCTTAAGGGATTACACATTAGATATATATCAGTTACAAATTAATGACCGATTTATAGTCGCTAATAGCATACCAAACCATTGGTTTATGGATAGAAAAATCAGCCACAAGATTTAGTAACCGATTTATCAGTCGTAATAACACACCAAACCACCAGCAAAAATTGGTCGTATGAATAGGAAAATCGTCACAAGATTTAGTGACTAATTTTATCGGTAGCTAATTTTTAGCCACCGTAGTTTTAGCTACTTATGTTTCTAAATCGATCACTACAGAGTTAGCGACCAATTTCATGAAATTAGTGACCAAAAATCGGTCACTAATCACTGAATTTTTTTGTAATGGAACCCCATTCACATTAACTCCAATTTAATAAAAATTATGTTTGATCCTTTCATTCTTTCCATTCATCCCTTAACCTCCCATCATACCTTTAAAAAGTCCCTTTGGAAGTTCTTGTTGATGGCGTTGAACAAAGTGGTTCGATAACTGTGGTGGTATGTGTTCTTCATCAATTGGCTTGCAGCAATAAGGAATCTTACACTACCACATATTCGATCTTTGCTAACAACATTAACCAAAATGTTACAAATGCCCATAAAATAATATTTTCAACAACATTTTCAAAATAAATGTTACCAATCTTTGTTCCTAAATCTTGATAATTTATTAGACACACTGTTTCTTCTTTATTTTCACAAACATTCTTATTTCTTATTTCAAAACCCAAACATTTTATCAGAATTTCTCATATATCTCTTGTTCTATTATCTGTCATAGAAGCTTCTTCCTTGCTCTAACTCTCCATGGAACTTCTCCTAAGCTTCAACATTGCTTTCCAAAGTTGCTTCCAGTTTCATCTCTTTCTTAGAGATCTCATCTTTGATTTCCTCTCCTTTTTATTTGCAATCTAACGATCAAATCTCATGTTTGATTTACCCTCTTCTTCATAGTTGAGCTAATGAATACTAAGGTGTTAAATATTATATGCAACAATGTTTTGAAATAACTCTAAATTTATATATATAATTATATCTTTTTGTGAACTGTGTAATTGTTTCAGTATGACTGGTAAAGAGAGACAGACTTAGGAACGTTAGTTTATCCACCACCACCTCCACCACCATCCCCCCATTCTAGATAATGCCTACTCCTGGATATGTTAGCCCTCCACCTAGCTCCTTTATATTCCCGGTCACATCTCATCCATAGTACCCAAGCCTAGCCTTACCATTGGCTTGACTACTAGCCTTACATCTCATCAAAGCCCTACTTCCTTAGGTAGGTCAGACACAAGAGCCAGACGGTATGAGCTCGGCCCAGATGGTTGGTCGTTCCTACAAATTAGGGTAAAGACAAGTAAGTTTAAATATATTTTCTATTACATATTTTAATTTTAGATTGTGTGCGACGTTTAAAATATTATCATTGTATTTAATTTGGTTCATCTATGTAACAACTTTGATCCTTTTATCATGGATCACTAGATTACAAAGGTTATACGGAGGTATAACCACCCATGGCCTACCTGGAGCAACATCCCAAAGACGTTAAGGAGATGTGGCAACAGGAGTGGAAGGTAATGTTATAATTTATTTGATTATGTTAAGACCATGTTTATATTATCTATATGCTTATTATTACTTATATGTTGTGAGTTTTGTATATGCAGAGGTCCTTTTACATCCTAATAGAGCATAAGGCTACCATCAATAGGGCTTGGAAGATTAGGTCTTCTAAGCGCTTGCGACTTGTTCCATCATGTCTGCAAGGGGCATATAAGTAGTTCTTAGCTAAATGTGCCCCCTTCACGAGCTACAGAGGCATTGGACATTCAACCCAACCTTCAAGGACAGGTCCAGAAAAGGCAAGACAAATCGGTGAAATGTGGGTCACTACACTTTCGTTGGTAGAGCACCCAATAAAGGACTCGAAAACGAATGGTAACTTTAATCTGTTTATATATTTAATATATTATTAACTCACTATATTTGAATTGTATTAAACATTATTTTATTATGATTTTAATGTACAGGCTAAGGAGTTAAACTACCTCGCAAAGCGGGAGGAGCTTCAGAGACCTACACCTCGAAAGGGTGAGGGGGAGCAGAGAGGTGTGGTCGACCCTCACTTTGGAGACGATTTACGTAAGTCTGAAATCGAATCTCTTAGTATTTAATTTTTATTACTTCTTCATTTATATCATAATTATTATTTATAATATATTTTATCTTTTTTTCTTTATAGCGTGAATATATAGAGATATTGGAGGCAGACCCACTAGACCTCTCTGGCGAAGGTTGGGCGCAATGCTGATATCATTCCTGAGGAGGATATTTGGACTAAGGATGGCAATTTCAACTTGACTTCGCGGGTTACACTATGGGGTAGGTGGGGGTAGGTTTGCTTGCGGGTAAGGATGAGTGTGGGTTGAGGGTGAACCCGCGCCACCCGCCCCGCATACTATATATATTTTGAAAAATATAATTATTAATATATTATGTGTGTGTGTGTGTGTATATATATATATATATATATATATTAAAAGAAAATTGCTCATCCCTAATACACTAATACATAATGAGTATCAAATTATGTTAAACTTGTTTGGAATTTAGTTTTTTTTATTAAGGATATTTTGTTGTTTTTTTGGTACTAATAATTGCTACTTTATAATTTAAATATTAACATTGGTTATATTTTATATATTTGTGTTTGATTTTTTAGATTGAGATAATTTTACAGATTTTTTAAAAAATAGTAGGGCGAGGCGGGTACCCACGGGGCGGGTGTGGGTTTAAATTTATAAAACCCGTAGGTAGGAGCGGGTGGGTTATGACTCATTTTATCTAGTACGAGGTGGGGTCGGTTAAGCAAAAACTTCCTAACCCACGCACCCATCCTTAATTTGGACCCAGGTGACTAGTGGTCCTTACAAGTACAGGATGGATATACCGTGATAGTAGGTCCCCGTTCTGGGCTCATTGCTAGGGATGATGCCTTGCGAGAGCGTTTGCATGCACTATATCAGGAGCTATAGCAACAAGCATAGCTTATCCAGCGAGTAGCAAGGAGGAGTTTAGAGAAGTTTGAGAATTGAAGCTGTCCATGGAGTAACAACAACAATAAAAGGCTAAGAAAAAAAACGTAAATTCAAGAAAATGCAGAAGAAAATTACGACCGATATGATGAGGTTTCCAACAATATGAATGCCTTAGCATCCTTTAGCAAGAAGGCTCGCATGGTGCCACCCCATTCATTACTAAGAGCTCCTTATCTTCTAATGGCGACGACTTTAACGGTTAGATGACGCCAATGACAAAGAGGGGGGCTTCAGCTAGTCTTTTTTTACCTATTTCTATTATATTTTAGAGTTTTTTATATTTATCACACTTTATATTTATTTAATTCTAATACTTTGTTTATTTACTCCATTCTTCATTACTTTGTTTATTTAATTATCATTTCATTATTTCTTTATTTCATATCATTTTAATCGATAATCAAATTATTATATAAATAAAAAATAAATAAATAAATGTCAAACAATTAGATCGTTTATATAAATTCTTCACATACGTCAATGTAATTGGTCTCTTAAAAAAGGTTACTGAGGTATACCCATTGAAAATAAATGTATTTTTTAAAAAATAAAAAACAAAAATAAATATTGAAGGCTTGTTGGTAAACCTATCGATAATAAACAAATAAAATATTTTTTATTTCCAAAACATATTGGTAACAAATAAATAAAATATTTTTTATTTCCAAAATCTATCAGTACAAATAAAATACCCATCGGTAGTATTATTTAACTGACGACCTCAATACCACCTCTAATACATGTGTAAAACTGACTTTTTATTTTTTGTCCGTCAGTATGCCTATTAGCACTTATCAGTAGGTGTTGTTACCTGTTGATAATATTCTCCTTGACAAACCAAAAATCGATAAGTGTACCCATAATAAGCCCGTTGTAAAATTTGATTCTGTTGGTAAATTTGTTGGTATCTCGCATAAATCTTGTAGGGTTTTTTTTTACTGTTTTGGTCAAACAAGTTCTTTGTCATTAACCATGGAGTTTTGGTAGAAGCAAACAATTTTAAGAGACCCTATCATATTAGAAAGTGAACAACTTATAAGAATGAAGATTAATAAAGATCAAACTTTAAATCAGGCATGGAAATTTTAATATTATATTATGAACAATCTCTAAAAAAATTAAATTGTTGAGTACAAGTATATGAATAATTTTATATTTTAATATGCTGTAAAACCCTTAATGTGAATTTGGATGAAGCAATTATAGGGGAAATATAATTTTTGTAAGGATTTAAAATTTATCATGATAAAATATCCTGTTTGGATTTTAACTTAGAAGAAATTATAGAATTTAAGGGATTTTAAATAGAGAATTATATCAGGATTATATGGATGGAGCAATTATATGTAGGATTTTAATTTTCACTTATAGAGAGGAAATTTTAGAAATCCCTTCAGTACAAGTATATGCTTTTCTCACTTTGGTAAGTCTCACTTTTATTATATTCCATTAAGTTTCTTTATATTTATGAGATTTTTGTTTAATGTTATTTGTAATTCATTTTTTTATATTTTAAATTTTTTAATATTCAGTTTATATTACATGATGTTTTATTTATGTACCATTTCATTTTATTTATATAGCAATTAAATTTTATAATTCAAATCTAAAATATTTTGTGAATGAAATTCAAGATAATTTATGAAATATGAATTCAATATAATTGATTTTTAGATGAACTGAAATTTGATTATTAATAAAAAATCTTATTTTTTAAAAAAATTACATTATGTTTTTTGAATAAAATATGTTAAAATCAAGATAATGTAATTGTCTAATCCAAACAAAGTATTTTACAAATGAAGGAAATGTAATTATTTGCTCAAAAGAAAATTTAAAAATTAAAGGAAATTTAATTGAAATATTTTAATTTTCTAGCATTTTAAATTTACTTATATTTTGAAAATACTCAATCCAAACACACACTTAAAGTTATGAGCATTATCTAAAGCTATTTAATATAAAGAATCATTTAACTATATAATTAACTATTGTGAAACTTAATACACCTTTTACATCTAAAATTAGGCAACTCACATGGAAGAGGATTAGGAGACTTAAGGCTTATTTGTTTCAGTTTCATTTTCAGTTTTTAATTTTAGGATTTTGTGAAGAAAATCCAAAACTGAAAACAAAATGAAAGCTGAAAAATAAAATTTGTAGTTTTCAGAATTTTCAGTATTTCTTTTACATAATCTAAAAAGCTGAAAAACTAAAAATAAAAGCTAAATATTGGAAACTTCAAATCAACAGACCGTAGATCCCCCTAGTTTCACAATTCTCAAAATCATTTTGATGGTATAAGATTCACATGGAAAAGGAATTGCTCTATCTCCAAGAAGATGTAAGAAAATTTTCTTAAGATTTTTTTTTGGTAAAAAAAAATTCCTAAGATTAAATATCTACAAGTGGCTCAACATCAAAAAATTGAGTACAATCCTAACAATTACCACACAGATAGAGAGGATTGCCGCCTAAACTATTACAAAAAATAATAATTTTTTTCCAAAAAAAAAATTGATCATATATATTTAGGCAGATGTAACACTAAATATATACTAGTAATATTATGAAAATAATAAAATTATATAATAAATATATATTACACATCTTATTATCATTAAATATAATAAATAATCCTACTCATTCTATTTATTTATTCTATTTAATAATAATAAAATATATAATATATATTTATTATGTAATTTTATTATCTTACTGCCATTACCCAAATATATACTGCAATTGAGGTACGATGGCTCACCTACTCAAATACATGGAGTTAGAGACCTTCTGCCATAGTCATATGAGGTCCCACCGCGTTAAAATCTCAAACGGTTTTGAGAAACTACCGTCCACCGAACCTCATCATTTTGGGCCCAACAAGGGTGAAGCTAAAAACACGTGAGCAAGAGTAGGTGTACATCAGGTAGCGTTTGGTAGTTATTTTTGGGATAAAAATATAAAAATACTAGGGATATAAATTTATTTAGTGATAGAGGATATGAATAGGAGATAAACAAATTCTCTCCAGAATAAAAATACAAAAAATTTCTATACCTTTAAAAAGTTGAGATATGAAAATAGAAATTTAATATTTTTCTTTCAATAATATAACTTATATATATTTAATATTTCTAAATGTGTCCAAAATTTATAGGTGGTGCAACAGTGGTTTGAGAGGGGTATATAATATCTTTTATCATATATTTATTGACTTATCCCTATATTTTCAAATAAATTACAAAAGTAATTATAATATCTTATATCAATAATTAAACACGATCAGAAACAATACTTTTATATCTTTATTCTACCTATTTTTATTTCTATTGTTCCGAGACATATACCAAACACTACCTCACTGACCAAATTCACATTCGAAAGGATAATTCTTTAATCACGTTTATATGAAAATTTGCAAGATCCACATTGATTGATTGTATTTAAAATAAAGTCATGTTGTATTTGATATATGGAATTGATCGCATAGATTTAGACATAAAAATTAGACAACTCATTTTCAATTTTTATCCTTAAAGTAATATGTAAGATTAAAATTTTATAAAATTAAAAAGTTAAAATAGACCGATTTTGATTTCTAAATTGTGTATCCTATAAATTCCTAATTTTAAAATTTATTAAATATCTATCTCTTTATTAACATAGTTATTTATCTTTTATATATATTTTCTAGTAATCATGCAACAATTCTATAATAAATTCGAACGGGAGATAAGTTTTCAAATCAATTCCAACTTCCCAATCCAATACCTAACGCACCCACTTTTATCATGAATGCTCACATATTAATCTTGTCCGTATGCAAAATTGTCTCTAGCGGAAAAATCATTGAACGTGGAGGCGCATTCACTTCCACTGACAGTTATTCCTTCCACAATTGAAAATGAGAGAGCGCAACAAAACAAAAGCATGAACGTTAGCGGCAAATCAATCCCGGGCAAAACAACCGTCCACCACAAGATCATGTCCGGTTACGAACTCCGAGTCACCAGACGCAAGGAACAGCACCGCGTCCGCCACGTGCTTCGGCGTCAAAACGACGCCCTTCAGCCGCGCGTTTTGCGCGTACAGCCTCTTTAGCTCCTCGTCCTCCAGTCCGTGAGAAGCACGCGTCAGGGGTGTGGACAGCGCGTTGGGTGACACGCAGTTCACCCTGACGCCGTGCGTCGCGAGCTGTATGCTCGCGGCCCGCACCAGCCCCAGCACCGCGTGCTTCGACATGAAGTAGTCGACACGTCTGGATCCCCCGCGCGTGGCGGCGACGCTACCCGTGCACACAATGGCGCCCCTCACGCGCCCATCGACCATGGCACGCGCCGCGTGCTTGACGCAGAGGGCCATGCCACGGGCGTTGATGGAGAAGAGACGGTCCAATTGGGAGAAGTCGAGGTCGAGGATGGTCTGGTCGGAGGGGCTGAGGATGCCGGCGTTGCTGAACATGATGTCGAGGTGGCCGTGAGCGCTCACTGCGGACTCCACGAGGTGTTTCACCTGAGCTTCGTCTGCCACGTCGCAGTGGACGTAGCTGCACCTATGGAGTCATGTGACACAAGAAGAAGGAAAATCTTGTTTAGTTTGGAATGAAAGTTGAGGGTTTGACACGCAAAGGGAAAAGATATAGGTATTTTTATTTAGTTAATGTTTATCTTGAGCCCGGGTAAATTTAGTTCTTAATAATAATATAAAATGTGAATTATGATAGTCTATTAATCTATTTTTATTTTATATTTTATCAAATTAATGATATAGATAATATTAAATAATATTTAATATACAATATGTCATTCTGAAATATAATAAAGTTTAAAATGATTTATTTTTTTTATAAAAAATTACATAAAATAAGTAATTTAATTCTTTATTTTAAAGTAATAAAATGATTTATTTTGTATAATTTTAGACATCAAAATAAATTATTTTAACCATATCTTTAGATGATATGGTATGTTAATATATCACTATAGTTATATATTATTATTTAATTGATAAAATATTAAATAAAAATGGAATGAAGGATAAATTGACTTATATTTTGTAATGATAGGAATTAATTTAATTATTTTAAAAATCAAAAATTAAAATGACTAATGAATATAAAGTCACACCAAATAAGCATTAATTATATTTTTATTTCTAGTGTTATGATATTAATCTTTAAAAAAAATTTAGAAATGAATACATTTTCATTTCTTACTTAATTTTTTTTCATGCCAACGCAAGTTAATTTACTTAAACTTTTAAAGGTTCTTTTAATAGCTCTTTCAAAGTTTTGAATTCAGTTCTAATTTGAATATATTAGCAACTTAGTTCAACAATTTATATGCTTTGCTTAAAATTTAGTGTCTATAGTTTTTATTAATTTAAAAATATTTAATTTTGTTTATAATAATCATATAAAAAATAAAAGATATGATGATATGTAATTAGTTTTTTTTTTATGTGAAATACTATTTTTATAAACTACCAGCCTCAGAGGCTAACAAATTCCAAATACAATCCAGTACCTCACTGATCCACACTTAATCAGTCACATCTTTAGCTAGATCAGCTAATTGTGTTAATTTAATTTTCTTTTAAAAATCGCGGCGACACGAAAAGACAATTGATGAAATAATTGGGCTGATAAGAGTTTTGTAATTAAGTTATAAATAAAAACTGGTTTCAATTACTTCTTATTACTAGCTAGTATGCATATATTTTAAATGTGATGGAATAACAAATGGAAAGAATGTTTAAGAATTTCTTGGACCTGTGAGAGCCAATGGATGCTGCTACTTGGTTGCCGAGTTCGTCTTGGATGTCTGCTATCACCACCATACGTGCCCCTTGCTCGGCAAACAACCGCGCCGTCGCCTCGCCGATCCCGCTGGCCCCGCCGGTGATGATGGCTACTTTGCCAGCTAACTTGTGGCCACTGCCGACGGAGTTAGCTGCTTCAGCCATTCTTTTTGTGGGGTCAAAGGGTGAAGCACTCTGGATGGAGAATGTAGTATTGCGATATTATGCTCTAATATTGCTGGTAAGAATATTAAATAAGTAGTTCATCGTTGTTTCTGACACATGGACACACTATATTACTCCTCCAATACCTGCCCCTCACGTCACATTCACATTATCACACGCTCAAATATTATACGAAGACGCTTGTGTAGCGTAAGTTGACTGATTTCTTGTTTGTTAGTATTTTCACCAACTTGATAAAAAAAATCAATATTATTCTTTGTTTTTTAAACTATTTTCATCATAAAAAATGGTAAAAAGTTAACTTTTTTGTTAAGGTAATATTTTTGATACTTTTGACATTATAATAATCACAATAAAATTTAAATTTAAGGCCTCATATATACTGCCCAAACTTTTTACCACTAATTCAATCCCAATAACTTAATTGTTAGGGTAATATAATGTATTTATTTGTTTCTTAACCGATTAAAGAATTTATATAACTTTATTGTATTTGACAATCACATTACTTTTATGAAAAATATAAAAATTTATTTAAACTATGTAATATTACTTTTGTCATATATAACAGTAGGAACATCATCCACCCAAAACAATTAAGGGGAGCATCAAAGCGACAGCCGGAACACACTGGACAATATATTTCACATAATGAAACTTTTATTTTAAAAATGGCGTAAAAAGTTTGGAAATAATTAAGATTCTAATATAATATTTTGTCATATAATTTTTTTTGAAATTTAAAATGAAAAATTAAAAATAGAAAAGAAACAAAAAAATAAAAATAAAAATTATTTACAAAAATTAACTAGCATTACTTCCCGGGTAATGACACCAAAATTTGATGCGAATTGTTGCTATCCGCAACAAAATTAAAAATATAGTAAATGCTAAATTGCATCAAAATATAGTTAGGGTCAACTCAATTCTCATGGAAATATTTTTATTTAATTGAGAAAATTGAGGTTGTTTGAAATTGTTGACAATAAAAATTAACAAAGAAAATAATATGAGAAAAATTATCTACAAGAAGTCTTTCAGATTAAGAATTGTTCAATCATTGGTTTAAAGGATTAATTCATGGAAGAGGTTACTTTCACTAATTATGATATCAAACAACAATAATACATATTTAGCGGTCACACAATTACACTCCCACTAGGGGTTTGACTAATATGTGCATTAATAATCCATAATTATGGTTCTGAGCATATGCCTATTTAATTACCAATCATAGCAACCTAATCTCGTAACAAGTTAATTCCAATCTCTTATCAAATGGATGTAATTTAATCAATTGACCAAATACCACAATGAAATCCTAATTATGCATACAACCCATAATGTGAATGAACACACAATCAGGTAGCTCTCCAAAACACAATTGCAATAACTCATAATAATATTAAAAAGAGATAAACAAGAGGAAAAGAAAACCTAACCACAAATTGCATTAATAACTGAAACCTCAAGCACAATTCCCAATCTCAATTATCCTTATGCAAGATAAAGAAAATCACTCCTTCATAGGTGGAGGATCATAATCAATGTAATGAAGAGTATGATCATAATCTCAAATGGGAGTCAAAATAAAGATTGGAAGCTCCCAAAACCTAGAGAGAGTAGAGAAAGAAAATAGAGAACTTGACAACAATCCTAAAAAATAATAATCAAAAGGTATCTCTAATGTTTAACCTATCACTATTTATAATCTAACAAAAAAACATAAAAAGCAAGGTCCAATGGGCTTAAATCCAGGCTATGTTCCGTCCACACATGACCGTTGTGGCGGTTGTTTACCACTATGGCAGTCTTACCTTCTCACACTAGAAGTGCCTTCCTTTGTTGACCATTGAGGTCCTGTTACTAAAGTGTGTTTGAAAATTGTTTTGAGCCTTTTTTGGTGCAATGCACTAACCTGAAAAGTTCTTGTTACTAAATAACACTCACACAAAGAGATTAAAAACACAAGCGACTTCAAATATAATTATTCAAAATGGGGCTGATAGCTACGAATGATGAGGACTAAACAAAAATTCACCATATGCCAATTAATTAAGTACAAATAAATGCAAAATGTTCAAAGTTTGAAAGGAAAATAAGTGCATAAATGCGACCCATCACTTAGGCTGCAAATTAAACAAAGTGAAAGAGTAACTTTCCTTAGTCAAAAAAAGTATACCAAGGAGTTACTGCAAAAGTTTAAAATGGATTTTCCAAAATCCAATGGCCACTCCAATCCACCCAATATCAATAATTGATAAAGATGAAGATGGAAAAGAAGTTGATGGAACTAAATTCAGAGGTATGATTAGCTTTTTGATGTATTTAACATCTTCAAAGCCAGACATTGCATATAGTGTTGGCTTGTGCTCTTGGTTTCAATCACACCCCATAGAATCTCATCTAATGGTTGTTAAAAGGATACCTAAGTATCTTCTTGGCATCACTTCCCTTGGTTTATGGTATCCATTTGATCTTAAAGCATTTTGTGATGCAACTGCAGGGGACATAATTGATAGAAAAAACACAAGTGGTTGTCTAACACTTCTTAGCTATTCTCTTGTATCTTGGAACGCAGAAAACAAAACACAGTTGTTCTCTCAACCACTAAAGCTGAGTATATGGTTGTGTCAGGCTATTGCACACAAATCCTTTAGATGAAACATATGTTAGTTTATTATAATTTTGACTGTCCCTTATTTTGTGATAACATGAGTGCTATAAATTCATCAAAAAATCTTGTTTTACATTATAGAACTACGCACATTTAAATTAGACATCATTTCATTAGAGAGCATGACCAAAATAAAAACATACAAGTCAAGTTTGTATCCTTTTAAGAGCAATTAGCTGACATATTAACAAAACCTTTTCTTGAAGAAATGTTTAATCATTTAAGGAACTGCATTAGCATGGTTATATATCTTATCCAACATCTATTAACATGTTTATGATGTTAAGATGATATCTGTTCATGGTCTAATTCTTTTTATGTGCATAAATTCAAAGAAATTATGAGTTATGTTGCAAAGTCTCCAAGACAAAGAGGAGATCTTCCATTATTCAAATTCTAGAACAACAAATTGGGTCTATTTGGGCTATGCATTGTTGAGCGTTGCACTATAAAGAACTTCACCTTATGGGTCACGTGGGCTTCGTTCTTTTCAATTTTTTTTTTGGTCGGCACCTCTCTACAACATGTGAACCATGTCATAATTGGACTTATTCTATAACCATGTTTACGCTCACAACTTCTCTACACATGTTTAGGCCATCTCCTTCCCTTATTCGCATATAATATTAGGCCTACACCCACCATTATATCAACCCAAACACTTACCTATTCACCTTAACCTTATCCTACCACCATTGTAAAAATATCTTGTACTACTCCTCACATTCTTACAACTATCCACATCCTATCTTATCCCCTTTTATAGCTATTATTTTTCAAAATGAAACACCATCCTTCACTCCTCAATTCTATTTGTTTCATTTACTCTTCATTTCTCTCGCTAACACCTTTCAATTGTTCCATGCTCATAGTCTCTTCACACTCCCTTACATACCATCTCTGAAACCTTTCATCTCCTACAACCATCACTCTTATGCCGCGAATCAAAACTTACGCAAACAAAAGACCTCCATCTGAGAAAATCAAGCCAAGAACATGGCTCATTCCAAGGCATCAACTGAGATAGAAAATGCAATCCAAACCTGTTTCCTCTAAAGAAGAAGTTTCACCCAGGATGGAGAGAAAGTCACAATTGGAATGTTGCTAGAGAACGAAGTTTATCTCCTTCTCCAATAAAAGGAAAAGGGCAAGGTCCAAATAGAGCAAATGGTATGCGTAAGGGTAATGACTTTATTCCCTCTATTTACTTTCCAACAATGAGCCAATGTCATTTCTATTTGAGGACCATTCACAAAAGGCCTCTGACCCTCCTTATCAAATCAATCTGGAAAGTTTCAAAGAAAAAGAACATGATTTCACCTACCTTTTTAAAAGGCAAGGCCAAGATGCCTTATTTGATATAAATGAAAGAGTTTATCCCTCCCTCGTAAGAGTGGATTATACTAATCTTGCATTTCGTGATAGCTATATCGTTCTCTACGAAAGGCAAAAGCATTTTAATCAATCTTTAGATTATCAAGATGTATTAAATGTTTTTTATCATGAGTGAAAATTTTTTCTCTCTTTAAAATGGCTTGGCCATTATCAAATAGCTATTCCCTATTATGAAATGTTCTCTACAATCTATAATAATTTACAGCTCTTATATAAAAATCGTCCAACTCATGGTGTACTTGAACGTACCTGGACTCAATTGCATTGCATCATAGCATTTTATTTTTCCAAGGAATGGGAGTTTTGAAATGATATCTTACATGGACACAATTATTCTCTATGCTTTAATAGTCGAAACCTTCTTTATTTTGGATATTTCATGATGAATGTGATATATGAGTGCATTATTAGTGCTAGAGATCCCTCCTTGCCATACTTTATGTTTCTCAATTGCTTCTTTAAGCATTTTGACATTGATTTAGAGAATGAGTACTCCTGGCGAGGTTACAAAAGTCTTGCATCTTTACTATAACTCATGGATGTGTTATCTCTTCTCTTTTTGAACTTTTCACTGTTGTGTTTATGTTTTGGACACCATTAGAAGCCTAGGAGGATGAATGTACTACTCCAATACTCTACCACATTTCATCATCTATCTCTAGGACCTCTCTACATTTTCTTGTCTATGCTTGCCACTCATTATTTTGCAGCTTCTTATCCCTTTGATGACAAAAGGGTGAGAATAGTGGATGGAAATAATGGTGGTGGATAGCATGTTGATCATAGACTATGATGGCATTCAGAGACTATCAGCATTATCGTCATAGATGAGTATTAGCTCCATATGGGTAACATACTTTCACACTTAAGCATTTTGCTTGCAAATTGGTGTTCTATTTTTATTATGTTGTGCTAATTTGATATACATTTTAAACAAAATCTGCCAAAAAAAAAGACCTCTATTACACTTGCATAAGTTATAAGCAATTTTAGACACACAATTAACTAAAGTTGCATGAAGATCAATTACAAGTCATTGTGTGCTTAACATGTTGTTTGGGTTGCTTGGACTTTTAGGCATGTTTGGTTTGTATTTCTAGTTTCAGTTTTCATTTCTAATTTTTAGTATTTCCTTCACAAAATCCTGAAAACTAAAAATCAAAAAAGGGAAACTGAAAACTCAAACTAAATAGGCCCTTAATAATCTTAATTGTATGTTATGTGATAATTCAAGTGCATGACTGCATGTGTGTGCCCTTGTTGTATTATTTCTTCTTATGGAGAAAAGAGATCAACGATGGGCAACATGTCAATACTATTCATGATCCTTCAATCTTTCAATTAAATGAAAGTATTGAAACACAAAACACATTAAAATCCAACATTGAACTTGATTTCCAAAAAATGGAAATGCAAAACCATATTGGGAAATATGCTCATATTAAGGGGGAGCATACTTAAATAGATGGGGTTTACTATGTCCTATCTTTTTCATAATCCATTATCAACATGCATTGTATGTTCGTCATGAAGTGGAGATTGTTGGTTTATGGATCCTATTAATTATTACAAAAATTATTATGGACTTATTAATGTGTTTTCTTAAGTATTTCAATTTGTTATCTTCAAAATTAAGCATAGTACACATAATGTCTCCTAATTAGGAGACTTTAAGGTCATTGACACTATGCTAGTTGAAGAGCAAATTGTATGTTGTAGTGGCAACTACTCAAATGAATGACCATAAATCAAATGAAAATATTTGAAGAATATTTTATTCTTACAAAGAATGAAGGACAATGATAGCTCACCTTTTTCTGAAAAAAAAGAAGAAGCACGGAGAAAAGGACAAGTGGCACAAGGACAAAAACTTTAATGCTCAGATGTTGCCACCACACAAGGAAAGGACAACAAGGGCTAGGCTGGCACTCCTCTTGGTTTGCAATAGTCAGAATGCATCTCCAATTTAAGGAAACAACGGGGATGAAATCATCTCAAGAAAAAGAGCACTAAAAGCATACTATTTTGAGCAAAAATTCCTGCTTGAGTGATTCCTTCTTTTCCTTCATTGTAACAGTCATTACTTACATCTTCCATATAAGTGCTTATTATTTTTGTTGTTATTGAATATTACCTATCGAGAGGAAACAGAAACATATATATCTTGTAAAAGGAAAATTTGTTCATGAGGCTTTGAGAGAAAAGCCATTGGTGAGCTCTTGTGATAGGAACTAGGTTCCTTGGTTGTTGAATTCTTTTTGTTTGAATTTGTGTGCACACCTAAGTGAGTGTATGAAGCTTGTTTGGTTCTGTTTGTTTTTTGTAAACTTGGTTATTTAGTGGAAATCTCACCTTGGGGTCAGGTCCTGGATGTAGATTCCAGTGTTTGGAAATTGAGCTAGTATAAACATATTGTGCAAAGCTCTTCTTCCCTACCATCTTTATTATTGTTAGTCATATCTTTCGATTTTGTTTAAAAAGTTTTAAAAACCAAAAAAAAATTATCATTTCACATTTCATTTTTAAAAGGAACTAAATCCAAATTATTCTAACTAAGCTTCTTTCACAACCTAAGATATTCTGCTTAAAAGATTTTTAAGGAAATTGGTTAAAATCTCCTGTAAGAACAGAGATATTTGCTTGAAATTCTGATAAGTTTTGTGAGTGTACAGGATTAAACATAAAGATATACTTAATTCAACCCCCTTCTTAAGAATATTTTGACTATCAAAGTGAATAGAAACTTAATGCGAGCAAAGACTCCTCGTGGAATCTCTAATATCATTTTAGAATACTAAAAAATAAGGAAGAAAATTGGACCGAGCATTGAACCAAAATATAATAAACATATGCATAAATATAATATATATGTATGATAAATTAGAATGCAAAAAACTATATTCAATGATTATTATTATTATTATTATTATTATTATTATTATTATTATTATTATTATAACTTACACTTAATTATTTAGTTGAAAAATAGTTTTCTAGAACGTGACACATAATAAATCACACTATAAATTAGAGTCATTTGTTAAGCACACCAAATTAGATTTAAATGCTTAATTTGACACTTCTATATTTTCCTTTTCACATATAGGCACAATGTTTTTTAAAATATTTTTTATTTAAAATGTATGCAACAAGTCAGAGCTTTTCCCTTATTTACCTTTTTTCAACGTTTTTCCCTTGAAATTGAATTGTTACATTTTATTTTGTTGTTATGGTGGCCACAAAAACAAGTCAAGAGCTTGCACACCCAAAAACACGTTTAGCTGGCTCCTGTGTTAATCTGGCAACACACCATGAGAGTTGGTTCCTGCACCATTTCGAAGTCCCACATCAAAGACTTCTTTGAAAGGAAGACAATTCCTTTTGTTATAAAAAGAGATGTTATGTACATTTAGTGGCACATCAAGTTCTGCACGACACTTGGATGGTAATGACGATGAAAGATAAAAAGTGGGCCATCTGTCATAAAGTAAAAAATTTCTTTTGAAATATAGTTAAGAAATTTCCCTTAGAAAAGTGAGCCAAGTGAACTTGTGAAACTAGTCCAGTTTATTGATTTTCATAGTTATTGACTTTTTTTCATTTTTCGATTTTTATGATGTACCAGATTGGCATTATTCCTGATCTAACCAGCTAAATAAACAGTTGGTCAAGTTTTCTCTTTCTTATTAAAAAAAATAAAAAAAATGTGTTGGAAAAATATTTCAATAGCTTGAAATAATCATTCACTATTCACATATGAGAAATGCTAGCTATTCCAAAACTCTTTTCATAAAAAATACACCAAAACTAATCACATAGTGAGCATTTGTCATTTTTTAAAAAAATTATAGGTAAAATTTATAAAAAAAAAATTGACAAGGTGGATGTTTCGCACATCACTTCGTATTAGTTGTTTCAGCCACACAACATTTTGCTTCACAAAAGTGTATGTGTGTGTGTGTGTATTCAAAATTAACTTCTGGTGTATCCACAAAATGTGGAGAATTCCTAACCAATTAGTGAGTGGTGAAAAGAGGAAAACACAAAAAATAGAAGTTCCTCTGCCATAGGAAGATTCTAGAGTCTTGCATATGAGATTTATTCTTTCAAGAAATTTGGTATCATTTATTCACTTATCAGGTCAACTATTCACAAGATAAATTATTACAAGTTTAAGGACGGTCCAAGTTGGCTGATGTCACAACCCGATTTGGGAACGGCTGGCACGTGAGAAATTCTTTTCCCACATAAGCCTCATGCCCTATATTACTTTATATGCACAGTAAATCATAAAGCTATTTAAAATGTAGTTTCCATTTCAGAAATTAGTCGTATGCTTTATTAAATCATAACAACTGAAATTCTCTCTATTCTTGAAGGTGGAATTCATAACATCATCAAGTATAAGTAGAGTTCATCATCGTATATGAATAACCAGGAAGAGTAAGGTTATATAAATATAATTTAAATAATAGTTTAGTACACAAAATCATGCATAACAAAGACATGCTCTAGAGTTTGGGATCCTGCCTACAATGCACTAGAGCATTCTGAACCAAAACTTATCTACCTGTGCTCACCAACTGAAATCTAGGGTTGCTGGGAGAAAAGAGGTTGAAACGAATCCGGCAGCTCTTATCTATAAAAATGAAGTGAAACGAGGGGTGAGCTTTGTAACCAAAACTATGAGTGAGTCCCCACTTGGAATCCTCTTTCATGGGACACCAAGGAAGATACAAAAAACCATACAAATAATAATAATAGTAGTAATAAAGTTTAAAGCATCTCATAATTATAATCATGTAATCAAAATCAACTTTTGTAAATTAGCCCAACAGTACTCTAATAGAGAAACAAAAATCTCTACTCTACTTACGCACAATATGTGACGTAACAAAATCTCTAAATATAAGTCTCTGATCACATCTAGGAGTTATGTATCGCCGTACCAAGTGTGACAATGAATTCTTTATTATCTCTAGCCCGGGCTACTTGGTACCAAGGTTAACGATTTCCTGATTTAACACAGCCTGTTCTCTACGGCTTACCATTTAGCATAACCATGAACTAAATTCTTTCTCTATCCCTTGTAATGTCTTTCACCCTAGGGTTCAAAACTTTTTCATATAACAGAATGCAATACCAGTAATCATAAAATTAATATAACGCTTTAAATGCTCTAAATCAGTTCAAACTTTCTTGATTTGATTCCAAAACTAATGGTCCCATGAGTTTTTCTTAAAAACACAATTCATGCTAATTTGAAAACTATAAATTCTTAGTCCGCAGAAATTTCAATAGTTCTCAAAATGAACTCTAAAATCATATACTAATTCATATTTTTATGAAAATAGATATAATGAATAGCATAGAGATTATAGGTTTGAACCCACTCACCTAAAGTGATAGAAGATATGGGGTAGTACCCAGAACTTAGCAGGCATAAATAGTACCAGGATCTGCCATGGAAGCAATTGAACTTTAAATCAAGCTCTAATACTCTAATTTCACCTTATCCATGGTGAAAGAAACATCACAACATAGAAACCATAGCAAACACCCCCAAACATACCTTGAGAAATTTAGAAGGAAAGAAGGTAAAACTCACAATTAAACATACCTTGAACTTGGAAGATGAAATATTCAAGTGAAATTGAGAGAAAATGGAAGACAAAAAAGAGGTTTTGAGAGTGAAATAGGGTACGGGATGAAGTTTCTTGAGTTTTTGAGGGGTAGATGGTGTGATTTTGGTCTGAACCTTAAAATGAGGGGTTTTGGTGCTCACAGAGAGTACTATACTTCCCCTGGTTGCACCGTCTTACTATTCATAACCACTCCAGTGCTCTCTAGTTCTTTTTCTCACATCTTGGAGCCATAATTCAATTGAGACCTACCTTTTATATGAATGGGTCCCTAAGAACCCATGGCGGTCTCAGATTTACCTAAGGACATATGTACAATTCTAAACTCTCCTAATAAATAGTGTACCCTAAGGTATTACACCTAAGGCCTAATAACCAAACAAACCATTACATGTTAAATGACAAAGGAACACTAATAATCTAGTACGAGACATCCTTGGCCTACTATTGGTTCCTGCAAGCCTAATCTAATATCTTCAATCCATTAGAATAGAAAGATGCACACAAGTTGAGGTAAAAAATTTTGTTAATGTCCCATCAATTTGTTGATATTCAAAGTGTCTTAAGCATCCAAATTAACCTAATTTGATGATTGTCTTTTGTTGGAGTTTTAAGAGTTTTAGTATATTTTGCTAGTAGTCTAGTGTGTTTTAGGAGTTATTTTGCTTTGAGATGCTTTTTGGTTACATTTTCAAGTGCAAGGCATAATTTTGGCAATTTTGAGTGGTGTCTGCCACCTAGGGGCCTGAATTGAGCATCCAACACCTCCAAACTGAAGCAAAATAAAGTTTCAGGAAGCCTGGGCGCTTGGCACCTAACACTCGCAGCACATAAGTTTTTTACTGTTTGTGCCCTTTTAAAAAAGCAGAATTTTAAGGGGGTTTTAGGGATAGAAAATAGAGGAAGAAAACACTAAGGATATAGAGAATAGAAGTGTATGCTTGGGAAGTGGAGAAGAATAACCAATAGGAGAAGAGATTGAAGGAATTCATCACTTCAAGACCTTGGTTTTTTATGTATCCTTCCTTTTTCTACTTTTCTTTGGTCTTGTTATGAATAGCTAAACACTTTGTTAGAGGTAGGGGTTGTTGGATTTGATTGAATTGGTTTGAATCCTTGATACATTGATGTTGGAATTGTTAGGTTAATGGTTTATCCCTTATTTTCTAATGACAATCTATGAATTACTTTTCATGAGTTGATTTAGGGTTCTTGCTTAATTTGGGAAAATTGGTAAGAACTAGCTATAAAGATGAATCGCATGGATTTTCAAGGTTTAGGAATAAATTTTGAATTTTGCATGAATTGTGGATTGATAATAATTCTTTATTCTTCTTTTTGTTGAAGCATAGTTAAGGAATTACATGTTTCAGGAAGAAGATAAGGGTTGATTAACCAAGGAATGAGGTTCAACCACTTAAAATCCTTCACTGCCCTAATAATTCTCAACTCAATGAATTAGGGATGAAAAGAAATTTTCGAAAATCAAACTACCTCAAACTTCTAGTGTTCTTGAAAATTGATTTTTAGTTGATTTCATTTGCTAAAATTATTCATTTTCCTTTAGTTATTTTAAATCTTAGTTTTAAATTCAAAGCTACCTTTAATCCAATAGTTCTTGTATAGCAATTTAACTAGTGAATTATTGTTTGAAAAAAATAATCCTCATGGGACAATACCCCAACATCGTGGTTACTATTTGAGCAATTTGTTATCCTTGCCATTCTATTATCATTGGTCATACACAGAGATTGAGGCATATTGCCTAGTAAGCACCTCCAAGAAGGAGTGCAGAAAACATAAAACAAAATCTCATCTCATTCACCACCATCAATAGTGATCGCTGCACATACATGAACTAAACACAATATTCTGATATTGCTTAACATGAGTAATAGCTAAATCCACTAAATGTAAACAAGGCTCTGGCATATCAAACTAATCGAACACGATAGCCATCAAGATAACACATCGAGCGGAGTAACAAACAAGTTATCATGAGATGTAGAAATGGAGAAAAAGAAGAAAAAATAAAAGGGAAAAAAATAAAGGAGAAAGGTTCACCGAGAACCTCCATTGGAAAAGAGGATGAGTTTTGCTACATGGCTTGAATATATTACAAGATCAAGAGTGCCCGACACAAGTGGCATCTCTTTTGGTGCTGGTTGACACATACACGATCACATTTATGCTTGAATTTTAGGCTTGATTGTTAATAAGTTAAGCCGTAAGCTGAGGTCAATATTAAGGAGCCAAGCCTGAACTTTGCTCCTCTCTGCTCAGCTGGCTCCTTCCAGCCATATTTGGTGGAACCTTCAAGGAGGATGAAGGCTAAGCTTGTGACTTTTGTAGGGTTTCTTGTGGCATGGTTTCTGGTTCTTTCATGTTAGTGGAGTGGTCTCATCAAGATAGGCCTGAGTTTCATTGTTGGATTGGGCCTATAACTTTGTTGTCATAAGTATTTATTCCTGTTCTTTGAAATTCATTTAACTTTATATTACAAGTAACAAGATACCTACAGAGTTTAAATAAATATATTATTTCTTGACAAAAATAATTATTTTTGAGCTCAATGGTAATTTGAACTCAATTTTACAATTTGGATTGTTAGAGCTTGAAGCCTTGATTAACATAGCCAGAAAATTGAGAAGGTGCAATGACTTGGTTGTTGAAAATTCAAGTGTGAGGAATCAATAAAGGCTCGCTTTGCAACAAAATAACAAAGTAGCATATAACTGGGAAGACTCGAAGACTTATTAAAGTTTTGACGACGGTATTTTATTAGACCTATTAATAGAGATCTCTCCTGATTTTGACCTTTTCCTGACAGCTCTAACATGGCTAGGCATGGTAATTAACAGCTTTGCAACTCTCCTATTATATTCATCATCAAGCAAAGTTTTTTTTTATTCTTTTGTTTTTTTAGTAAAAAAATCAAAAACAATCAGGCAAACAGTTTCTTTTAATTACCCACTCCTTCTCAAAATATCTGTTAACTTTGACTAAATACAGATATTGAAAAATATAATAAATAATATTAATAATAGAGTAAAATATAGTGAATAGATTAATATATTTCTATATATTAATTAGTAGAGCACAATGCTCAAGATTAATATTAGATAAAATGCTTTGAAAATATAAAATTGATTAGAGGTAATACTAGAAGAACAAAATTAATATTTCATAGAAATGTTAAATTGACGGGTATTTAAAAATATAAAATTGTCTTAAAGTGTGTGGAAAATTTCACAAATCAACCATCCGTGTAGTTTATTTCAACATGAAAACACGAGGGCGCGGCGATTCCAAATAACTGTGGATTGCATTTCCCAAGCATGATTTAATTTAGGCTAATGGAGTGGTAAATGAACCGTCCACGCGAAGGTCATGGCCAGTGACAAACTCAGAGTCATTTGAGGCAAGAAACAGCACGGCATCCGCCACATGTTTGGGGGCAAGCACCACCCCTTTCAACCTCGCGTACAGCCCGTAAGCCTCTTGAACCTTCTCTCATTCATCCCCAGCTATTTACAAGTCATAGGTGTTGCCAGTGCATTGGGTGAGACACAGGTTCACCCTGATCCCATGCCCAGCAAGTTGCACGCTTGCGGACCTCGTCAGCCCCAGCACCGGATGCTTTCGCATGATGTAGTCTGTCATCCTCAGGGTGCTGACGCTGCTGGCGTTGACGCTCGCCGTGCACACTATGCTTCCCCTCACGCGCCTCTCCACCATCGCACGCGCTGCGTGTTTAACACACAATGCCATGCCGCGGACGTTGATCGCGAACAATTGGTCAAATGGGGACATGTCAAGCTCAAGGAGAGTCTGATTGAGAATGCAGCGTGGTTTTGCACATATAAGTGGAGTCAGAAAATCAGCTAGTGTGAGTGAACACAGGAAAAAAAAAAAATCAAGGCACAATTTATAATAACAAGATGGGAGTGGCATAGCCTAAACCCTGTAGCCACTCGTTATTTATTACTTTTATTAATAATTTTTCTAAGACGTCTTTCATAAAAAAATTGTATTATACTTAGTTAATATTTATTTTTAAAATTAAATTAAATTTTGTACAGTAGACTCTCAATTGTTTTTTTTGGTGAACAGGCTCTCAATTGTTTATCACCACTCCTTATTTATTATATTTATTTATGATATTTCTAAATGATTTAATTAAAAACCCATTTTATATTTATAATGTATTGTTAATATGATATTTTAAACTTATGTTTAACAATTGTAATAATAAACATTAAACATAAAAAAATTACTAATGTATAATTCAGTAACAGTTTTTCCAGATTAGTTTTCTGTAATTACGTAACTTTTTAAACATTATTCGTTTTTAAATCAATTATTTTTATATAAACTAATATAACTATTATGTTTTATATGACGTTATTTTTTTAATTGCCAAACAGTCTATTTATCGTTGGAAACTCTAATTTTGGAAACGTTGCCTAATTTAATTTTAGTCCTACAAGTAGAAATGTGGCTTTCATTTTTTTTTCCGATTGTGTATTTTAAAATGATATAAAGTTATTTTGATTATGAATTAATATTTATGTTTAACTCTTAGACAATTCAATATCTACTCTTTTCTATGGTTAAACTCATATTTTATGTTTAATATTAATTATTACAATCATTAAATAAAAATTTAAAATATCAAAGTAGCAAATTACAAATATAAAATACATTTTTAATTAAATACATTCAAAAATGTCAAAAATAAAAACAATTAAATTTTGAAAATAGAAGTTTAGCTAAATATAAAACAATTGTTTTTATCAAGGGTATTTAAGAAAAGTTACAAATGAAAGCAATAAATAAAGAGTAACAATAAATAAATAGAAGTGACAATAGGTGTTCCCTGACAAGATTATAAGATTACTTAGTGTGGGTGCACAACTTTTGATTTTTATAAAATTTAATATTCACTCTATTTGAAAGAATATGTTGCGAAAAAAAGAATTGTGAACTTGAGGAACCATGGCATTTCCTAATTGTTGTTAATGCGGATTGCTAGAGTCTTCCGACACTTGTCTCGAAAAAAGCCAATGGCTGTTGAAAAGGAATCGAAGTTACTGTAAAATTAAACATCACAAATTTCAATTTAACATAAACTTTGATCGATAGGTATGATGTTTCAGAGTTTAACTGCTTGAGCTTTTATTGACAAATGGAATGAAATAGTTTATAGTTCATTGTTTAGAATTTTTAAAATAATAGTGAAACTCACTCATTCAAATTTCATTTTTCCTTCCATTCTAAATTAGAATGTAAAAGACAAAATAAAAAATAACTTGTACTTTGTTCGGATTATATCTTTTCATCAATATTTTTTTGGTCAAAAACTCAATATTCAAAGTCTAGTACTAGAATTTAATTAATATGATTTAAGTGAAATAGGGTAACTAGGGAACAAAAATAGGAGAAAAAATTATGGATGAACTACATTTATAAATCATAACTTAATATTTTTAAGAAAAGAATACTTTTCTTTTTCTAATTCCATCATTTAATATTAGTTGGAGAATACTTGTGGTTTCCACAAAGAAAAAAAAGCTTAAATATATTTCTGGTAAAAAAAAAAAAGCTCATTTTGATTTTGATCTCAAGATTATTTTTTAGTTTTAGTCCAAATATTTTTGAAACTGATTGGTTTTAGTCCCTATCACTAAATTATTTATGTCAAATGTTAAATTAACTAACAGAGAGTTAGATAATTTAATTTTACATGAAAATCAATAATCATATATGACAGGAACTATAACTAAGCAACTTTAAAAATGTTTGGACTAAAGTTAAATAATTTTTTTAAGGAAAAAAAACTAAAAATCATTAATTTTTCAAGGACCAAAAATATTTTTAACCCTAAAAAAATTAATATTCACAATAATATGATACTTTTATCAGCAAGATATTAAACGAGTGGTAAACAATCTCGACAAAATGATTACATAAGTTTGAATCGCACGAAGTTTACTTGTTTCAAGCGGAACATCAGTAGATGCTCTACTCATAGTAAGAACAATGTCTCTCACCATTGTTATTCAGAAAAAAAAAAAAAGGGTCTGAATCGGACTCTTGGCGTCACATCATGATATATAACTTAAACTTTCTTTAGACTAAATTTATCGGAGGGACTAATGATCCCAGCGTTGCTGAACATGATATCCAGCTGCCCGTGATTGTGAACCGTTGATCGGACGAGCTTTTGCACTTGATCTTCATGTGTGACATCGCAGTGGACGAAGGTGCACCTATGGGTGCCAATGGACGCAGCCACCTGATTCCCAAGCTCGTCTTGGATATCAGCGATGATCACCATACGCGCCCCGTGGTCGGCGAACACACGCGCCGTCGCTTCCCCGATGCCACTGGCACCACCGGTGATTATGGCCACTTTGCCTGCCAACTTGAGGCCGCTGTTGGAGGATGCGGATTCTGCCATTTTTGGGTGTAGGTTGGTGAGACTCTCGCTACCAATGTATAGAGAAATTGGAGAAAGTGGCCAGTAATAGCATATGCAAGATTGCAGGGGCACATGGAAACGCAGAATGCTCGCCCCCATCGTTGAATTGTTTGTAATTGTTTCATATTATTATATGATTATAAATATGATTTGGAATGTGCATTAATTAACAGATGCACATTGTCCATTCCTTTTGCTTTTGAAATTCAAATCGAAAAGGTGCAACAGTGACGTTGCCTTTTCCTTTGAAATTGAAGGGATGCCGTTTATTCTTTGCACAGATAGTTAGCTTTTGGTTTTGAAAAGATGTTTTAGAAATCATTTTGTAATTAAAAGGTATCTAAATATCTCTATAAAAAATGCTATATTTATCTCCTTTTCATATAGAAAATTTCAGAACAATTATTAAGAGAGTTTAAAAATTTTGTTATATTCTTAAAAGGTTGTCTGTCTTTTTCTATAAGAATGTCCAACAATCTTTTAAAGAGATTGATAATTCACCCTCAAAACCTATCAAATATTTCATTCTTTGTATTCAATTTCTAACACCCATTGGGCCGTGGTCACTCTCCGACCTATGGGATTTTGTATTGTATCGTTTCCCTTTATGCAAATAATTGACCTAACAGACAATAAAAAGCTGGATTCTTTGGACTACTATGAAGGGGTGTACATGCAACAGGATGAGTAGGGTGAAAGAACTCAGTCTGATTTTTTAATTGAGCCATGTTTATGAGTCCAAATTTGATTTAATAATTCGATTAGTGATTGGATTATATGGGTTGACCCTGACTTTCATATCTCATATAAAAAAATTTCGAACATACATAATAAAATTATAAAATTTTAAAAATAAGACAATATTAAATAGATATTTTACAATATGTGTTTTAAAATAAGGGAAAACTTAGATCAAGTTTGTTATATCCATTACATCTAATCCTCTAATCAAGTTATGACATGAGTCATTTTTCTTGACATGAGTACATAATTTTAAATTTTAAATTACTCACTCAATAAAATTATACATTTGTCATGATTTGATTGGTGAAATATATGAAATGGAGGTAAAAAACTTGATGTAAGTTTTGTCTTTAAAATAAATCATATCAATATAAAAGTAATATCAACTTATTAAGAATATATAAATTGAAAGTATAAAATCTTATAATTCATTAAAGTTCTTTGGCTTTGCATTACTTAATTGTTATCCTTCTTTCCTAATAATATCATTGTCAATTGAACTAATATCTATAACACAATCCATCCCTACTTTAACTCTATTAAGATAAATTAGATAATCAATCCCTTGCACTATTTTAAATCTATCTTAAGGATGACGCAAGAATTCCTAAAGATCGCACAAATAAGAACTTCTATTCATAGTTGCTTTAACATATATTAAATTCTAGCTGGTTTATTTTATAACTGAAATCCATTGGTTAATGAATGATCAAGCCAAGAACACCATTAAGATTGACAGAAAATAAAGAATATATTTAAAAGAAATTTAGTAACAAAAACTATACAAAACCAATTAAGAATACAGCTTCCTAACAACTAAGAGAATTAATTAGAAAGATATGATTGAAATAAAGAAATCAATAATCAAAATAATAGCCATGGAGTCTAACCAAAAGGGTCTTGAATCCTGGCTCTCGCAGCACAAATATATTTCTGAAAGACTAATTCTAACCTAACCTAAGTAGGAAAATATAATTAAGAAAATAAGCTTACATCAGTCTTCAATCCAAAACTAAATATTCATCCAAAACAAAATATAATTCAAAAACAATCTTGTCATTTTTTCTTGACATGAGTAGTACTTTTAAATGTATCCAGTCACAATACTACCATACAACACAATTTCAATTCCATGAAATTACAAAAATACAAACATACACTACCTACATGACAATAAAAAAAGGGTAAATTACAATAATCTGTCATAATGTTAGTTAATATTACACTTATCCTTCCTAGATTTTAAAATTACACATACCATCCTTAAATAAATAATTTTAATATTTATTAAAATAATTTTTTAATATATCCAAATTACCCCCAACAAGTTCATCTTCCTCCTCCCTCCTCCCTCCTCCACCCTCCACTCCCTCTTCATTGCGCCTCAAAAGCCAACCCAATAAGAAACAAGACGACAACAACAACAACAACAACCACAACGCTTCCTTCTTTTCTCTTCCATCATATTCTTCTTCTGCCCAACTCTTAGTCTTCTAATTAAAACTACCATCGTTTATTCCTCTTCCTCTACACCCTCCCCCCAAAACAAAACATTGCACTCTCCATCAACAAAATTAAAAATGATAACACAGCCACACCGTCAACACAACCACGTTGTTTCCCTCTCTATTCCATTGGCAGAGAATACGATGCCATTGGCAGTGCCGGCGATACCTCCGAAGACGGAGACTCCGCCGTGCATGGAGCTCAAGCCAGACTATCGTCCTGTTGTTCGCGCCTTCTCAATGCTTTAGATTGTCGATCTTCTTCGGACCTCGGGTCCTTTCTCTCTTCCATTGGGTGTGTTCATTTTACTTTGAATTTCGATTTGGATTGGTTTAGCTTCGGTGGAACTTCGATTTTTTGGTTGGTCAATTCTGGCTATTATTTTTCCATTGATGTTGCTATTCTGTGTTTGCTATGACTAGGAGTTGAAACCTTAGATAACTGAGTTTGTGGGGGAAGATTGGCTAGGGCTAGTTTGGCTTGTGGCGATGTGATGGGGTTGGGTAATTTGGGTGAGTGCTGCTGTGCTGGCCTTGTGGTAAAGAAGGGCACCAAAGCCATTTCATGTGGATTTTATTTTTTTCGAAATTAATTTTTGTATTATTATTAGTTATCAATTATTAATAAGAGATGTCATTGTAACAATATTTAAATAATTAAGAATGATAAATGTAATTTTAAAATCTAGAAAAAATAAGTGTAATATTAACAAATCTCAGGAAATATAGTTGTAATATGTACATGAAAAAAAATTGAAGAGGTGGTAAAATTTCAATGGGATTTTCACAGGTTCAGGATGGAATCTAAGTTAGATATCTATCCACATCATTTGTTGGGTATCCGTTTTCTAGGAAAATAATTTTCAAGTCAACAATTATGAAATAGTTTTTAAATTACGAAGTTAATATAATAATAGAAGTGCTGATAAATTTAAATGTCTGGTTTCATTACAAATAGTACAGTTGTTTTTTTGGTCTAATTACTTATTTAATATTATTTTTCTCTATCATTATTATATAATCAAGAAGCATATAAACAGGAATATACCCAATTGAGTTTGGTGAGTAGAAGTAGACTGATCAAGAAGCATATAAACAAGAATGTTTCCGATTTTTGGCTGAGCAGCGGAAGTAGACTTTTGGGTCTATTTGGATAATAAGTTAATCATAACCTTTGTCAACTTTGTAAAAGTCAAAAATCACATTTTAATTTTTTATTCTATTTGCCTATGCAGCTTTTTATTTATTAAAAAGTCATTTTTAAAGTTTTTTGAAAAATTAAAATATCTAACTTCTTAATAAGTACTTTATAAAACACAAATTAAAAAACAAGTATTTTTATTGATATATATATTTAAATACAAAATAATTTAGTGATAAGTTACATTTCAAAAATACTTAAATAAGTTTTTTTTAGGATATCCACCGCTTGCGTTAATGACTAATCTCTTTGAGTTGAGAGCTCCTCTAAGAGGATAAATCTCTTGTCATAAGACAATTTCCATATACATTCTCAAGATCAAACCCCTAACTAGATGCTTAAGGAACTCAGTTAGATACCAATTGTGTTAAGCATTGTGGTTGCTTAAATAAGTTATTTACTCAATAAATAAGTCTTCACAGTAGTTGCGACTTCAATTTTGTTGGAGTCAATGTTAACCCGAAAAATGAAAAAAAAAAAGGCAAGTTAATTAAAATCCAAAAAAAAATTCCATAATTTTATTTGTAATAAAGTGATTTTTCATACAAAAAAAAAAAGTTAAAAATGGATCCTAAATAAGATATCATTTTATTGATGGGTATAGAACCAGAGGCGGAACATCTTTGGAGCTGATGGGGCACCCCCCCCCCAAAAAAAAACACAATTTTATACATATATATATATATATATATATATATATATATATATATTGTCCCTCCAAAAAATGTATATGATATATAATTAATTATTGTGATTATTAGAAAATTAATATATCATGTTATATGAGATAAAAGAAACTTGCTAATATATAGATAGGTTCAAGACTTTGTTTATCTCTAATTTGTGAGAACAAAAAAATTCACTAAAACTTTTTCTATATTTGTATGTTCACATCAAAATATTTTATTTGCATATTAATATTAAAATTTATTTGGTTAATATGTTTGTCAAGAATTGATAAAACTTTTTATATTCGGTTGAAGAGTAAAAATAAGGTGTAAATTTTTATAGATAAGTTCTATGCATATATGTAAAATTTACATGAAATTCATCAATAAAAATTTATCTCTCATTTTTACCCTTTAACTAAATACACTATTAATGTGCATAAAATCCTCATAATTCAAAATGTCTCTTACATATATTAAACAATCATTGAATGTTGTGTAAATTATAACTCATGTTATTGTGAATATATTTTTAAACTAAAAAAGTTGTTAATAAGTTGATAACTAGAAGTATATATCATCTTTGTCTCTCCTAAATTTTTAATCATCTTCCACTACTGATAGTAACACATTTAACTTGTACCGAAGGAACATGTAAATATTTTTGTTTGGTTTGATGGTAAATATACTAATATAAAGTAAATAACATTTTTGTTATTGAAGAGGTCGCGAAGCAGAGTTGAAAAAGCAATGAAGCTTACAAAATGCAACTCCTACGTGGTAACAAGAAGCAAATTAAACGTAGGAGAACAAGTAGCCAATGCCAATATAAATACAAATAAGAGAAATATTGTGTGCCTTAAAGTGTGGAAATAACACAATATTCTATCCTTAGATAGGTTGTGATCTCATTTAATTTGGTTATCATTAAAGGATAAAGAAGAGTGTGATCAATAACTCATATTTTGTGAGTCCAAATAATATTCCCTTTATCTACAAATAATTATCTTCACTGCCGCATAGTGGAGGAACCGTCCACACTTAGGTCATGGCCAGTGACAAACTCCGAGTCATTGGAGACCAAAAACAACACAGCATCGGCCACATGTTTGGGCGTGAGCACCACCCCTTTCAGCCTCGCGTATTGACCATAAGCCTCTTGCACCCCCTCCTCATTCGTCCCTAGGAATTTACAAGTCATGGGCGTTGCTAATCCACTAGGCGACACACAGTTCACCCTAATCCCATGCTCCGCAAGCTGCACGCTCGCTGCCCTCATCAGCCCCAGTACCGCGTGCTTCGACATGATGTAGTCTGTCGCCATTGGTCCACCGTGGCTGGCGGCGAGACTTGCCGTGCACACTATACTACCCCTCACGCGCTTCTCCACCATTGCACGTGCGGCGTGTTTCAAACACAAAGCCATGCCGCGAACGTTGACTGAGAACAAGCCGTCAAATTGGGACATGTCGAGCTCAAGGAGGGTCTGATTGGAGGAAAAATATAAGCGTTGATTTGAATGAAAATATTAATAAAAAGGACAAATTTCACGTACTATTCTTAGGATTCAGTGAAATTTAACTTCCCTCTTTTCTATTTAGAAAATTTACACGGAAAATTTTTGTGTCTATGAAATTATTACACTAATATTTTTTTCAATTTATAAAACATTATTACTAATATTTCATTTATCATATAATAAATGATATATATAAAGAAAATCATTGTCGTCCGAACAAATAAAGGAGAGTTAGGTTAATTTCACGGATGTAATAATTTATCCTAACAAAAATCAAAGTTCAATGAGTAAACGGAATTTTACCTGATGAGAGGGACTAGCGATCCCGGCGTTGCTGAACATGATGTCGAGTTTACCGTAATTGGCAACCGTTGATTGGACGAGGTTTTGCACTTGATCTTCATCCGTGACATCACAGTGGACGAAGATGCACCTGTGTGTGCCTATGGACGCAGCCACAAGATTCCCAAGCTCGTCTTGGATGTCCGCGATGACCACCGTACGCGCCCCTTGGTCAGCAAACACACGCGCCGTCGCTTTGCCGATGCCGCTGGCACCGCCGGTGACTATGGCCACCTTGCCTGATAGCTTGAGACCGCTGTTGGTGGATGTTGACTCAGCCATTCTTTTGTGGAGATTTTTGGTCACTTTAGCTTAGTACTAGGAGATAAAAGACTTAATAGTGATTATTAATTGATTGGCCTTGTTATCGAGAAGCTGGTGTGGATTGTGCTGGGGGTTTTCACATGCTCGATACTCCTCCTGCTGTTATCGAGAAGTTGACGAGGGAAAGAGCCTAAAAGACTATAGTGTAGCTTTTGTTTAATTATTTGTCTTCTGTACCAAAGAATAAAAAAATAAAAAATTTTGTCTTTCAGAAATGTGACAACAAAACAGAGTAACAGACATTAAAAAATTCGAACCGTGATGTGATTTTAATATACAGGAATGGTAATGTTATTTAAAACTATAAAAAAATATAATCCTATTAAGACATCAATTTTTTCATGAGCTGATAGGATCACGTGTAATTGTGATAAAAATGCTGCGATAATATTTCTGTTATGGGAAAATGTGAGGAAATAAGTAATTTATACAGTTTCTTTTAACAGTTCTACTACAAAAAAAAAAAGTTTTGACGAGACTAGCACAAATAGTGGCGTCATGACAGTCCAAAAATGAAGAGGTGTTAGTGTGTGTTTGGATAAAGTATTTTTAAAATATAAAAAAATTTAAAATATTAATAAATTAAAATATTTTAATTAAATTTATTTAATTTTTAAATTTTTTATTTGGATAAATAATTATATTTTCTTTATTTATAAAATACTTTATTTGGACGAGGCAATTATATTACTTTAATTTTAACATATTTTATTTGAAAAACATAATATTTTTTAAAATAAGTTTTTTTAATTAATAATCAATATTCAACGGATCTAAAATCAATTATAATGAGTTCATATTTTATAAATTATCTTAAATTTTATTCATAAAATATTTTAAATTTAAATTATAAATTTAATTTTTATATAAATAAAATGGAATAATACATAAATATAACATCATATAATATAAATTGAATATTAAAAAATTTGAATTGCAACAAAATGAATTAAAAATAACATTAAATAAAAATCTCATAAATATAAAGAATTTATAATAGAATATAATAAAAGTGAGACTTATCAAAATGAGAAAAACATATACTTATACGTGTAGGGATTTTCAAAATTTCCTTTCTATAGATAAAAATTAAAATCCTCTATTTTATATAGATAAAATTTCTCTTTAAAATCTCTTAAATTTTTCAATTTCTTCTAAATGAATATCCAAACAGAATATTTTATCATGATAAATTTTAAATCCTTTTAAAATTTATATTCTCCCTTATAATTGGTCCATCCAAACATACACTTAAATTTTCGATCCGTTTCTTACAGCTCCTGGATGGAATCTAAGTTAGATATCTATCCACATCATTCATTGGCAGGGACCGATCCAGAAATGATGAATAGGAGGGGCCGAAAATATTAACCATAACAAATAAAATTTTTAGTACATGTAATATTTAAAAAATATTATATATTATTATATTATATTTGGTACAATATATAAACTTGTCATTAATGAAATATATTCTAAAAGTCAAATTATAAATTACAAATCACAAATATTTTGTTTGAATGTTTGAGAGTTTCAATTAAGTATTTCTAACTTTCTATGTTCACCCATATATAAGATGATTATACATTTAGTTATCAATAAATAAATAACATATAAAATATTTTTCTCAAAGATATTATAGTGCAATTTTTTAATAAAAACTTTAAAATCTTACTTTGTAAACTAACTAATATATTTAGAATGAATTAAAAGAATTGAATGTGAATATATCTAAATAATAAAAATAAGAGTTTTTTTTAATAAGACACTAGTTAAGAATACCTAAACAAGTAAGTTTTAAAGTTTTTCAATGGATCCCATACTTGGAAGACTTAAAACCTCTACTACACTTCCCAATGTAAAATTTTCTATTTCTAACTCCTTAATCAGTATCCTTAGGGCTCTAATCAAATAAATATTAAATATAGAAGTATAATAGAGCTTTTATTTTTCCCATATATATATATATATATATATATATATATATATATATATAAATTATTTTTTTTATATTTTTCAATCATATATATTAAAAAAGTTGTGTGGAGGGGGGTCAAGGCCCATGTCTATCCCTCTTTCCATCCATCCTTATTCATTGGGATTTGGGTTTTCATTTTGTAAGAAAATAATTTTCAAGTCAACAGTTATAAAATGGTTTTTAAATTAAGAAATATAATAATAGAGTGGTGGTTGTTAAGTATATTTATTTAGGGAGTGGTTGATTACAGATAATAAATGGTTATTAAAATGGTTGATTACAAAATAATTTTCAAGTCAACAGTTATAAAATGGTTTTTAAATTAAGAAATATAATAATAGAGTGGTGGTTGATAAATTTACAAGTCTAGTTTTATTACGAATAATACAGTTGTTTATGTCGTATTTAATATAATTTTTTCTCTATCACTATTTTACAATCAAGAAGCATATAAACATAAATATCTCTATAAAAAAAATATGAACAGAAGTGTACGCAATTGAGTTTGGTTGAGTGGACGTAGACTAATCGAAAAGCATATAAACAGGAATTTCTCCAATTAAGTTTGGTTGAATGGAGGTAGACTCAGAGGAATCGCAGGTTCAACTCTGATGAAGTCAACGTTACCCCCGGAAATGACAACAAAAAAAAAAGAAAAAGAAAACAAGAGGTGAGAAGTTAGACTTCAATAAAAATTATTTACATAATTTCTTTAAAATAAAATGACATTTCATTTAAAAATAAAAGTTAAAAAATAATCCTAACAGAGATTTCATTTTATTGTTTGGTATAGAACACATCTAATTGCTGGGTATATATATCCCTCAAATTTTTAATCAATTGCAAATAGTCATTTTCAATTTTTAAATCTTCCAACTAGATCGTCAAATTATAACAATTCTTAGAATTGGTCCTTTCATTCAATTTTGAGTTTAGATCATTAATGTGGAAAATATATATATATATATATATATATATATATATATATATATATATATATATATATATATATATATGACCTACATGTCATAATTTCTTATAATTCTTTTTTCATAATTTTTTACTATGTCATTTAAAGTTTCTAAAATACATATTAATTTTATCAAAAAATTAGAACAAATCATAATAAAAAAATAATGCTTCTCTCCCATTATTATTTTTTTTAATAAACAACCTTGTTCACGTTCTTTGAATTTTTGGGATAATAGATTAGGAAAAAAAGTAACAATTAACATGAAATTAGAAGACACAAAATGCTCAATTCACCACAATTCACCATTTTGATTCAAGTATTCAAAATATATATATATATATATATATATATATATAGAGAGAGAGAGAGAGAGAGAGAGAGGGGAGAGAGAGAGTTTATCTATTTAGTAATTACAAAATTTTAGTCATTTTTTACTATATTTAATTCCTTAGATTTTTTTTAATATCCACCTTTTTCTAATAAATTGCATTGAATAATTGAATAATATAATAAGAGAAAGAAATCATAAAAGAAAAAAGAATTGCAAGAATTATAATGTGGCATCATGTTGATATTTTCCAACTGAACTCTAAATTCAATAAAAGGATTAATTTTAATGGTTGTTTTAGTTTAAGCCTTTAAGCATCTATAGTAGACTAGAATATTTTGACCCATCTTAGAGAAACTCGGTTAAAGGGTCCTACAACTCACCCACATAGCATAGTGTCTCATAGAGATTCTCCATTGATTTAGTCTAGAACATCTCCTAGATTGACCACCAAATTGTATGAGACATTCTATTAGCTCACGAAATCTCATATTATCATATCATATTTCCTATATTATATTATATCTCCTATAAATACAGAATATATCTAATATTTACTAAATCATAGAAATATCTCCCTTATTTATGGAAAATTATCTCTACCTTATCACGGTCATCTCACTACATAAGGGGCTGACGCCCCAGGTATAACAATATGAATACATACTACTCTTTTACTATTCTATGCCTCATTCATTAATTGATTTGAGTGTCGGAATGTTTTTGCAGGTACCTAACCACTCACATGAACAATTGGAAGAACCTGTGCCCTTACCTAATTTTCAGGTAAGAATATTGGCGCCTAAATAAATCAATTGGAAGGGCTTTTCATCCTATATGCTTTCTCTAGCCATCGCCTATTATGATAATAGAAAAAGTAAGGAAAAACACATCCAGAATAGTAAGCCAACACAAATTGATCCAAATCCAACCATGGACATACCAGAGATACTAAATATATAAGAGAACTTTATGTCCATTCATGTAAGAACATTATATGCTACAAGTATAGTTATAAATGTACATAGGTGCTTTACATTTAGTGCTCATTTTTGTTTTTAGAAGATTTATAATAACAATATCTAAAAGTACTTGTCCCAAATAAATCTAAAAAACAATCACAACTCTAATGAAAAATGGAGAGGAAAAAAAAACTAATATCATGAGCCAACATACAATGGGGTACCTATGTGTTGCGATCCCTTTCACATACAATGACAAATAACACTCAAATCTAGCATGAACCACTAACAATTTCTTGATAAAAACCCAGGGAAGGCTGTTAGAATGATCAAGCTAGTTATAATGATGAAATTACTTGGGAAAATTCAAAATTTGTGATTTCCAAGGATTGGGAGTTTGGCAAGCTAAAATAGTGGATAAATCCCACTCATTGGTTGGAGGAAGAAAATAAACAACACCTCCCTCTAGTGTGTCAAGAGGAAGAATACAATGAAGCCCTTCCAGAGACTGAGAGATAGAGAGATTTGCAGAGAAAAGGCGCAAAACTTTGGGCTTCCCCGTGTTGAAGTGAGAAATTATGATCTAAAGGAATAACTGTTGTGAGTTTGCCCATTACTAGTGTGAGCTTCCTTTTGTCTTTTCCTCTAGCGTGGGATTTGTTGTGCATTTGTTCTGGGTATTTAGTGTTTCCATAACATTTCTCAAAGAGAGAATTTTGGTCCCTTTAGATTAATAAGAGAAAATAGAATAAAACAGTGGGAAGTGATAAGCAAGATTGGCGGTTTAAATAGGCTCCAACAATAACAACTTGAAAGCAAAGGATCGAGTGGACGTTGAATTAGGAACTAGCCTGCTGGTTCAGTTAGACCTGAAAATCGCCTTCCACATAACTACTCAAGAACCTTTGAAACTAGGAAGGTCAGGGAGGCCGGTAAGCTTTAGATAATTTTTTTTATATATAAAAGATGCAAAATCGTATCATTTTGGGATTTTTTTTAAAAAAAAACCTAAAATCTCATTTTTCCTTTTTTTTTCCTTTTCTGATATGGAAAGTAGTAACTTGAAAAATTTGATCCATATGGATAATATTTATTTTGATTAAGAAATGAATTATGTTATGTTCTATAGATTTTGTTAATGCCTAATTTAATCTTTAATTATTTCATGACATATATTTTATTTTATATTGTTATATATTTATATAAATACATATTTTACTATATACCGATTATATTCCATTGAACCTTTGAACCAATTGAATCTCTAAACCTTTGCCTAACCGGATTCCATGTTCGGTCCAATTTTAGAACCTTGCAACACAGACATTAAAAAGTTCAATAGATGATTTGATGTACCAGAAAATGGAAGGAAAGAAGTAATTTTTTTTTTTTTGGGGTCGAAGGAAGGAAGTAATTTATACACTCTCTTTGACAGTACTACTATTACTATACAACACAAAACAATTTCGAAGTTAGTACCAAGTACTATCTACATGACGATAACAGTCCAAAAATGAAGAGGCGTTAAATTTTCAATCCGTTTTTAGAGATTAGGATGAAATCTAAGATATCCACATCATTTATTGGGTCTTCATTTTGTAGAAAAGTAATTTTCAAGTCAACAGTTATAAAATATAGTTTTTAAAACTAAGTTAGATAAAGTAATGTTATTTTAACAACCAAAACATTGAGACACGCACTTCATCATCATTGGATGTGATAGATGAAAATAATAAGGAAGGATCATATTCAATGATGAATGATGAAAACGGATGTCTTACTTTTTGTAACCATTACACAATCTGCAAGTGATTCCTTTCTTAAGATTAATTTCTAGCCAAGGAATTGGTAACAACTTTTTCATCAAATCATGCAGGATACTTGAGAAGTAATGCCATGAAAAAACTGTTACTGGTATTAATCAACCAACTCATATTGGTTATAATCAAAATCATACTGATGACATTTCAATGGAGGTAGTTCCAAAATACCAAACCATTGGAATGTTCAAGTTGCCATAACCCCCACCTTTTTCAAAAATTGCCGACACAAGCAATAGAAGGACAAAGGGGTTTGAATATTGGTCAATTGCTAGAAGTATAGTGCAATAATTTACAGAGTCCCACATAATGGGGAAGAAACACTTCAACAGCATTGTTAGCTTCTTTGATTGCTGGAAGTCATTTAAATGTGATCTGATTGTGACTCATAGAAATCACTTGGGCAAGGAGACATAACCTCTTGTTCCAGCAACTGCACTACCTGATTCATTGATGGACGGTCGTCTGCATTTGCATCTGTGCAACTTGCTGCTAGCTCAAGGATCACTTCAACGGACGGCCAATCTGCATCAGTGCATCTTTTGTCTACGACATCTTCCAATCTGTTCTCTCTCAGGACCGAGTTCATCTGAAAATTATTTCCCAAAAATTTAGTTTAATACGTTTTGAAACAGGAGTGGAAGAAAAAGAAGAAAGAAATAATATTCATTTAGGGTTTAGGGTTTATGTGACTTATGCATTAATGAGTTAAAGCTTACCCAACCAACTACATTTAGACCTCTCTTTAGAAAAGAAGGGTCTGTTGGTCTCTTTCCAGTTATAAGTTCTAGCAATAGAACTCCAAAGCTGTATACATCTGACTTCTCAGTTGCTCTTCCACTTTGTAGATACTCTGATGTTGACATGCAATTAAAAATCATCAATCATTCAGTTGTTTCTCTGTAGATTAGTCACTACTTACTTCAACTGAATTATATTGTTGCAAGTCATGAACATTATTTAAAACACTCATATTTAGAATACAAAACACTACATGAAAACAGGTTTAGCATTTGTACATGCCTAGTACAGAGAAAGATGCAGCATACTACATTGGAAAGGAAGGATTTAATCTCTGATTCAATCAGCTATGAAAAAAGTGTAAATTTCATTTTCACAGTTACAATGTTACTAATTGAATGATTCATGGACAGTTTTGACTTAATTATTTATCTACAGTTCTATAGCTAGAAAATTGATTCTGAGTCATCATCATATATTTAAGTCCAAACTAAACACATTTTAGAGCCACTCTTCAAGCAGATTTCAATGATGCAACTCGAAATTTCAATGGAGTTTAACTGTTAGAGGTAACCTGATAACTCTACACCCTAATACAAGTGCTGGTATGCAGAACTATGTGCATACCTGGAGCCAAATAGCCAAATGTGCCAGCAACCACTGTTGTAACGTGTGCATCTTCATCAACCAAAAGCTTTGCAAGACCAAAATCAGAGACATGAGGCTCCATGTTTTCATCAAGAAGGATGTTGCTGGATTTTATGTCACGATGCACAATTTTCGGGCTGCAGTCATGGTGCAAGTAAGCCAAACCCCGGGCAGAACCAAGGGCTATCTTTAGGCGAGCACTCCAATTCAGAGATTGTTCAGTATTTTCTAAAGCAGGAAGGATTCATGAAAAAATTAGAAAATTACAGAACTAAAGGGTATGTCATAATGGAATCATAATTGACCAAAGCCCCCTTCCATCTCCTATAGGGCTAGAGCTCATTCCAACAAAGTCAAAAGTTTTTGAGTAGTGCTGCACGGCTAGAAAAATTTGATTGGATAAAGCTAGAATTTAAGATTCAAAGGTGATTTTTGGATGTGAGAATCACTCACCCAAGTAAGGGTCACTGACAATGACAACATAAATTCTAACTGAGAAATTCCAACTATATAAAATTCGACTGATTGTTTTCTTCTCTGTTAGGGATGATGATAAACGATACATTACAGCTATTTGGGAAAAGAGGGAAGGGGTGGTGAGGAGGATTTCTTTGGCTAATAATATTGTTATTGTTGCTGACAGCATGTACCATTCATTTATGTTGCTAACTTCTTTCTCGTTATACTAGCATCGGGCTTCTAGTAAGACTTAAAATATATTTAGGTGATACATTTTACCAATAAGGTTCCTCTAAAGTGAGGTTGTCTCTAAAGTGATAAAGTGAGGGTATCCACCCTTGAATTCAACAAAGTGCATTGCAATCATAAACTGCTAAATGATATAACGGTAGATACTTCTCACTTTCTAACTTTAAAGACAAACTCACTTTTAATGATTCTTTCTGAAAGTTTACTGGCTTGCACAGGGACAGCCTCTTATCCCTGCCTAAATTTTACATTCTTCCACAATTTGTCCACCAAAACTTTCCCATTTGTCAGAGGCTCTCCAAGAAAACAGTTAGACATAATAATTCAGCTTAAGGAAAAGAGAGATAGACAATGCATATAAAATGAACTATACCATGCAAGAGATCATCTAAGCTTCCCATCGCCAAATAATCATAGATTAGAAGCTTTGTAGAAGGAAGCCTGCAGTAACCACGCAGGTTCACTAAATTGATGTGCTTGATGCTACCTAAGATCTCCAGCTCCCTTTCAAACCCCTGATCAGACCCTTCACGACTTCTATTGATCCGCTTAACAGCAAATGTACCACAATCATTCATCACCATTCGGTAAACGGTACCAAATCCTCCAGACCCCACCACATCCTCTTCGTCAAGAGACTCCAGCTTTTCTATGATCTCAGATGATGGATATGGCAGATCACCATGGAAGGTAATAAGTACTGTGGCTGTTACAAGAGCAGGTTTAATAATTTATACTCATAAAGAAGAAAAGACTAATTGACATGACTTTATTTTATTTTGTAGTTGGTGGATAGGAGATTGCCAAATTGGAAACACCACCATTCCTACTTGATTCTGGATTGACTTGTTTCTTCACTTCTGTGTATCTCCTAGCAGCTCTTTCCTTCTTTGATGGCAAACAAATGCAGAGTAATAAAAGTACAAAGACTAGTCCAAGGCCCATTGTTGATATTGCACCAATTAAGACCCACTTCACATAATGTGAAGATCTTTTGGTAGGTACTGCAAATATTTAAATGGTAAGGGTTATCAAACAAATTAAAATCATGATTAATCAATATGTAATACAGTTATAAGATCTTGTGTGTGAAATGGTATTTTAAAATGTAAATTCTAAGACTTGACATGCCTGCAGCTTCATCATTCTCAGCATGCGGTAGAACCACAGGGAAGCCGAGTGATGTCCGGCATGGTTTTTGAACTTGCCGCCCACAAAGATCTAAATTGCCAATAAACCTGTTCATATGTCAAGAAAGAAAAACTAGACAATGAGACCAACTGCCCTCACATATAGCATGGATCAAATAGGTGAAAACTAAACCATAGTATATTAAGACCAAAAATTAAGAAGAAAGGAGTTGAGACCTGGAGGGAACCTTGTTAGTTAAGAATGATTAGTTATAAATATGTAAAACATGTGTAAGGGTACTCTGATCTTTTAACCTACGGTTGCTTCTTGTACATAAGAGAGAGTTGCTGTTTACATAAATAGTAGACATAAACAATATTTAGTGCCTTTGCTTTTCAGTTATCCCTCTACTTTGTCTGTAACAAACAATCATTGTAGGCATAAAGGTAGCATATAATATGTATAGCATTATGATTGAGATTTATTTTAAAGTTGTTCCTCACATGGTTCTGCTCACTTCACAATCTTGAGCAATTCAATGAACAGAAATTTATTTGGTCTGCTGATTCGAGTTTTTTTTTTAATCCATACATATTTGATCTTAGGTTGAACAACTGGGTTGAACAACTGGGTCTAAGTTTATGGTATCATTAATGAGATGCACATTTAGCTATTTGGGTCACTATTTTTCTTTGGTTGTAAGAGCTGACTTTTGTTAAATGGTGCTTTTTTTTTTGGGAAGGTTGGAGTTTGGTTGTTTCTGTTAAGTGGAGAAACTTTTCATAGTGGGTTGGACTCTTTTGGGTAAGTTGTAAGTTCCTAGTCATATTTTTCCCTTTAAAACAAAAATACAACATTGACCAATAATAATACTACAATATTTCTTTTTTGTTTTTATAGTAATAAAGGCAAATAGCAGCGAAAAATAGTAACAAAGGGAAATAGCATGAGAAAATATAGGGCGAATAGGACTAGCAAGCAATTCAAAATACAAAAAACAGAAGGAAAAAAAAACAAACAGATGAAAATCTTTTGAATTATTTTGTTTGGGTTGAAAATTAATTTTGTTTCTTGCTTGAGTATGTTTGCTTTGTTCAGTGACATAATTTTATGTCAATTACCTTTCTTAAAATAAATTAACTTTATAATTTTATTACATGAATTGACTTTAAATTTTTCTCACAAAGTTGACCTATCAAATAGTTTATATAAATCATGGATGCAATACCACCTAAATTTAATGATTCCAAAAACATAGGCACCACAAGTTAAGCTTATGATCATATTAACTATAGCTTATCATCCTGGTAAGCCTGACCAGGTAGTGTCCATAGCACAATAAGAGCAGTATGAATGATTACATACACGTTTTTCCCAAAGGTTCCTAGTACTCCAATGTCAGGGATTTCGCCAGAAAAGAAATTGGTTGACAAGTTCCTAAGTCAAGCAGGATCAAGCAAATTATACCATGTTATGGTTATCAATAATCAATATCATTATGCAGCTATGCAAAAAGAGCTTACAGAAGTTGCAAATGTGTGAGCTGTCCAATGGATGAAGGTATAGCACCCTTTAATGAGTTGCTTGACAAATCCCTGTAATTAAATTTCTATTTATCAAAAATCAAAATAATAATTAAAATGCTACTGAAAAATAGATCACTTTTAAAAGCTGAACTGAAACCTTAATAGAAAGTAGAAACCAATTCAAAGCAAAATGGATACTGAAAAAACAATGGAAAAGAAATAAAAATTAGAGTATTTACAGTATCTTTAAATGCAGTAGATTTCCAATATCTGATGGGATGCCTCCTTGAAAATAATTACCCTCAAGTACCTTTCATTACAATCAAATAAAATGTGTCAGCCCTTCAAGAAATAAAAGGAAAGGAAGAACAGAAATTACAATTAAAGGAATAGCCCTGAGAAAGCAATGAACTATTTCACTTACAGTGCTCTTAGCTCAGTACACTTGGTAATTTCATTAGGAATAATTCCATGTAAGCCATTCTGATGAAGTGCCCTGCTTCAATGCAAACCATTGATTGAATAAAAGTAAGGACATATTTAACAAAAAAAAGAAAAATAAGGAGGCCATAAACTATGGATGTTTAAATCTCTCCATTTTGAGAAGTGAACATGTGGAAGAGTAACATGTTGTACTTACAGTCTACGCAGTCTACTGAGTTTACCAATGCTGGGAGAAATAATTCCCAGTTGCAGGTGAGGCAGATTTCTGAAGTACACAAGACAAACACAAGAATCTGAATATATGAATTAGATATCGCCATAATATTTTATCAAAGTATAGGGCTTGTTTGGTTTACATTTCCATTTTCTGTTTTCATTTTCAGTGTTTTCTGTTATTAGAATTTTGTGAAAAAAAAAATAGTGAAATTAGGAAATGAAAACAGGAAAGGAAAACAGAAACCAAACAAACCTTATGGTTTTCACCAATAATTTCTATTTTCTGTCTTCTTTTGCCTCTAGTTATTATTAGGCTACCCTCCAATAATAAAAGTAAATGAATAAAGAGACTAAAGAAAATGTGCTTCTTACTTACATTGAGCGAACTCGTTGTTGTTCCCCTGGATAACAGGTGATACCAGTCCATGTACAGTGAGTCTCATTAGATTGTTGCCAATCGCTGAGAAAACTCCTTGTGTCATTCAAAGTGCTTTTGATTTCCAACAACGTGATACCTAAGACATGAACCAAAATCAGAAGTTTCAAAGATTTATACCAACCTTATTTATAACTTAATTTCCATAAACCACCCAAAATGCAATTACTCTGTAGTCCCACTCCAAGCCAAAAAGTAAAACATAGAATAAAGATTTTTCAACACATGATCAATCCCAGATTCATTTTGTTACATCAGCAACCAAAAGCAGAAGAACGTGTACAGGAAAACAACAAAAGAAGAAGCATATAGGATAAAAGGGGTTCATTGTCTTTACCATCTTGTGTGAGAGCAAGAGAGGAATGGCAGAAAACAGTGTTGGAAATCACCAACACAACCCAAGCCACAGGACCCATTTCCATATTCCAGAGTTCTAAATGGATGCTAATGCTAATAGCTCAGGCTTTCTGAGTTAACTGGGCGGCAATAGAGTTAAAGTCAGTGGCTGAACTCACTGTGTGAAAGATAGTGAACAGTGGTGATGATTCCAGTTGTTGGTGGAGTTGTGATGACAATGTAGACCTCAGGGGGTTGCCATGATTAAACCTTTGACAGAAATAATAATTTGAACTTTTGAAGCATGTAGAGAGAGAGAGAGAGAGAGAGAGAGAGAGAGAATGCTTGCTTTTCACTCCACTACTCAGAACAGTCATACTGAAATGCAGTGTTCTTGAAAGCTACTATACAGTGCTAATATTGGTAGAGAAATGTTTTTCTTTTTAGTTTAATTTAAAAGTACACTCGATATGAAAGAGTTTTATACTGATATTTTATCCATATACTTCAATTTTATATAATTTTTCACTTTGAGGTAATGTATAACCTGATTAAACATTTTTATTGCTATGATAATACGAAATTGTATATCAATGTAAAATACTTTTATTTATAATTAGGATATACTTTGTTAATGGATAAAAATAAAATATAAATTTTTATGAATACGTATTATGTATAAAATTATACATAAAATTTATTCATGAAATATTTGTTCATATCAAACATAATCTTACTGTGCATACAAATTAATTTTTTTAACCTCTAAAGAATACATTAATTAAATGGGACAATATAAAAGAATTCAAAAAATTAAACACAAATTATTTAATTAGGATTACTTTATTAAATCTCATAACTGCCTTTGAGAATAAATCTTACATGTCCTTAAAATATGTTTAAATAACTGCCTTAAGAATAAATATCTCGAACCACCAAAAAAGAATAAATATCTCATTTTTTAATAATTAAAATAACATGACTAATATTTGTAGGGAAATGAATTTTGATATGGTGTTTGTATATCATATTTTTTTAATACAACTGAACTGAGTCAAACGTATAGAAAGGAATATCTTATAGGGAGCGTTTGTTTGAGATTTTTTAGTTAAAAATTACCTTTTTATGCAATTTTTTTTCCAATATTTAGATAATTTAAAAAATCAAATTTTAAAAAATCAATTTTAAGTTTTTTTATAGAAGTTAAAAAGAGTACTTTCTACAAAAATTAGTTTTGAGTTTTTTTTAATTATATACAAAATTTAAATTTCATAATAAGTTTTTTAAAAATGCGAAACAAATAGTCTGAAAAGAACAAGCTTAAAGATTTTAACAATTGATGGATATTTATTTTAAGAATAATTTATACTCACATCCCCTAAGGTTCAGGATAATTATATTAGGTATCCTCTATTTTATAAAACTATCACTAACCTTCCTAAAATTTACTAACCTTATCACATACTAGTTCATTAATGTAAGTAACAAGAGGTTGGTAATTGTAACACCCCTTAGTTAGAGTGTTTCGCTTAGGTCTAACAGTAATTAAGAGCGTGGTACTATTTGTCTTATTTCTATGCCTTATAATAATCGATTCATTATTTTTATTTTATAATTTCTCATGAAAGTAAAATACTTCTTGTTTGTATTCAAGTAGTATAAAGTAGTAGTGCTTGGTGACATACATTAATATTCTTCGAATTAGAGAAAATGTATAATAGTTAGATTTTCTAAAAGTTTGAAAAATAATAGTACATTTATTTATATACAACAGGGCAAACATGCCATTTTAGTACACACTTATAATATATTGTCATCTAGATATCATAGTACATATATCAAAAGAGTCCAGAGGGACCACCCAAAGTACATCAAAATGCAAAACATAAACCTGCTCTAAGGTAAAACCCATCAACAAAGTATGTACAAAAAGGGTCCTATCCAAACCAACAAAGCTAGCCGGTATATGTGAAATGTTAATCCTAATACAATGTGGTCAGCGATTGGCCCTGAATGTCACATAAACCTCTAGTAAAAGCCATATCCAGAAATCTACGCAACATGGAATACATATAGGGTGAGAATTCTAAAATTTTTAATAGGGTACTCCATACACATAAATGTCAACATTATCTACCCAGTTGCTTTGGTTCATTTATAAAATAATGCATGCAAGTAAAATTAACAACAATGAATGGCTTAACTGTAAGAAATCTTTATATGAAGTAGGCTCATTTTATTCAATCATTATCATTTAGAGTATATAGTGTTAAGTTAAAACGTAACCATTTTGATCTCAATAAAGTAATAGACTCCATTTCTAAGCACATAGCATAGAGGACTACTTAAGACAATTGCTACTTAACTTGTCTTAGCCCTGATCCATGGTGGCTTGTTCCACTTTTGGGTAATAGACCTTTAAGACTGGGCTAATTCCTTTATATGATCATTGAATTTACTTTCTCAAACTCTCACACAGATCTATTCTAAGTCAGTTTACTTTTTTCTTACATCCTGGATTTACTTTCTTCGGCCCAAGAAAATATATTCTTGATCTTTCTCTCATATAGAGGCAATTGTCAAAAGAATTCATAGTTATATGTGCATATTATCATCAATACACTCATATAGTATAAATAAGATCAAGCCATAACATTTCATCATAGTTTCAGCTAATCTAGCATTTTGTCCAAAATTTTGATTTTAAAGAAAATTATGGATAAGCTAAATATTATCAAAAAGAGCAAAACAAATTTTCAAAGTTAGTTTAATATGTCTATGTGACTCTTTAAAAATTTCAGAGAAAAATAAGATCTCTAGCTATATTAACAAAATTATACAATTTTGGAGAGTTAGAAATCACTAAATTCTAGTCAACTATTAGAATTCCAATTTTATTACCATATCAAATGAATAAATAAAATTCTATAAAATTTCAGGTTGGACTTCAAGATGTCCACAACATCCTGTAAAATTTTGAAGTTAAAATTCGATCATTTAGTATAATAACAAAATTATACAAATTCAATGTTTCAAAATTGATTGATAGATAGAAACCTTCCAGCTGAATTTCTGAATTTTAAAAATAGTAAAAGTGTTCAAATGAACTCATTAAAAATAATGGAGATGCCTCCATATGTTAGCTTCATTATATAAAAATTTAGCTCAAAATCATGTCTCCAACTATGTGACAAAAATCATATAAAGTGAATTGTCTACTTAAATCCAAGATTTCTAGCACATAGCTCAAAAATTGTTTTAACAAAAAAGATTTTCTAACAACATCAAATCATTTCACTCAATTAAACACTTCAATATCTATATATGAACATTCAATACAACTAAAAATTTCAAGCTAAATCATTCAGAAATATTTAGAAGGGTTTTGAAAAGAAAGAAGCTCAAAAAAACCCTACTTGGTTGTTGCAAACTCTTATTCTTGGCTTTCTTCAAGAGCTTTTACACCCAATTTTTGATCTAAACCAATCAAACCCTTCTTTAAAATAGCAAGAATAACAACTACAACTAATGGTATGGTGAGATAAGGATTTTCTATAGAGAGTTTATTTGGGGATTACAAGAAATAGTATATCTTTGGTTATGGATTTTTTGATGTAATTTATGATTTCAAGCTAGGGTTTTATGTTTTTAGGAAGAAGAAGATGAAGATAGCTGTAAAAGATGGAGGCTGGCTGAATTTTAAGGAAAGGAAATGGTAAAGTTGTGATTTTCTTTATTTTATACAACATGTGTAATAATTTCTACCATAAATAATATTCACTTTATAATGGAAACTAAAATTTTTTATGTGGCTATCATTGGTTCTTAGTTAAAAACAATGGTGTGGCCTTTCCTAAGATACACACTTGTTAAGTAAGGTGGCAAACTTGCATTGCAAGTTTCATACGGTGTAAAAAATTACACATTAAAATTTTACCGAATGAAAAAATATTGTATCCGGGAAAATAAATATTATCCAAAATTAAATTTCAGGTCTAAAAATTCCATTTCTAACAATTTCTAACTTTGATCCCATCTTTCCTCAATTCCAACATCTTCTAATCTTTAGAGTTTCAATGGCCTCAAAGACTTCAACCTGTAAAATCACTATTCACTTTTTTCATCTTGCTAAATTTTCTTATTACAAGTAATTCTATTAGAATTGTGAAATTGTAATTAAGAAAGTTCAAATAAAATTTTTTGGAATAATTTCAGGTGTTAGTAATAATTTTATAAAATAGAAGAGTGTTAAATGTAAGTGTATTAAACCTTAAGGTTAGTGTAATTTTCTCTTATCTTAATAAGATGTATTGAATAAATATGTACCCAAAAAATAGATTGATTCAATTACATATGTGTTATAAAAAAATATTATGTCATCCGTTATAAATTTTCTAAAAAGAATAGCATGAAGTATTAAACTTTACCATGGCCAACTATACATATCGGAATCTGATTGGCTGAGACCATATTAGCATCACATAATCTTATACAAGGCTGGTCGTGGCTGAGAATCTAGTCATGCCGAATCTACGACTGCCATTCTCTATCCAATACGATAAGACTGTATATACGTTGTAGCATTAAATTGCAACGGAAAATCAAAATATCTTTTCTTAATATTTAAGTCTATAAATAATATCTCTTTACGAGTTTAATATGCATTTATGAGTTTAAATAATATGCAATTATAGTGTAAAACTATTTTGCATTCACATTCAATTATGTATTATTACATTAATAAAAATAGTTAAATCTTACATCCACTATTTAGAAAGTCATGAAAATGAGATGATTTAATTGGTGATAGTGTAAAATTTTTTTACAATGTTATTGTATAAAAATTGAACTTATAATTTCAATATATTGATAGTATAAAAATATTTGTTTGTTATCATCCAATCAAATTTTTCTATTTACATGAATGAAAAACACAACCATATTTATTAATATCACAATACATGATTAAATGATAATGTAAAACTTTGTTACAACATCAAAATTAAATTCTAAGTTTATATACTCATGTAATAAGTGAATGTTGAGATAAATATACTACATGTTGAAATAAATAAATGTGTTGTATATCCATACAATGAACATGTGTATTAAATCTGTATTTGATTCTAAAATTATATGTGTGCTTCATTTTAGTTTCAAGAATAAAGAAATATCAATTTAGACTATGAAATTGTAAAAGTAATTCAAATTAGTCTCTTTGGTGTATAAGTTAGTCCATGCAAATATTAGCATATGTATTAACTTGAACCACTTTTTATAATTTCACAAACTAAATTGATATTTGGATTAAAGTGAAGTACACATTTAATTTCAAAGAACAAAATGAATAATTCATCTTAAAATAATAAGCTTAATTTTTATAAGTATTTATTGTTCTAATTATATATTATCGTCAATAAAGTAGTTGAGTGCACTAAAAAAGTCATTCAAATGGATGATTTGGTCGAAATTAATCTATACATCTATCCATATAATAAAGGGAATAAAGGAAAGGTAACTTCTTTTTAGTGTCCAATTTTAATTTCCCATTCTACCCATCTAATATGTCTCTCTAACTCTCATTTACTAAATTGTCAACCACCCATTTTAGTATTTTACCTCATGTCAAAAAAATAAAACCGTTCTCATGTTCCATGATGTTATTCCTGTGTGCTCCAAAAGAAAAAAAAAAACTCTTTCTTGGCTAGTTTTTTTTTAAAAAGAAATCTTGCTTCAACCACCATATATGTTCATTTGTTGTATCTCTAAATAATTTTACTTTTAATGTATCTTTTTCAACCTTTTAAGATATAGGGAAAAGAAAATCCATTATTTATTAACTATTTGTAAGGGGAATTGATTCTATTTGACAACCAATTTTTTTTTTATTTGGAAACTATCTTTGTGTTTCTTCATCTTCTGTAATGTTTACAATGCTCTCTTCATCTTTCTATTAAATACCACATTTAAATCATGTAGTATTTAGAAAAATATATGTAAAAGTCATATATAAATTATGATTTTTTTTTTAAATTAAAAAATATGGCTGTCCCAACAAGAGGCTAGTACATATAAAGTAAACTCAAACGATATTGCAAAACGTAACGAGGATGATCTTTTTAGTTAAAAGTAGTGTAGAATAAAAGATTTAGATATTTTACATGAGAATCTTATTTATAAAATAAATTGTTGCTTTTCACTTAAATTAATAAATAAAAAAAACCCATTTTTAAATTTATTAGTCTAAAAATTAAATTTTTTTATTCTACTCTAAGTATAACCTCATTTTGAATTATTCATGTGTGCAGGGTGAAATAACCGTTCTAACTTCAATGGACAACAGCCTCTGAAAAAGCCTTTCAACCACTTCGTCGTATTTCGTACGAGGTTCCAATTTGAAACAGGAACCGCATCATGCGGAAGGCGTCGTAAAATGTCCAAGACACACCAGACATTTCGAAGAGTACAGGGATGCAATGAATCTTACTCGAACTTGGAGCACCATTTTAATGACACCGTCATGGAAAACGATTAGCTCTATCAAGGTTGGAGAATGACTAGCCTATCGTAGTCAAGTTCACAATCAATATTTTGGACTATGTGGTTCGATAATCAACTTGAAATTATGAAGTGTTAGTTGGATTTTAGGTATGACACAAAATAAAAAGGTTAGAGAGAAATATCATAAAAATATTATTTTAATATTTAAAAATAAATATTTAATTGAGACATCATTTTAGTATAATTGAATCTATAATATTAATATTAAGATCATTCTAAGGAAAGTTTTACAAGTGATAAACAACTTATCCCACAATTTTTATTACCTTGATTATTAATTATTATGTTATAAAAATTACCTTCATATCTATTTCATTAATACAACATAAATATTTCACATTAAATATTGGATTTCAAACCATTGCCATTCTTAATTTAAATGATAAAAGTGATTAAAATATGTCAAACTAAATTATTTAACATTAAAAATGGATATTCACGTTATACATACCTTTTTCTATTTTCTTTATAATATTTTTTATTTTTTCAATTAAACACGTGTTTTTTCATATTAAGTACAAAATTTTAAATTTTGAATTCACCTTGATGTTTTTGAATTTTGAATTCAATAGGTTACTTAATTTATTCCACAACATAATCAGAATAGTGCAAAAACAAATTGGAAAAAAAATTGTTACTAAAATGTCCACTAATCAAAATATAAACCCCTTAAATTACTCATAGAATCAATAACATATTCATTGCTATAAAATATGGTCACTTATACTAATCAAAATAAAACCCTTAACTTCTCTTAAATCCATATTGTTTGTTCCAATTTATTGTCTAAAACTTTGGTTTGAAATCTAACATCTCATTTCATTTTTCCTCTCTATTCCACAACTTTATTTTCTCTTCCATTCTTCCTCTCATATTTTCATATTTTTCATTTCTCTTCGTTCATTATCTATTAGTTTTCTCAAAATACATTAATTTACTTAATCTTTTAATTTTCTTCTTCATAGTTTATATTAAGAAATAAGAATTTGTAGGTTAGAAAATTCAAATGTTCTACCATTATTCTTTGAAGCTCTTTTCTTCTTTATGAGACTTTTTTTATACAACATTTTTTATGTTTGTTTAGTATTTTTAATTTTATATATATATATATATATATATATATATATATTTAAATGTTTTATCAATGAAATAAGATTTGATTTTTTGGAGTTCTCTTAAAATAAACCAATTTATTTATCCTTTTTATTATTTATAACCAATTTACTTCTACCTTTCTTCTTTGTGATTTTTTTTTGTATAGAGATTTTTCTATGTTTATTTAGTCTTTTACTTTGTGTATATATGTAATGGTCTTTTTATGTTTTGTGCATGAGACAACCATTATTAACGTAATATTCAATCCATTATGGCAAAGGTAATTGTATTTTTCATAAATAATTTAATAAATATTTTATCAAATTTGAGATTAATTTTATTATTGTATAAATGAGTATTAATGATTTTATAATTTTTTTTTCATTTTAGAATTTGAAGCCACAATTAAGTAAAGGAGATGTTATTGATGGGCTATCTAACGTTATTTCACTAAACTTAAGATAGTAAATATTAAGGACAAAGAATGATTGAAGATTGTGTTTGGTTTTATTTCATTTTTACGTTTGATTTTGTTTTGTCCATTTGGCATAACATTTATATGAAAGGGAATTATTGTTGTGTCGAGAACAACATTTTTTGAAATCATGCACAACCAAGCTAGTTGATGATTCTAATAACAATATTAGACAAATACATCAGTTAATCTCCATTGGAATTTGTTTATGTTGTTCCACCTTCTTTAATTTATTTTTTCTTCATTATTTTGTAAGGGTTAAAGATTGCTGAATTCAATTTATACATAGCAATTGGATTATAATTTTAATTCCATTTACAAACACTAATTATGGAGGATGAATAATATTTTGGAACAAAATTATATTTTTTATTTAAAATTTCTATTGTGCGTTAATAATGTACAAATTAATTGTTACCTATTATTCTTTTTTATTTTGATGTGAATCGAATATATTGATATATGTATATTTATTGATTGATTTTTCTTCTAATATATGCATTTATTGATCCCTTTTCTTTCTCATGCTAAAACTTTAAATTAATTGATAAAATTTAAAATATTATTTTGTATCTATATACAATCCATATTTGTGTTTGTTTTTATAAGGTATAATCATTATTAATATATTATTTTATTTAGAATATAATTATCGATAGATTACTGATTTTATTTTCCAAATCCCCACCTAACTATTTACGTGACAAAAAAGCTAATATTACACACACAAAAAATAGAAACATAACAAAAATTAATAATAAATTATATTATTACCTTTTTTATAAGCCTAATACTATGATGTTGATATCCATATTAATCAATAACGTATACATATTAATAGTATTATTATCATTTTGTTACCATTTTAAAATTTTTTCTTTTTGAACTTTTTTTAATAAATCCATCAATACACAATTCAAATCTCTCAAGAAATGAGGAATGAAGACTAATGGTGAGAAAATTATACCGTTAGGAAAAAAGTTTCTAACTTCAAATCTATATCTTTTGACAATCATATATATGTGTGTGTGTGTCTCACTTGCCATATTTAATTCTTTTGAAACTTAAACATTTCAATTTTTCAATTTCACAATTGTTTCTTTTTTAAAAAAAAAAACTTCAATTTTTCAAAATTAAAATATTTTTAAAAAATAAATTCCACAATTTATACTTTATTGATAATGATACTAATTATTTATTAATTTTTAAAAAATTAAATAATTATAATAATTTTTAATTGAAAATAATTATGTAATTGATATACTACTTCAATAATTGAGATGACATAAATTAGGATTATATATGATTTTTTTAACTATAACATATATTTTAAAATTGATATTTTAATTTACTAAAAGGATGTACAATGAGAGGAAGTGTAATTGAAATTACATAAATTAAATGCATTCATTAATTTTTATTAATTAGAAAATATATTTTTATGTTTTATAAATTGAATACTTTAATTTACTAAAAAGATATAAATGACTAGGAATGACAAAAAAATCGAATGAAAATAGATACACACAAAGATTACTTGTAATAATAGGATAGAATGAGGATATATTTTGCCTTTTTGGGATGATTGTAGGGAAAAGTTTCCATTTGTTAATCAAGCAAGGATAGAGAACAATTTTTTCAATTATTTTGTTAGATTTGCATATATGCATTTTTTATTTGGGTTATGTTGCATTAGTAGTATTTATTACTATAAAAAATTTTAATAGACCCATGAATTATAAAATTCAATCCTAGTAGGATAAGGAATGGAACCCATGAGGGAATGTGGATGAGGATTGGAGCAAAAATCTAAATTGGGACAAATAGACATGTTCCCTTCTAATGATACTCATTGTCATTCCTATAAATAGCTCATAATATAATTAAATTTTTCACTTATTCTTTTTCATTTTTTAACAATTTCAACTTTCAAAATGTGTAAAATATTCATAAAATAGGCTTTTATTATTAATTATAGGTCATCTACCAAAATTTTTCAGCTTATTATAAACATGATATTCAAAATAAGATATAAAATAAAATGACACATTTATATTTTTCTTCATTAATTTAATTATTAACTTATTTTCAAAATAAATTTATATATTCAATTTTTTATAAAATATATTTAAATAAATTATTATTTATTTTCCTTAATGGCAACAAACTATTTTTTATTGTGGTGTCCAAATGACTCATATGATAATAGTCCTAACTCGCTCCATTCATGTATCATATATAATCTATTACTACTAATAAAGGGATTCCTCCAAATAACTGTGATTTGGTGTCCAAATTTCAATTTCCAATTTAGTCATTTGTCTAAATTTTTTAAGCATGGGATTGACCAATTGACTGTAATAGTAGAGGGTACATGCCATGTTTTGATGACCACAACTACTTTGTCAAGGAAAGAATTGCATACATCTTCCATAGGGTAAAAACTTGCCTAATGTTGTGTGCCATGCATTACCCATGTTAACCTTGGATATTTATATAATATATAAAGGGAATAGTCCATTTGATGTCCAAAGTTTCTATTTCCTAAAATACTCTTGATACATAGGGAGTTAGAGGAAGTTACAAAAACAAATGAAATAAGTAAAAAAATTGAAAGAAATTACAAAAATAAAAAAAAATGGATTGATAAGCACACAAGTACCTATCGATTCACTAATTCAAGATAATATTTCAACTTTCTATGCTACACAACCTTATATAGATAGTTTCACAAGTTGGGAATTAGAGAGGTTTTTAGCATGGAGAATTCTCAGGAGGCAAATTACCAAAGCAAGGGATGGTAAAGCAAGAGATAATCACGTTATCTTATGGGTATGGGTAAATCACAATCTATTATGTATCCCCATATATTATTATTTGTCCTTTTTTATTTCTCTTTACTTTTTCTTGACGTTTTATTTTGTAAATCTATGTGAATATTTGAATGATTTATAATAAAATTTATTAAGATTATTTTTAAAATTTTTCAATCTTTCTTGATATTATTTTTATCAAAAAATAAAAAAGGTGACTTGATGGGCATACAGTACCAACAAGTCGCTAATGATAATAAAGTAAATCAGACATTCATTTTTCAGTATTAAAATAACATTATTCAAATCTAAGAATATTATCTTATGAAGTTTAAAAAAAGAGTGGAGCCTACAATTGTGTAAGAATGCTTACATCATAGGTTTTTTTTCTAACACAATAGTGTTATTCAACTTTCAATTTATAAGTGCTTATTTGGGAGAGAATCCTTTCATATGGAGATTGCACATGACATGACCTTGTCATGTATGCATCTCTACCATTAATTTTTTACTTCATCCTTTTCAAAATATTTGTCAATATATAATAAATACAAATATTATGAAAGATAATAAATGATATTGATAATTGAGGAAAATATAGTTAATGGAATAATACATCTCTACATATTACTCCCTCTCTCCTTCTCATTGAATTTTCCTTTCCTTAATCATCAAGACATAGACCCAACATCCCTCCAAGATACGGCCTAAACACCACAGCCCACCACGTCACCCACTCTCACTATAATAGCCCAAGACACATCTCTTTCCTCACTTGTTTCGTCAACCTCACCACCGCCAGCCTCTACTCCCTCACCTCCTAGGCGCCATTCAACTCGGCAAACCAAACCCCCTTCATATTTTGAAGACTACTCTGTAGTGCTTCCTTACTTAAGCCATCTAACTCATCTTCAAGGTGCTCCTATCCGCTTAGCTCTGTTGTCAATGCTCACTGATTTTCTTTTTCTCACAAATCATATCTCATGTCTCTTTCCACTGAAATTGAGCCCAACAGCTACAAAGAGGCCATTGTTCATGATTGTTGGCAAGGGCCATGAAAACTGAGTTACAAGCCTTGGAATTAAACAACACTTGGCAAATTGTGGAGGTTCCCCCCAATGTCAAATCCATTGGTTACAAATGGGTATATAAGATCAAGAGGCATCCTAATGGCTCTATTGAACGTTACAAGGCCCGCCTTGTTACAAAGAGGTTTGCTCAAACTGAAGGTGTCGAATTATTTTGAAACTTTCCCCCAAGTTGTAAAGATGGCGACAATCAGGATAATGCTTGCTTTGGCATCGATCAACCATTGGCATATTTAGCAATTAGATGTGAACAATGCGTTCTTACATGGAGATCTCTCTGAGGATGTTTATATGGACATCCCCCAGTGTTGATGTTTCTGCTTCACCAAAATGTTGCAAGTTACTCAAATCCTTGTATGGTTTGAAACAAGCTAGCAAAAAGTGGTATGAAAGGCTTTCTCTTTTACCGTTATCATGTGGGTATCAATAGGCTCAAGCAGATCACAGCCTTTTTGTTAAGTTTGAAAATTCATGTTTTACTGATCTCATAATTTATGTTGACAATATTGTGTTAACTGGTGATTCGATTATGAAATTGACAATATTAAGGCAGTTTTACATTTGAATTTCCGATCAAGAACCTTGGCATCTTAAAATATTTTTTGGGGATTAAGGTAGCTCATTCTGAAGATGGTATATATCTTTGTCAACGCAAATATTGCTTGGATCTTCTTCATGACTCTGGTCTATTAGTTGTAAACCATGCTCAACACCTATGGATTCTGCATTGCATCTTCACACTGATTCAAGTGATTTACTTCCTCATCCTCTTTCTTATCGTCTGGTTGGATGATTAATTTATCTCACTTCTACTAGACAGATATTGCCTATGCGACTCAACAATTGAGTCAATTTATGTCCAAACCCACTCATTCTCATTATTCTCTTGCTTTACGAGTTTTGAAATACCTTAAAAGCTCCAAGCTCAAGGTTTGCTCTTCGAAATTTTCCTTCCTAATTAGTTGGTTTTAGTGATGCCGATTGGGCGCGTTGTGTTGACTATAGTTGCTCCATCATAGGCTATTGCTTCTTCATTGACAGCTCTCTTGTTTCTTGGAAGACAAAGAAACAAAGCACGTGTCCGTTCTTCCTCCAAAGCCGAATCCAGGGCTCTCGCCACTTTGAAATGTGAGTTGCAATGGCTGTTTTATCTCTTAAATGATCTTCATTTTTCCTGCTCTCGTCCTCCTGTTTTGTCCTGTGACAACCAAAACGCTTTGCACATTGCTAGTAATCCTGTCTTTCATGAACGTACAAAACATTTGGAGATTGATTGTCATCTTGTCCGAGAAAGCCCAGGCTAGTTTAATGCGTTTATTACATGTGTCCTCTACAAATCAACTAGTTGATATCTTTACCAAGGCACTTTCCACCAAGGCTGTATCACATTTCATCTTCAACCTTGGTCTGGTGAATCTTTTTCACCCTCTAGCTTGTAGAGGGGTGACACAAGCCAAAGTCTAATCCACTTGAGGCTTAAAGTAAATCAATCACAAGATTTGAATTCATGTATACCTCTGAAGCGGACGAGATGTTGGTGGTTATTTTTTCTCTAGAATAGTGCTATACTGCATAGTTTGTTATGATTGCATAGTTTGTCAAGATTTTTCCTCCTCCTTTTTCTTTGCTACATTAGGATACTTTTAATATTAGTTTTGTATTATTTATAACCACGTTGTACTGATTCTAAATTCAATGAAAAGTAATATTCTCATTACAATTGTTCTATGTGCCTTTTTCTAATATCCAAGTTCTGTTATACATCTCTACATATTACTCCCTCCAATTGTGGCCTTATATATCAGCTTTTCAATATACCAAAATGGCACGACATCCACTTCGATTATTATTAAAGAATGAAGGAAGTAAATTAGTAATTAATATAGCAGTGTTCAAGATTAATATTAAATTAAATGTTTTGATAATATGAAATTAATTAGGGGTAGCATTAGAAGAAAAAATTAATATTTTATTGAAATATGAAATTGGCAGATATTTTACAATATTAAGTTGTCTAAAAGTGGATAAGAAGAGAGTGTCTTTTTAACCTTTTATCTTTTCAAGATAACTTAATCAATGGTAGGTCTCCACATGAAAAGATCCTCTTCGCTTATTTGATTTACATTCTCCCCACACCATAATTAAAAAAAAAAAAAACTTCCAAATGCGCTTTTTTTAAAATAGCAAATTTGTTACTTATCCTAAAAGTAGCTTTGACTCTTCCAAAAATTAAAACAATCAGCCCTTAACATTATGCTAAATATGCAAGCAGTTTATTACTAAGCTCAACTCTAATGGCTAATGCCACAACTTCTTATTTATCTCAATGAAATTAATTGAAATATAAATTTCAATGTTTGAGGCACTTCTGTATTGCTAATTGGTAAAAGAGAAATGTGTCTAACATTGAAATTTACATTTAACTTTCTTTCTTTCTAAAGGAAAAAAAAAAGAACAGCTTTCTATGTAAAATGTAGGAGTTAAAGAAACAGATTGAGGACATCTAGAACTTGTAACAATTAAATTGGCTCAAAGCTAATTTAGCAGGCACCATCCTACAAAAGCTTGTTCATCGATATGCTAATGGCAACCTCAACCATCAACTAGTGGTGGAAGTGGAAGGTAAATCGCATATGTTTGTGAGCAGTTTCAACATAAAATAATCCCAAGAATGATGGGGAGTGATCCCTTGTTCTCCACCTCGCATGGCAATGAGTTTTTCCTTTATTCCTTATTAATACTATCTTGGAAACCGAATTTTCTAATATACCAAAATTGGGGATTTTCAAGATGACTATTAATAATGAATGAAGGGAGTAGTAAAAAAAAATTAAAAGCCCATCAAACATTTTAATGATGTTGGATAATTCATGGCAAGCTTATGGCAACTCATAAAATTAGTATCATAGCTATTTATTAGAGTTGTGTTATCTTATATTCATAGGTAATGTGATACTGTGTCATTTCAAAACCAATGTGAGTAACATTGTCTATTCATTAAAGTAATAGAAACACCGAGGGTGGCATCTAAATATCAAGCTTAATATCATTCACACGCCTAATAATAAAGAAGACATTGGCATGTGGCATTTTTGTCACCCGTCTCTTAAATTCCAAGTCTTCCCTTGCATGCAATCAGTTCCTGGTTAAGTATCTCAAAATTATGATCACGTTGAAAGAATCAGCAACATGAAATTACTCAATTAGAGAACAAGAAAACAATCCTCTTCATGTTTTAGCATTTCAACACAAATTCACAATACAACTTGAGTTGAGTTCAGTTTAAAACAGAACTAAGAAAATGGATGTTGAGAAATGGCGGTCCAAAATATTTTCCTATGGAAATATGATGAGATCCAAAAATGTTTATACACTCCACTCTCCCAAACCCTATATAATAGGAAACAAAAGTGGTAAGTCCACTCAAAACCAAATTTCAAATATATTCAAAATGCCTATTAGTATTTCCTCAGATTTATGCACTCAACACACAAAGAAGTAATCACAGATTCCAAACAAACTTTCTCCTCAATATGAGTGACCTTAGTTTGGTAATCACATAATGATGGTGGTATATAAAGAGAAGATAAACAAAGAAAATCAAAATCTTCTCTGACTATCCAGATGCCATAAGCCCAAAGACATCTGGGAGTCTTTCGAACATGGAGTGCTCCCCCAAGGCATATGGGAGTTCTATGGACTTGGAGTGCTTCACTGAGTTCAGATGCAACCTCATTTTATAGAGCTTCCGTTGCAAAGCTCTCAAAGGCAAGCATTTAATGCTTGCAGTAATATGCACCGTCCCATGTTTTGTGTTGATATGCAAATCATCTTGCAATAAATGCCTTTCGTTTTCAACACTTGACTTTGGTGCCCAAAGACTGAAAACAATCTGTGGCTGCATGGACTTTTATCAAAAAATAAGAAAACAAGCCACATTTCATCACAATGGAGAATGGGACCACTAATTCTCCTACTTCACTACTGGAGCTGCAACGTTAACAAACACTTGCAACACCGCCCATTGAGGATGGATAACCTTGAAATTTATCATCGGTGGCTACTTTTCCAATTAGACAATTTAGCAATCACTGTTTTAACCAAAAAAATTCATTGAGATCCCCACCCTCCAAGGAGCCACCCATTGCCAAAGGCCACAAGGTTGACAGCTAGGAGTCCTCTTCATTGATCTTGGACTGTTATGGGTAGGCGCTGGCAGCATTAGGCCGTGCAACATTGATTTCGGTGTTGATCAAGTTGACACAGAACTTCTTCAATTAGTTGTACTCTATTTTGCACATATGCTTCAGGAAAGTTGGCTTATCCATACGTATCATATTAGATACTTTACCAATACTTTTAAATACTCCTAGTTATATTCTACATATTGTTAATTTGATTTATATTGCTTCTCTTTATTATTCTAATGTTGTATTGAATGCTCCTACTAATATCCGTGCAACATAGGTGCTACTTCACTTTCACTATTGCACTCATTGTAGCATTATCCGGGCCAGGGTTGTCTATGTCCAAACCAATGTTAACTGGACTTCAGGCTTTGCAATTCCAACAATTTTCCTTGCTTTCTCCATAACTATCTTCTTGCTAGGTCGCAACACCTTCATTTGCAATAAATCTCAAGGGAGCATGAGCATCTTCTCAGATGTGGCCGAGGTGATTGCAGCAGGATGTAGAAAATGCAAGCTAAATGCTTCTGAGAGGACCCTTTATCATCCTGCTCAAGATGTGATAACAAATCAGAATTGGAATTTTGTTGTCCATCCTATGCATGTTGGTAGCAGCAGTTGTTGAAAGAAGCGCCGAGCCGCGACTAAGACTTGGTTCATTCATTTCACCCACAAGATTTGCTTTGTTGTTGCCATAGTTTGCACTACAATGGCTAAATGAGGCATTTGCTGCTGTTGCTATAATGGAATTCTTTACCATGCAAATGCCAGAGAGCATAAGGACTGTAGCTGGGGCAGTCTTCTTTCTGAGCTTGTCAATTGCAAATTACATCGGTTCCATAGTTGTCAGTGTCATCCACAAAGTGACATCACACAGAAGAAGAATACCATGGCTAGGTGGTCATGATTTAAACAACAACAGGCTTGATTACTACTATTATGTCATTGCTGCAATGAGTGGCCTGAATTTTTTATACTTCAATTTGTTTGCTGGTGTTATTTGATAGGATAAATAACAAGAAGTATCCTTAAAATTTGAAGAAAAAACACTTCACTCCAAATATATGATGGATGCCAATAATGATTCTATTGATTAATTTTTTTATTATTAAAAAGAAGAGTAAATATAACTAATATTTATAATGTTTATTATTTTTAATAAAATACCATTTTATTAATACTTATATATATATATATATATATATATATATTTTAAAAGTAAAATATATGTTGGTTATAATAATATAAAATATTAATATATTTATATATTCAATTTAATTTTTAAAATTTGACCATATTAAGAGAACAAATTATTAAAAGTGGTAATAAATTGTAATAATTATTTTTAAAATAAAAATTATGTATTTTCTCAGCTTTTAATTTTAGAATATTAATGTATATAAAAATAAAAATTATTTGTTAATATTGTATATAAACATAAATTACAAATAACATAGCAAGAAGAATTACTATAAAAAATATATATTAATATTCTAAAACTAGTAGCTGAGAAAATATATATTTTCATTTTTACAAAAATAATTACTATAAATTATTATTAGATTTAATTAATGAGTTTAATTTTATTCCACTAACAGTATATTGTTTTTACAAGTTATCCAATTATATATTATTATATCTATAATAGATTTATTTTTACCCTATTATTTCAAAAATCATGCGTATGAGAAAATTGATTGGATAAAAATATAAAAAAATTACACTATAAATGCATTTAATTCAAAACCATTATTAATATTTATAATAATTTATAATAATTATTTTTTGTAAAAATAAAAAAATATGTATTTTTCAAATATTAATTTTAGAATATTGATATATATATAATATATATATATATATATATATATAAGTAAAACCACAACATTTTTGTTGTTATGTTATATGTGATTTATTTTTATGTGTGATATTACCACATAATTTCTTTTATGCACATCAATAATCTAAAATTAAGAACTTGGAAAATACTTAATTTTTATTTTTATAAAATAATTATTACAATTTATTACTATTATTAATAATTTATTATCTTAATCAAGTAAAATTTTAAAAATGAAATTTAATATATAAAATATAATGTTTTATATTATTATAAGCCACATATTTTATTTTGTAAAAATAATATATTAATATTAATAAAGGATATTTTATTTTAAAAATTAATAAACATTAGTTATATTTTACCTTTTTTATAATAATAGAAAATTCATTAGTAGGATTATTAGTGTCATATCTATTACATATTTAGAATAGAGTATCATATTAAAACAAAAATGGGATGAAGTACTTTTTCTTCAAGCTCAGGAGTGCTTCTTGTTAATTACCTTATTTGATAAGCAGGAAGGGCAATGGGATAGCAGAAGTGCTGCCAGAGAAATTAGAGAATCCAATCGCTGGCAGGATGGGAGAAGGTTTTGGACATTAAGGGCACTTAGATAGTGGGCAATAGGATGCCACCATTCCCCTTGCTTTGAGCAGAAATCCCAAAATAGAAATGTTACTGGGATAAAGTTATTTTTGGTGTCGATCAACGGTGGAAATTCATGTATAAATGAATGAAAAATTCATGTAGAGGATTCAGGTGACAACATTATCAATTAGGTGTTAAGATTTTTTTTTTTTTGGATACACCACTACCAAATACAATCTTCATTTTTTCATCAATCACTGTCATATATACCACTACCAAATAGAGTTAAAATCTAATTATGAATACATGAAAGTATCATAGTGTTTGGAAACCTTTAATGAGATGAAATTGAATTGAATTCTTATGTTTAGAATGAGTCAGTAAATTAAAGAATTGAATTCAATTACTTGATTTGAATGGTCTAAAAATAAATTAATTTAATTATTTTTACTATTTTATCATTCATTAATAGGTTAGGAATAAAACATTATATTCTAGTAAGGTTATTTTAATATTTTCATTTGTTGGAATTCAATTCTTATACCAAATCACACCCATTTAGGTCTGATTTCAATTCATTCACTTAATTGCTTTTAAAGCATGAAACTCAATTCAATTCCTTAATAGAATTGAATTCCAGGATTTCCCTATTATCTCCAATATTGTCTGCTCTCCTTTTCACTGTCTCTATCTTTTTTGTCCTGAAATACCAAACAACCTAAAGGAGTTAGGGGTTTCCAACGAGAGTTTTCTCTTAGGGCTAAAAAATGAGATCTTTAATTAAGGAATCAAGACACCTACCATCTTGACTAACCCAACAATGGTACAATGTCATGAATATTATCTAGGCTTATTTTCTTACTTAACTTGAGAATGATTTAGTGATTTACATTTAACTTAACATTATTCAGCCATCATTTAATCATGTAGTTGTTGCGTTCTTAATCTTGTGGACTGATCTTCCGTTGGAGATTGTCACCTTATTCACCCCAAACTTGGTTGTCTTTGGGGGAGGATGACTGGGTCTAGAAACACCGTGTTATGGGAGATACACACCTCAAAGGGCTTATGAGTGGCTCTTGGCAAATTGCAAGACTTAGAATTCAATGGATAGCTGGAAGTGATTTGGAAATTATCTTGTCTAGAAAAAATCAAGTTTCTTCTATGGTTGTGTTTACATAATGCTCTACCCACTAACAATTTGAGGTTTCATCAACAATTCTCGACATCTTCGTTATGCCCATGGTGTAATAAGAGGGAGGAGACAATCCTCCAGGGACTGTGTGGACTCCAGGTTGTTTGGTCGTGCGTGACTTAAATTCTATGCAGGAGTTGTTCAACATGCATGCATGGTTGCGTCGTTTTGCTGAAGAGGGACGACAACTTCCTTGTAGCCCTCTGTGGGTTTGGCATTGGAGGAATAATAGAGTACTTGATTCGGAGCACTAAAATACTCGGGATGGGGTATATTTATCAAACTATGCAGGATGTCCAAGTCTCATGCAACCAAAATTAGTGCAGAACGGAGATTGTCTCAGCTTGGATATGACCTAGTATTGGTAGGGTGAGGGTGAAGGTGGATGGTAGTGCAATGCAGACCTTGTAAAAGTTTGGTATTGGTGGTATTCTCAAGGACATTGAAGGTGGTTTGGCTTTGAGGCTTTTCAAGGTTGGTGGTCAAGCATGATATCACTATGATTGAATTGTTTGCTATCTTTGTGTTTGGCATGGATGGAAGGGTATCACAAGGTATTATGTGAATGTGACAATATGGAGGCTCTGCATTTGGTGAATTCTAGTGTTACTCCCCAGGCTCATGGTTTGCGTGCTCTGCTAGTGGAGATTCGAGGTCTGTTGGAGAAGTAATGAGAAGTGTGCTTGAGCTGGGAACCACAAACAGCCAATTTAAGTGCTGATTTCTTTGCTAAAGTGGGGGCACATCATGATGAGAGATTTAATGTATGGAAAGTTCCTCCCTTAGATAGTGACATATAAAACTTAGAGATCTTATGTAATTGTTTATTTTCTACTCTTTGTCCAACTTCCAAAAGAAAAACTCTTTCATTAGATCACAACATATGATTATATAGTAGTTTGAAAAAAAAACCAAAAAAAGTTTTTTTTTGGGGGGGGGTCATCGTTTGTTTTATCAAATAAATAAAATATTAAAATAAAAGAATCAGTTGTGATGATCATTAGTGAACAAATTCGCACTAGCCAGCACCTTTTAGGAGATGAAAAAAAAAGTTTGGATCAAATTCTTATCTCCCTGATATTTATGCATTAAAACAAACACAAGGCAAGTTTAAGATAACGTTCTTATCTTGTGTAGAAGCGATTGCGAGGGAAGTATATGAGAAAATTGGGTGCAGACGGCCAGAAGAATAGAAGATCAATGCCTCAATACGGAAAGCACAATAAAAAATATGTTTAACTTAACTAACTAGAGTAAAAATCACTACACTTCTATTCCTCACAGTAGTCAGCACCATTAGAATGTGCCCTCTTTACAGTATCAGTATGCAATTAATTTATATAAAGCATCTCAGACCGTGTATGCTTGCTGAATTGTGTCTACGTCAATCCCCTTCAGTTTCAAAACTGACTCTACATGTCCTTTGAGTGTATGCAGTTCTCTCAATCTGCAAGCAATTATTAGGACACAAATGAATACATATTTGTGGTTTATGGTGAAAAAAATCAACTAGATTTACATGCCACAGTAGTAGTGTGGTTTATAACTATATGACAACACAACAGAGTTCAGTAGCCTTGACATTTATTTGCAACTCAGACCATACATTTATGCAATATAATGAAATTCACAACTTGTATGCTGGCATAGTGGCATATACAAGCAATGTTTGCCTGTTTATTTATTTCCAACCGAATACCGAATCAAACACAAGCAGTTAAATATTGCTACCTACCTTGCAATTTCGGCTCTCCTTTTTGCTTCTTCCGCCATTTGATTCAGTTCATTGAAATGTGCACGTTCGGTGAACATCTTGGTGTCAGGCGGTTGTAATCCATGCAACGTTCTTTGTGCATGTGCCCATTGAAGTTCCCGTTGTTCCTTTCCGAAGTCCTTTTGCCTTGTGAATGCAATCTACATGACAGTGAAAACCATAAGCATACAGACAAAAGCAAAGCCCTCCTAGGATAAACTACCAAAACAAGCTCTACTCACCCTTTGCTCAATGACAAGTTCCCAAGCCCTTCCACTCAAAGCATATCGAGTGAAGAACTTGATGAAATCAAGTGGGATGTAGAATATTAAGTTGTATAACCATATTACACCAGCCCAACCCCACCCTATTCCTTCAATGGCAGCGAAGCTCCAGTTTGCATATACTGCAATCAAAGTGGCAATCTGCAGAAAAACCGAATCAATTACATAGGCCATCCTTGAAATGACTGGAAACAAAAATTGCAAAATAATAAATGGTTATTCGGCTTACCAGCTGAGCAATCACAAAAGCAGTCACCAGCAGAATACCAGGACGTTCAACATATGACCAACCCCGAGAACGAGTCACAAATATTAGAGCCTGACTAATAGTGCTCACTTGAAGATAAATTGCAGATGCTAGTTTCCGGAAGTCGTCATGTGCATATTTTTCAAGAGTAGCGACCCAAATACTCGCTGCACAAAGAGCAGGCAAGTAAATGAATGAGCCATAAAAAATAAATAAAGGCAGCACAGAGAGTCCATGTAAGGCATATGACATTGATGCACGTAACTAACTAGGTAAAACTAAAAACCATAGAATGAATCAGAGTATACATGCCATGAGAGATGAAAGTGCAAACATTAATTTCACACAATAAACTCCAATACAATCAAATTCAATTGAACTAGAGAGTATATTGGGATCAAAAACCATCAAAGAGAAAATATACCGGGAAGAAATTCGTTTTGTATGCTGCCCAGAAAAATATGACTGTCATCATTGCCAAGTAACTTCCAAGCACAATGCCAGTGGTAAATATCTCAGCTAGCTTCCAGCTATCTGGCAGAGGTGATGGTTTTACCCTATCTTTTGAAATTGTCATAATAGTACCTACAATGTCATAGATGTCGTAATATTAGTTAGCTGCCAATAAAGCTCAGGAACACAGAAAGCATAATGTGGGAGAAATCAGAAAAGAAACAACAACGAACCATCATTTAGAATGGCGATAATGAGCACCATAAAAGGGGAAAGTCAAACTTCCATATGAGAGCCAGCAACATGAAACCAAGCTGCAAGCATGTCAAAGTAGTGTAGTAAGAATATTAAACCAAGGCAACAACTATTATATCACATGATGACACGCAAGGTGGACAACATATTCCAAAGCTCCAAAATAACTCACTTACCACAATACGAATTGTAATTGAGACAGCATAAATCTGCATAAAAAAAGAAACAAAATGGTCAAATGAGACACTAGTATCAGCCCAAGTGCATATGGCTTGACTAAAACTTAATTGCAAGTATGATGCATTACAATAACACCATAAGTAAAAGTGACATAGGTGATTAACAAAGCTGTTAAGCAGATATCAACAGTAGTTCAATTGCTCACCGTATAATTTTTCATTCTTTGGAAGATAGCTCGGCTGGTCAACACAGCACTAATAATAACGCTAAGGCCTGGTTCTGTTAAAACAATATCAGATGCACTCCGAGCAGCATCAGTCGCATCAGCAACAGCTATACCAATGTCTGCCTTCTTGAGTGCAGGCGCATCATTCACTCCATCACCAGTCATGCCACAGATGTGTTTCCTAGCTTGTAAGCGTTTCACAATCTCATACTTGTGCTCTGGCCAAGTATATAAACCAATCAATATGAGAAAAGAAGCATATAATGCCCAGTTACCACAGCCAATAATTACTCTTCCATCCAATAGATTTCCAACAACAATTAAAAAAAACAGTCAAGGGCACGACCAACAAAAACGCATACCAGGAAAAACACCAGCAAATCCATCAGCTTTTTCTATTAGTTCATCAACGGGTAAGGAAGAAATAGATTCATCCTTATTCTGTCCAAGCAATGCAGATGAAGGATACATATTTGTACCCATTCCCAAGCGACGACCTGTTTCCTTTCCTATAGCTAGCTGATCCCCTGATAAGAAAAAGAAAGATACATAAATTTAATTAGAAGGAGGATATGGGATAAACAAGGTCAGAAAACTAAATACTTATAGGAAATCACATTCATTAGCAAATAAGACATTAATGAAAATTAGAAGGAGGATTTCATCAAAAGAAAATTAGGAAAATTTGGGGTTAATAAGGTCCAAAAACTATACTGTGGGAATCTTGGAAAATAGATACATCACTATAAGAGCACAAGAAAAGTTTGTCTCCAATGGATGCCATGCATCACAAATTCTTTCCCTATAGGATGTTTACGATAACTTGGTTACAAAGTTGCTGCACTTCAGTCAAACCATGCAAAGCAAAATCCTTCATCTACAAGTACATATTTGTTTTAACCCAATCAAGTTCAATCATGAATCTTAATCAACATGTATAACAAGTTGAATTGGCCAATAATATTTGCTGAATCCCATAATAACAAGTAAAAGCAGGACCCAGATGTCATAGGACTAACAAATTTTGCACCAGTTGCTTGCTTAAGGGAACTACTTGAATTAATTAGCTATAAAGAAAAGTGACTTCAGATCCACACTGTTAATAAATGCAGTAGACCTGTAATCATTTTGACATTGACTCCAAGGTTCAGTGCCCTCCGTATTGTTTCGGCGCTGTCATGCCTAGGCGGGTCAAACAGAGGCATGAGGCCAATAAACTGCCATGGGCCCCCACCACTCTCTTTCCTTCCATCTGAAACTTCCTGTTCAAAATGGCAAACAAATCCTAATTGAACATTTATAGCATAAAATACAGGTAGAGAAAAATCACCAAATGATCAAGCAAGAGAGCATGCAATAAATCAAACTACCTGGTATGCTACAGCAAGGGATCGTAAACCACGCTCTGCAAACTTGTCTATTACTGCATGAACTCTACGTTCAATGTCTGATTTATTGTGTGCAAGATGAAGGATCTAGCAATCGCAGACAAACCAAGATGAGAACATATGAAATTTTAACCAATGATGAGAAAGAGAACAATGTTACTAGATTACCTGTTCTGGTGCACCTTTGCTTACTCTATGCATTTTACCATCACGATCAATATAAGTCAGTGCTGTCCGCTTATCAGTAGGATTGAAAGGAAGAAAATGTACTTCTTGGATACCAACACGAGCCTTGATAGCATTAAGTAAGAAAAAAATTATTATACAAATTTAAATACAGAAAAGAAACTCATATAAGGATGTGCACATTATAATTGCTTACAGCAAATAAATATGTCATCAAAAGAATTGCAGTGAATAATATAGAAATGACTAACCTCCTTCGGATCAGCCAGCATCCCAACTATGGCAGAATCTATCGCATCTTGATTCTCAAGTCTTGAGGCTCGAGCTGCCATCAAAACAACAGTATCTGGATCCACTCCTTTTGCAAAAACCTTGTTGGTGAAAACAAAAATAATAAGAAAACATATATATGAAACAGAAAGAGATAATCAGGAAGTAAAACCATTCATCATCCAACCTCAATAAGATTTTTGTCAACAGTAAGCTTATTTAATGTTAGAGTCCCAGTTTTATCACTGCAAAGCACATCCATACCGGCCATCTCTTCAATAGCTGTCATCCTCTTTGTGATAGCCCCCTGCAAACATTACAACCAATTAACCACGACTTATTGCCCGTGTCCTGTCCACCAAACATACTCAACTGAAAATGCCTAACTGACCTGCTGAGCTAGCCTATGAGAACCAATGGCCATGGTCACTGAGAGAACAGTAGGCATGGCAATTGGAATTCCCCAATAAGAAGTACAAGAAGATTATCAATTCCTGGACGATACTCCCGGTCTTGGATGGGATACATAACGATAATCTCAATAATCATCCCCACGGCAATTGAACATATGCAGAAGTTCCCGATTGCAGTCAAGACCTAGACAGCAACATAAAATAGAAGAAATGAAATCTTAAAAAAGAAAAACGACATTTCGGAACACCAGGAACATTGAGTCTGCATTCATGTTACCTTTTGAAAGTGACCCACTTGATTAGTGGTATCTACAAGGTGAGCAGCTTTTCCAAAGAAGGTATGAACACCGGTGGCGATGACCACAGCTTCAATCTCTCCTTGTTTGCAGGTAGAACCAGAATACACACCATCACCAGGGCCCTTTGTCACTGGCAAGGACTCACCCGTAAGTGCAGACTGAAGTACAAAGCAAAGGGAAAGAAGGGTGTAATCGAACCAGTTGGCATGTAATGGATAAAGGAGCAGAACATATACGATATAGAAAAAGAAAAGGGCAAAATATCAGAGAACTCACCTGATCAATTTTCAAAGGATCTCCTTCGAGAAGACGAGCATCGGCAGGAATAATATCTCCAAGTTTAATGCTGATTATGTCACCGGGAACGAGGACCGCAGCATCTTGCTCACTCCACCTACCAGCTCTAAGAACCTTTACAACACAGACACGAGAAAAGAAACTATGAAAACTAAGAAAATTAAGACCTTTGTAAAGCAAAGATTTTACAGCACCAATATTGAATGCACGCAATATTGAAAGTGAAACGAAGCTCAATTTGACACCTTTGCTTGTGGAGCAAGACGAGCCATGAGAGCTGCAGCAGCATTACCAGCATTGTTTTCCTCTATGAAACTGATGGTTGAATTGATGAGAAGCAAGGTGATGATACCAACAAAGTCCTGCCAATCAGGGGGCTTTCCCTGCATAAAAATTCAAGGAACAGTTTCAACTAACAAGAAACAAATATTATAGAAATTGAGAACTCTCACAGCTGAGCACATATACTCTCAAGTCTCAACTCAACTCACCCCTCCATTGGCAAGTGCAATTGCCATTATAGCAGCTGCCTCCATAACCCAAGAGAGAGGATTCCACATAAACCCCAAGAACTTCAAAAACTTGATCTCCTGAAAAAGCGAAAAAAAAAAAACCCAGAAGATAATTTAGCTAAAAATATCCAACATCTTTTGCCTACATGAGACTTAATCAATGACAAAGAAGAAGAAGAAGAAGAACAAAAGAGTTAATTAAAGAAAAAAAAATCCAACCTTTTTCTCTTCAAGCTTGTTGTGGCCAAAAATAGCCAACCTTTCCTCAGCAGCCTCACTGGTGAGACCTTCTCTGCTACATCTCAGATTCTCAAAGACCTCCTCAATGGGTATGTTCTCCTGCATTCACAAGGTCCCAGAACACACAAAAAAAAAAAAAAAAAAAAACAAAACAAAACAAAACGGAAAAAAAAATTATGAGATGAGACTCATTCATCAAAGAAACAAAGTGAGACCAAGGAAGAGAGGCAAAGAGTGATTCAGATCTGTTACCAAATCTACAGTTTCCTTCAACACATTCTCCAATACTTGGGACTTGTCACCCATGGTCCACCACTTCCTCTTATCTCTCACAAGCTTCTCTTCAGAAACTTAGCACACTCAAGCTTCAACTGTGAGGAATTGACACAGGCACAAGTACAAAGGAACAAACAATGAAGCATATGCAATCAAAGTGTGTGGGTTTGTGTGTGTGGGTTTGTGTGTGTTTTGGAGTTGGACAACCTTAAATTGTTCCGAGTTCTGACCACAAATTCTGAGGGAAGCAATGTTTTACTCAAACCAGCAACAGAACAATAACTGTGTCACACACACAATGACACAACAACTCTGAAGAGAGAAGGCAGAAGGCGGAAGGATAAAAACGCCTATGGAAGTGCAAGCATGTCAGAGGAGTAGATAGAGCCAGTCAGTAACAGTCACAAACTCACAAGTCACGCAAGTCCAACTTTGCTTTGCATTTCTTTATTTTCCTTATTTATTCTTTCTTTTTATCTTTTCTAATTCATATTTTATTATTTAAAAAACAATGAATATATTGGAAAAATAATTTGTATATGATATTTTGATAGGTGATTTACACTTATATAAGATAACGGATAAATTTCCTGGTACATAGTATTTATAGAATCTTCTTGTGGCGGATTATTATTATTTTTATTTTAGAAAATTCTGAATTTGTGCAGTCAAATTTGAATTCCTTTGACGGATTCTATATTAATTTTAAATCTGATTTAATTGATCTGAATCGCCTTTGGTGGATTCTGTGTTAATTTTGAATTGATATGATTAATTGTCTTTAAATCCGTTTGACGATTCTATACTAAAAAAATCATATTGCATGATTTTTCCAAAACACCATATTGATGTAAATATAGACTTCAAGTCCCATATAAAAAAAAAAGACCTGAATATATTCCTCTTGATTCATAATAATATTCTGCTTTTATATTTTTAATATTTCAGAATACCTATTCATTTGAATTATTTATATAGTGTTAATTTATTCTTCTATTTATATCCTTAGTGTAAATATATTAGTTGAGTAATCAACATATTTATCAATATGAGTAATAATGACTATAAAAGAATAATTTTATCATCTTATATAATTTTATATATTTATCAAGATATATTTTTTATTTTCTTTAATATGTATATTTTTTATTTTTAACAGTTATTATGAAATAGAGAGAGTATTTTTCCCAAAATATTCACTGTTAGGTGCAATACTGATCCATTTGAGGCACCAACTCCATATAAATATCTAACTATAAGATATTCTCCATACATATCATCAGAAACAAAACCCTTGACTCTTCTTAAGTAATCAAACTAATTATCAACTATAATAGGTGTGGTGATTAAAAATCAATATATTATTAATATAAAAATATTTAACAATTTTCACCTTCATTTAATTATATATTTAAAAAAATTTAACTCTCGTTATCACTAACTTAAGAGTTACACATTTAATATTAATAATATATCAAAATTTACCCCCCTTCAAATCGCATTAATATAATTTTGATGTATTGAGAATGTAAACGTATTTTGTATTGTCATTTAATCAAATTCTCTTATTTATATGACTTTTAAAATAATAGATGTAAGAGTTAACTATTATGATTGATATGAAAATACATTGACAATGCATCAAAATTAAATTCATATATTTTATCATAAAATTATTAAAAGTATACTTTTTATAAAATCAAATTCTTCACATTTTAAATCTAGACCTTCATTCTAATTTCTAAATGATTAAAATGTTTTCTTATCTCCTTACCAAAAAAAAAACTTATCTCAATTAATATCTTATAATGTTTAATTATTTAATTATTAGGAGAAAAGAATCATCAGAAAAGACTCCTGAATCAGAATGATGCCACCTCTATGCTAATTAAATTGGGTCGCAGTAAAATAACGCTTATGTTATGTGCATTAATATGTATTAATGTATTAATTTAGACATTTTGACGATTTGACCACGTGGGGTGATGGTAAACTTGTGATTCATCTTCATTTGTTTTTTCATCTCCTTAATGCGAGTCTTTATCCTCATAATTTTTTATTTTTATTTTTGGATGGAATACTCACAGATGAATTGAAGGCATGTTTTGCGTTTTGATAACGAGTAGTGTCGACCTTTTTTCAGGTGAGAGTATTGTCGACCTTATTAAAGAATTAAGAATAAATATTCATTTTATTCACACAAAATACTATTTCTAACTAACTAGCGTATTTTAAAAATTTTGTATTTTATATTTATATATTATTCAATAATATAGTTATTACAAATATATTTATTTATGAATATTTTGATGAAGTCATTTTTTGATCTGATCAACTTATTTATTTATATATACATTTTAAAAGTGTTTATGTTATATTTGTTTTGATAGATTTAGGGTCTAATGGTTTAAAAAATCTAACATGCATCCCCATAAAAAAGCAAACATGTGAACAAATTTATTAATGATGATATCATATTATGAAAATTAGTTGTTCTATTATGTTATATTTGGATGCTTGAATTTTTTGTTGGGAATAAAAATTTTCATAAAAAGTGTTTCTGTCTAGTTAATTATTGTAAAATTAAATTATCATGTTAAATATATATATATATATATATATATATATATATATATTTGGTTTCACAAATTTTGATTTTTGATGTTACATTTTATGATATTATAAAATTTTCATGCAAAACAAATTAAACACAAATGTAAACAATAATAAAAAGGTAAGAGCTTTTTTTAAGTTGTTAAATCTCAACAGAAAATATATATATATATATATATAAGGGTTTAATTTTGATGTATTAATAATGTAAAAGAATTTTACACTATCATTAAATGAAATCACTCATTTTATATGACTTTTTCAAGTAGCATAAGTGCAAAGTAACTATATCTGCTGATTTAGCTTTAAATGATTAGATGAATGTGTAAAAAAATTTTACATTATCAGTGTATTCCAATTAAATCCTTTAAATAAAATAAGTTTCAACTATGTATAATTCTTTTACTTTAAAATTTATACCTTTACCATGAGAATTTCTCAATTTTTTTTCTTATGAACTTTAAAAAATTTTACTATTTTATTACAATTTTTCATGGTAAGAGTTCAAATTATATTTAATAAATAAATGCATTTTTTAAACTTTTAATTACATAGTATTTGACCGTTATGTATACTATAAATTTATATTAGTATTTTATTTTAGATTACAAATACACTTTTATTTTAGATGAATTGTATTAAAATTTATTATATAATATATTGTAATTTTATTTTAAATTAAATTTATAATTATTATTTTAATTAATTTATGATAAATTTTTGGGTACTCTAGATCAAGAGAATATATTTACTTTGTTTCATTTAATAAATAACATATCAACTATTATATTAAATATATAAAGAAAATATAAGATAATAATAACCTGTAAAAGTGATGAATCATTTATTAAATAAAATAAAATAAGTATATTTTCTTACTCTTGAAATATCTCAGTATTTTTTTTTTTTTTTTGGTATGATATCTCAGTATCCTTAAGTGTTATGAAAATGAACCATACAATGCACGGTCCTTTTTTTTTTTCCTACAGGTGGGGCCACTATTGGTTGGCTGAATAATAAATCAATATCTGTGGGGTATTAATTGCCAATTGAGCCACAGTAAAACATGCATAACGTTACTCTCAAAAAAAAAAAAAAAAGGAAAAGAAAGAAAACTTGGTTACATTAACGTGAAAGTTTAGCGAAACCACTACTCGTAGCAAGCATTTACTTGGAGGAGAAAATCATGAATCTTACTCCTGAGACGCACGGCCTTGGTATCTTGAGTTTATCATATATTGTAATAGTTGAGAGAGAGGGAGACATACATGTCATTGGAAATGGAAAAAGTCAAATAAACTTTCAAATTGATCCATCGCAATTTTAATATCTAACAAACTAGATAATTGAAAATTATCTAATTAGTCCTAACAATGTTAATTATCAAACCCCAAATGTCCAAATGGTCCCCAGTTAACTCTAACAGAGTTGATGATCTGGTAAGTTTGTAAATACTAAATCCCTCAAATTAGTCCATATCTCCATTCACTTCCACCATAATCCCTCATCCCCACCAAACCCGTCTCGATGAACCTTGGGCTGGTTGGATTGGTAGGTCTGGACGGTCATGAACGCCCGTAGTCTTACCCACCCCCCACCTCCACTGCCACCACTACACCATTGTGAAAGCTCCGCCCTTACCCTTTACCCCAAATCAGAAGTAACCCATAAGAGAGGCACACAGTGCTTCCCACCAAGTAACCCAATCGCAACTTGAGAGCTTGAGCTTCACTTCGCTTCAATGGCAGCGAATGAATAGTAAGAGGGAAACACCAAAAAGAGAAAGCGTGTTCCAATTCCTGGAGGCTCTAACACTGAAAGCATCTCATGAATTCCCTTCTAAGGCTCCCAATCTCCTTGCAACTAAGAAGCCCTTCAAATCGCACAAACCTGAAGGTTGCTAAAGACAAGAAAAGGCTCCCATTACAGCCGAGAACATCATCTTCAATCCAAGGTTCTATTCTTCATAAAATAACAAGAACGTTATCTTACCAATTGCTTTGAAATTTATTGGAATATGTGTTTTGGTGTTTCTGTTATTAGTATACTAATTGGTGAAAAATTTGGAGATTGTTTGTTTTGAGTAGTTGGTTTAATTGTTCAATTTTTAGGAACTTGGACTCATCTTTATGATGGAGATGGAGGTGGAGTTTGGATTTGGGGTCGAGGATAGGAGCGGAGGTTTCATGGTGGTGTAGCGGCGACATTGTGCCAGTGGTGGGGGTGGGTTAAAGAGGCTAGGGGTAGAGGCGGTGAGGATGAGGGAGTATCGTGAGGTAGGTAGAGACATTGACTAATTTGAGGGGTTTTGGTATCTACAAACTTGCCACATTACCAGTTCTAAGAGTTAAACTTCATATATCATTTGGTGTCCGATAATTGATATTATCAGGGTAATTTTCAATTGTCAATGGTTACCTTGTTAATGACCAACTTAGGTGTTTACTTAAAAAAGTCAAGTAATCTACAATGCCCCTCATTTATTTTTGTCTAATTTGACATAGCTAGGCCTTTTAAAAATAAAAATATTATAGATAATTAGCAAATTTTATAAAAAATAATGTTGAATTTTTGTGTTGTTAAAAGATAAAAAAATTAATTAAAAAATAATATATTATAATTATTAATTTTTAAATAAATTAATTAATTATACTATTTTATTCAATAATTATAAGATTTGGCAACATAATTCATAGTTAGAAGATTTTCGTCCCCACTCCAATGAAGGACGGATCTACTAACAAATTGTTGGGGTTGATGCCCTAACAAAAATTTCATAATTTGTTTAGAAGTATATAGGTATATATATTTTACTTTTATTATTTATTAAATTTGATCCATGTTAAGGTAAAAATAATGTAAAAATTTGATCCCATATTAAGGTAAAAATAATGTAAAATTTTATATTGTGTGTAAATTATTTTTGTCGCACTATTTAAATTTCATGATTCGTCACTCACCCCAATAATTCATTCATCCTAACCATAATTTGTCCCCAACTGTACGGTATCGCATGTGTACAAGCTAGCGACAGCAAGTAGTTATATTAATATTGTTTATTTACCCTTCTTTCAATTCTTCTAAAGCACTCTACTCTTTAGAGACTGCTGTTGGTAGCAAGTGATTATAAAATAATACTACGCAACCTTTTTTGTAAATTAATTTTAAACCGAGTATTCATTCACGTCTAGTTGAATGGTATGGGACATGGCTTTCGTAGGTAGGTCACCAGCTAAATCAACAATCGTTTATTGGTTTTGGGTTTGCGTCTCATGTTTGCAATGAAATTTTCAGTGATACATTATATTGATGTATATGGGCAGCAAGTTTTCGTCAAAGAAACTAGATCAAAATTATATTGTTGGATCGATTCATATTTCGAACTTATAGGTAATTCACAAATGAGAAAGCCAGGGGCTTTTTTTTTTTTTTGGGATATGGTATTTAAATGAGTGATTTACCCATATATAATCTGTTGAGAGAAAAAATATAATATTCTTGAAATATTGATTTTTTTATCATATAAAATGTTGAAGTTTAATGATATTGAAAATAAAAATTATTCTCTTTAATAATTATGTTTATTATAGCCATTTTATATTTTAAGATCAACTTTATAATATGTTTACAAAACACTATTTCTATGGCTCTTGCTTATTAGTAGTACCTTTGGTACTACTATGGCCTTTCAAAAGTCCAAAGAGCTCAACAACATCTTCAGAACAATAACAATAGCAAATCAAGCCATAGTGTATTTAATTCAAGTCTTTCCTTCTTTCACCTTTTCTTCAAATCTTAACTTAGAAACATATCCTTAGAAAATCATTTTGCTCCTTAACATTTCATCAGCCATGCAAGCTATGTATAATATTTATGACCTACAATATTATTCTATGGGTTCATCTAATCACTGCCCTTAAGACACTGATCAAGGAGTTAAAAATTGAAGGTTTGATATTGGAAAAAAAAAAAAGCTTTAATGTTTTTAAGACATGGGCCATTAAAATTTTGAATCTTATATTTTCTAGTACCTTTAACCAGTGGGTGCTCTAGGAATTAGGAACATTGATTAGGAAAGCCCTTCTTCTATTTTGCTCCAGCTTTTAATATTTATGCAGTGTGACCCCTGTATAATTCCGTGCCTATCAATTGGCGCAATGTTATACAAGACTTTTATGCATAAGTTTTACACAATTTAATGATTTTTACATTTATGTTTTAAATATTGGTTAATTAAATAATAGTTTCCGATTACCTGAACTTTATTACGTAGTTCATATATATATATATATATATACACACATTGGTCGAACCATATTTTATTATCTTTAGGTAGTTGGACAAAGAACAAAAAACCAACAAATAATTACACAAGATCTCTAACCAGATTTTATTTTCTGTGCACATGAAAACTATATCAACTGTAATTAGTTCGTTGCACGTTAGAAGTTCCAGATAGGCCGGAACGTGGGTGGGCTACAGCAGATCTTCAATCCTATTATTTGAGATTTTATTCATATGTGGGCAAACACATAGCATCAATGGAAAAAAGAAAGAACAAATCTTGCAATTTTATTTCCAGAAAGAAGGATTTATTTAATAATAAAAGACAACAAAAGTGACCATAAACATAAGTATACTAAAATACAGCAAATCTCATGGCTGTAACTAGATTTCACGAAAAGTTTCAGTAATACTTTTCCTAAATATTTTACTTTATTTTTAAAGATCGATATGAAGCGTTAATAATTGTGTTTTTTATATATATGCATTGGCTTTAGCATGTTCATGTTCATTGTTAGCAAGAAGACACGGTAATTAAGTCAGTGATAAATTTAAAAATTTTAAATAATGGGAGCAAAACTAATATATATACACAAAGAAAATATTTAACATAATTTTTATCTAAACGTAATATCAAAGTTAACAGAATAATAGAATAATATATATATATATGATATTAAAAAAATTTAAAGTTTATTGTGAGAATATATGCCTCAATATTACCTAAGTAGATTCCTCCATGGGGTAATTATTTTTTTTATGTATGTAAGCTTCGTATATTACATTAAAAAAAATTACATAATTATAAATAGATTTCGTTAAAAAAAATAATATTTTATTTATGAAATGAGATTAAAATTAATATTTTGAACGCTATTCAAAAAATAATATTTTATTCAAATAATAATAATATTTTATTAATGAAATGATTTCATTAAAAAAATTATATTTATTAATATGCCTCACACACCATATATTCATCAAACAAACTGCAAATTTTACCAACACACACCATATCAAAAAAAAAGACCCTCGTCCATGAATCAAGTTAAGAATAACCTTATTTATGCAAAATAAGTGAATATAATAATAGGTATATATAAGAAATATTAGTCTCCCGAATCACTACAAATAAAATACTTTGTATTTTTCTATCAGTAAATATCTACTTCAAGTCTTCAGCATCCATTCATTAAATACAAGTAACATTATTCTTAAAGGGTCTAGTTGCCTTGTGGTGTTGGTGACTGGGATTTCACGATTTCAATCGCATTTGCATTGCATTAGCATGTGAAACAAGGACAGCGAGAATGAGACAGAAAAGGGGTCCCACAATTCCCAAAGATATGTATAGTAAGCCCAATTGGGCAACGAAACGTGATTGTTTTGCTGTATCTAATGGCAAATAATGGCAAGGGCCCAACAAGTTGATAATCATCACATCACACGACTTTTGTCCTTTTCACACATCCAAACAAGGTACAATCCGTACTGTTCCGTAGTGCCTTACAGTAAAACCATATACTGATATATATGAAGTATTTAATTTTATCTAAATCACTAACATCTGAAGTTCACTGAACTTTTCAACTAATTTGATTTGATCAGTCACAACAATTTATTATAAGAGATCGATCAATCTATTATAAAGATAAAATTCTTCTACACCAAGTTTATCATCTACAAAACTGGAATTTAAAATCTTACTTAAGAGAAAATAAGTGTTAAAGTACTTAATTCAATTGTATTTTTTTTCCTTATATTTTGTCTTGCCTCTATTATCTGCCACTTAAAAAATTTATATATTTATAATGAATTAATTTAATGACTTCACATAATGAAATATTAAATGTAGATTAATTTTTAAATATTAATTATTTATTGAGTTAAATATATTTTTATCTTTGAAAAATAAATGAGTTTTGATTTTTGTCCTTGAAAAAGCAAAATTAGTTTTGCTCCAAACATTTCTAAAATTATTTAGTTTTAGTCCTTATAATTATTTCTTAAAATGCTAAGTTGACTAATAGAAAGTCATATTATTTAAGTTTATATGGTAATCAATAGTCACAAATGACACATCATGACCCTATCTGTCAAAATACTCACCCAATAATCCATTAGATCAAACACATTAACCTATCTTAACAGCATAGTAACTCATTTTATAGTAGAATTTTAGCACATATGGTTATTATATGTCACATAGGGTTAATGACAACATATAGAACTGGATAATGTGGTTTTCTGTTAGCTAGTATTACCAAAAAAATGCGAGTGACCGACATATTTTTTTTTTGCTTGGCATTACCGCAGATTTACCAAAAGAAAAGAAAGGAATTTCAAAAAAAAAAATTGGAAAATCATCACCGACGGATTTTTCAACCAGGAATATTCACGCAATCTAGCGCCAAATTTAGCATGCATAATTCTTCGTGTAATTTATCGACCATTTAAAAAAAATTATCCCATTACCATTTTTTCCCATTACCAATTGATTTTTTTCCCATTACCAATGGATTTTTCTCCGGTATTCGAATTTTTAATAATTGTGTTTGACTGTTGAAGTTATGGAGACTTTTCCTCAGTAATATTGCTAGTGGATTTTTTAGCCCATTGCCAAGTATACGAATTTTCAAAAATCGCACCTCACTATTGAACTTATTGATGGATTTTCTGGTGGAAAAAATTCCACGATAACAGGAAATTATTTTTTCTACTTTAATAAGTTACCAACAAAAAATCCACAATAATGGTTAAAAATCTCGATAATTATTTCAAATATCCAACTACTTATCCTCCTTCCTCATTTCTACCATTAGTCTTCTCTCTCTCTCTATCTCTCTCGTCTTATATTCGGCAAGGCTCCACCTTCACATCGTTGTTTTTGGTGAAAAGACTACCATTGTCTTTCTCTTGAAGTTATCTACATTTTAATCAGTTTTGTATTTTGGTTTGGTTTTGTTTTTGTTACCGTTGTCTTCTTACATTTTTCCTTCTTTTTTGTTTAGATCTATTGTCACCACTACAGCCATTGCTTGCGTAATGTTGTCACCATCGTCGCCACTAGAGACACTACTATAGGTGAGTCTTTTTTTAAGTACTAATTATTTTTTAGATATTAAAAAATTATTGAAATTATTGATTTGGTTTATTTTTCTTTCTCTGGATTTTGTAACTTTTTTCCAGTTTTGCATTGCGGGCGCCACCTCCGCCGCCATCAAAGTCGATGTCCGCATCAGTTGTAAGCGAAAATTTGATTTTTTTGTTTTATTTTTTGAAAAAATGGTGTTATCAGGATTTTTCTATTGATAATGTATAATTAGAAAATTCCAAAATAATATTGCGAATTTATCCATAGGTAACTATAATTTTTTTTCTTCAAAAAATGCACTACAAAGGGAAAAATCCATTGGTAAAACACAAAAAAATCCATAGATAATGTCCTCCATTGACAAATTTTTCACGAATTTTTTCAACTAGTTTCCAACGAAATTTTTATGTAAATTTTTATGATGCCTCAAATCCACATGTATGTCCCTAAATAAGTTTAGTATGACTTTAGAGTCCCTTAGGACCTACCCAAATGGCTTGGAAGGTCCCAAATACATGAAAAATCCAAAAATACAGAACATGCATTCCTATAAGTGCTATAATGGTGGTGGCTATGGTGAGACAACTATAGCAGTTATACTATAGCAATCAGGTTATTCAACGTGTGGGTTTTGTTGCTTTGTCAACCGCTATAGAGGTTATAGATGGCTATAGCGGTGCCCCCAATGCTAGAACACGTCCAAAAGGATGTTGTTTCATTAAGTGACCCCCAACTCTATAAAAACCCTTTTGACCATGCATTTTAACCGCAAAATTCGAACTATAACCCTTCCAAACCTTTCTTCCGACATCTTTCACTTCTCTTCTATTCTTACCTCCTCCAAGCTCCAAGGTAAGAGATTATTGATGATTTATATTAGGTCTCTCTCATTTGTTCCTTTTCATATGTTTGGGTGTTGTTGTTCTTGATTATTGCCAAGTTTGGTTATTCTCTCAATGTTCATAGAGTTATTCCATAATGGTTAAAGTTTATTCATGGGTTTTTATTACTTCCATGATAGATGTTGGTGTCATTCTCGCTCGTTGGAACTCTATTGGTGCTAGCACCACAAGTTCCACCCTTTAGAGTGAGTGGGTTCAATCCTGTGACTTTTATTTAGGTCATTAGAGATATTTTCTTAACCTTATAATATTGAAACATGATTTTAGAAATTGTTTCATGATTTTAGTATGAATTATTAAGAAATTATGCCAAGTTTAGAGATTTTATGCTTTACAATTTATCATGAAAAACGTGTAGGACCATGTTTGTTGCTCTAATTAATTTACAAATAGATTTTCATTTTGAGTATTTAGAAATGCTATGTTTATTACAATGCTTTTTGGAAGTACATATTCATGTAAAATTTGCTTACAAAGATAAAAATTACAGCTCAATTATATAATTACAAAAATTATTTACCTTTCATGCTTTTTAGTTATACGATAGCTATAGAATAAACAATGAGTTAACAGCTTAAGATTGTTAGCCTTGATACCAAGTTGTCCATTAGCTAGAGAATCTCACTCCTATCAAAGTATTTAGAGAACAAAATATAGTTAGGTATCCAATACGGGACCTTGTTAGGTGGTGTCACTCAAACTTTGATCATGACTAGCACGTGAGGAATCCCATCCCTACGTAAGCTTTCTGACCTCTATATGCATATTTTAATAATAAAATCCATTTAAGTCAAACATCATTTCATTTCTAATATAGATCTTTCTTTTGGAAATCAAGAGCATCATGGATAACAAGTTTATAACCATTATCTAAATCTATCTCTAATACAAAATATATATCCTCTGTACAAAATAACTATATTCATGTAAATACAATATAAGTCTAAATCATGATGCAAAGCATGTAATTCAATCTATGGTTCGGGACCCTATCCGCATTGACATTGGAGCACTTTAAGAAGAGAAGGATGTTTCACTTCAAAGTGAGGCTTACCAACTAGCATCTTTACTACTAGAGAGCGCGGTCGGAAGACCCGCAATAGCTACTATATCTAAAAGGAGAAAGGAGAAGGGTGAGTTTCATATAAAACTCGTGAATGAATTCTCACATGTATCCCTTTCATGGGACAACAACAACAGGAGGTATGAAATAATAACTATATGAATAATAATAACAATATCAATAATAAAAACATGTTTATCGGGTTTGCCTCCATTGATGTTTATTGATATTGCCGCCATGACTGTTTACTCATATTGCCTCCATGGCTATTTATTGATATTGCCTCCATGACTGTTCACTAATATTGCCTCCATGACTGTTTAATAAATCTTATCATACATAGCTCAATAGAAATAAATTGAATCAACCAAATTGAAATTTCATAACTAAAAGGGTGGGCGTTCCGCCCCCGAATAAGAACCCCTACATTCTTAGTACTTTGAGAGTTTTTAACTCATATAATTCTAACAATCTGACTTTAGCATAATTGCGGCTATGTGAATCATATATTGCCTCCATGATTGTTTAATAAATCTTATCATACATAGCTCAATAGAAATAAATGGAATCAACAAAACTAAAATTTCATAACTAAAAGGGTGGGCGTTCTCCCTGCGAATAAGAACCCCTACATTCTTAGTACTTTGAGAGTTTTTGACTCATATAATTCTAACAATCTGGCTTTAGCATAATTGCGCTATGTGAATCATGCCTAAGAGATCACTCGCTTGTAGACATTCCAATTTCCAACCTCCTGAATATGTATCTGGCAGTTGTTATGAATCATATAAATTCTATACCTCTTGGTACCATAAAGCTAAAATTTTGAATCCATATCTTATGTTAAAATATTCTCATATACTTGATATTCTAAAATTATAGCTCAAAATACTGGGGTCTATAATCATCCTACTCAAAAATCATATAACATATTTACTCAAAAGCTAATTCATACCTTGCTCTATATATTCATTTTCTCTAAGACTTCTACTAAGCTATTATCTGATTTAAACTCTATCATACATATATATGCTACTCTTGAATTCATCATGGAAACTCATAAATTTCTAATATAATCGTGGTCATAATCTCATAAACTTGACAAAACTAATAATAATTTATATTCTCTTTAGAATTATTTCCAAAATCATGCAATAATGCTACAATATAATGAAAATAACTATAGTGATCCACATAGAGGCTAGGGTTCGAACCTACTCACCTGGAGGGAGGAAGGAACAATGTTGACACCAATTGAGCTCCATGGAGCGGGAATGGCACCAAAGTCTACCATGGCAACAAACAAACTCATGAATATTCTATGGGTATCTCTAAATAGCCCTAGATCTATCCTAACAATATTGGGGAGCACCCCCTTGACAACAATAGAAAAACAACCAAGCTCAAACCATGGAACATAAAAAGGAGAGGAAGGAGATGACCAAACCCTCAAAAACTCTTACTTTTGATCTTGGAAGGAGAAGGAATGATGATGGATTCAAAGAGAAAGGGTTGGAGAAGAGTTAGAGAGGGCGGGTTTCGATTTGGATCAAGGGAGCCGAATTGGGTGTTTTTAAATGGATTGGGGCTCTTTAACGAAACTGCATCGTTTTGGTACTGTTTGTCATTGAGTGCTCACTGAGTGAGCCTTTTGGCCTACTTACTCACTGCAATGAGCCTACTTTGCAGAATTTTATGGCAGCAACTACGGTTCTTCACCCCTTAGCCCTTCACGCATTCGGGGCCTTCCTAGCTACACGGGTGGGTCCAGGACCCTAAAGTCGTATTGAATTTGTCCAAGAAAATGTATACCTAGGGATTACAGGTGCCCTTCAAAGTTTAGAGTATATTATATGTTCTTACTTAGAAGTGGAGGTAAGGGTATAAGTGCTCCAACGTCCATGGGATGGGTACCTGCAAACACTTCGACAATCAAGTCAGCGGATGAATAAGGTAGGGAGTGGTAAAGTAGGTTAGTATGATGAGAATTGTGTTATACCTAGGGCGTGTTAACTCCCTTATATAGTGTGAGGTTACCACGTGCTAAATCTGAAGGTAATCTTCCTTGAATGAGGGATATACTTCTACAATTTAGTTAATACTAGATATTTTTTGTATTAATAGGAGATATAATCTAGAATAAAAGATACAAAGAAAATAAGAGATATAGCAAGAGCCTGTATGGGTTTTAAGATGATATCTTCTACTAAATCTAGGGCGAATCCATGGAGACCTAGGCGCCACGTGGCCGATCTCTAAACCGTATCTGAGTTATAGTGATTATGGCCAGGTGTTAGACCCATATTTTTAGTCCAGGACATTATATATATTGATTATTATGCTATATATAATCTGAGGTTACTTTTTCTCTAGTAGTATAATGTTTACTTGCTCTTTCATGATGTATTGATTTTAAAATTATTATGTAAATAAATATGAAAATTGTTTTACAATTATTGCATTATTATATTTATTATCCTCGTTGGTTGTCTCATGTGGGGCTTATAGGTGAAAACTCTATAAGTTTTAGATAAAACTCACCTCTTTCTTTCCTTCCTTTTACATATACAACTATTGCTTCAGATCCTTCTCAACTTCCTCCTTAGATAGAATAGTACTTCAGCTTGGGTGAGCTTACTTTGCAGTAAAACATTAGTTTATGTTTCTTTAGAGTGTTCCAGTGACTGTAAGGCAGGGTCCTGAGCCATGCATATATTTTGGATTTCGTGTTTAGACGTTTACACATGTATTTATTTTTGTTGGATTTCATGGATATATGTTGGAGTAATACAAATTATATTTATTTACTCGTGATAATTTTAGACTATTGAATTGATTACGAACTTTGACATTCATATTAATTTAGATTTCGAAAGAAAATTTATATTTAATTATGCATGTAACACGACTCAATGGTCATAAGGCTTAAATGAGGATAAGACTTCTCACGTGCCGGTAAGTTTCCTAAATCGGATCGTGACAATTCCGCCAATAATTCCCTTAGAAACAATTGCCGGAGAAAATCTGTCGATAATAGTTTCTAACGATGTTATTACCATTCATCAAAATCCATCAGAAATAAGAAAAATCCGAGGTAACGAGCATTTTTCTAGTAGTGTAGCTTAGCATTATTTAGTTGAGATAGACTACAGCTTAGTTTGGTGTTGTTTTGGCTTTTTACCAGTTGTGAGCTCTTTGAGCTCTCAAAAATTGCTATTGAAAAGTCAATTCAATATTGTTTGGTAAAATAATGTTGAAGTTGCTCTCAATAATAGAAGCCATAATAATAGTATTTGGTAAATATGCTCCAAAAATTCAAAATGACAATAATGAATATAGATATTAAAGAGGGTAATTTCTATTTTATTGTCATTAATTAGAGTAAGGTCATATTCATTTTTAAATTTCAAGTAGTAGAAACCAGCTCTAAAAAGTATATCTAGTTTTTAAAAATCGATACATAATAAGAGCACCTTAACTTTTTGGTTTACCAAATAAAAAATTGATTTATACTTTTTATGAATTAAAACATCCCTTTGGAGAACTATCTAAGCTCCTCACTACCCGTTCACTCCTAATGACTTAATTAGTTGCTAACTAAAGAGTTTTGCTTGGAGTGATTCTTGCTTACTCGTGAGGAAAATTTTCTTCCTCTACATTGCATGATAGCCACAAACTTCAAGGGTGAGAGAGAAAGTTGATAAGTATAATACAAAGTAGTGGTGAACAATACTCCATGGGAGAAAGGTTTTCCTCCAAGAGTATCTAACTATTTTTCATTTTGCTTGTTGGCAAACATAACTTAAGATTTTGAAATGATATTTTCAAAATAATTTGATACAATTTTTTGGTAATTACTAAAGTTCCAAAATGATTAACATAGACAAATGTTATTTCAACACCTAAAAGTGGGCGTCTAATTGAGACACTCATTCCATTGCTATTAAATGTGATGGTGGCTTCCACTTTTTCACCAATCCATGACATCCAATGATGATGGAATGTGTGTTTCAATTGGATACCACTTTTAGATGTTGAAATAGCATTGCTCATTAACATATTAATAAGTATTGACACTTGGATAACCTAATGAGTAACAATGATATGCTAAAATCATCCAATACATATGAATATGCTATGTAGGCCTTTGGATTATGAAATTAATGTAGAGGCGGAGGAATGCAGCAGTTGTGGTTGTTCTATTAGGGTTCTGAAACCCTTAATCAAAGCAATGGAAGTAGGTCCAAACTATGTGCCTAATTCTATCACACGTACAATTAACATTGGGAGGAGAAGAGTATTGCCAAGATAGACCTATTTTGAACCTCCTTCATCGAGCACGCCTTCCTCCAAATCCTCTGTAGAGCCTTGAAAATTATTCCCTGATCTCGTATTGTTTTAAGCCAATTTTGCTCGTACCAAACCCAGATCAGCTCTTTTGAATTTTTCTATCATTTCCTCCTAGGCCATCAAAAGAGCTTTAAGCTCATTAACACTAAAAGGATCTGTGTGCAATATAGAGCCATGGTGATAAAGGCACCATACTCTTTAATGAGCCCACCTAATATTTTCTCAACATGTTCATCGCAGAGAGTAGAGCTCCAACAACAACCAAAGCATCTACGTCTTATTGATCTTCAACAAAAATTTAGATTTGTGCCTTGTTTCTTGACGCCTTTATTTGAGTATTTAACCTTTACCTTTGATCGAGTTTGTGAGGCAAAGTAAACCTCTATCTTGCTCCATATTTGGTGTGCATAATCACAACCAACCATACAATTCTTGAAGGTTAAGTCCATTGAAGATGGGATCCATGATACAAGACGATGGTCTTGTTCCCAGTTCATTAACTCTTCTAATTCATGATCAGTAGCTTAATCTTTTGCTATGTTGTATAGGTGTAGGTACGGTACCTATACCGGTATAGATAAGTACAAGGTATGAAATTTTTTTAAAATTAGCGTCCAGGTAAGAAATATATATTATATAAAAATATAAAATTATAACCAATAAAATTATTATATCATAAAATAAATTATTTTTTATGATACTCAAATAAAAATATCTAAAGAAACACAAGATTTGAAAGGATAAGATAATCCTTTAATTCATTTAATTGCCAGAATTATTGTTTTATAAGGACTAATTTGTATTTAAATAACATTTATTTATTGTTATTGTTGATTAACAAGTACCTGAGTATTCAATAAATACTAATCCTGAGTAAATATCAGGTACAAATATGACAGCTATTTGGAGTACCCATACTTTAGAAATCTTTTGTTGTCTTGTATCTTGCTAGAATCTTTCCTTTATCATTTGAAGCTTGTGACCCTTTATCATTGCCAAAGCCTCATTTGGCTTATCAGCAATTGAACTTTAAAATTGCTTTGGTGTATACACAGCCATGATGGAAGTCGTGGCTTTAGATAATGTAGAGGGTGAAGAATACTCAGGACCATAGATCTTGAGCTCTGATACCATAAAGGTATCAGGTCAAGAATTAGAAGAAAGGCAAATGAGCTTGAGAATAAAAATGGGATTGAGAGAATAGTTGAGTAGACGAAAGTGAATTCTCATTGACTAAATTCTTACAACCAAAATTTTCAATGATAAACTTAGATTTTCTGCAATCTTAACAATGATTAACAAAACCCATGAAAAATTGGAAAATAGAGATAGAGCCCCACTGTCATAGAGCATGCTAGGTAGCTCTGGACTTTATGTGTCATAATTGGGACCCGTTTTCAACCCATCTTGCAAAGGGCAATTAATACTTTGACATTGTTCCCAGCCTCCCACGTGCTTAGACTGGTTCCCGCAGCACATTTTGATGCCGTATACCAGCGATTAAACAAGGGTTATGCTTTTGGCTCTTTGTGCGAAAAAAACACAAGGGTTTTGCAGACAGTATTGGTTGAAAAATTAAAAAAATTTAAAAATATAATTATTATAAATATATTAAATAATGAATACATTGAAAGCATAAATATCATTTTAATAAAAATTTTGTTTTTTTTTATACTTTAATCAGTATCATTAACCAAAAACTCATTAGATAAAAGTCCCATTGATCCATTGGTTTATTTTATTTTACTTTTATAATTCATGATTGACCGGTTGTATATTTTTTTGGTAGATTTTCTTTTTTTTCGGTAGATTGACCGCTTGTATATGATTGCACAAAACTATGAATATCTGATTTTGGTAATATAATGGACACATTTTATCAATTAAAATAATCTTGAAACCATTCAAAAAAAAAATCACATTTTTTATATTGTAACTGATATACTGATGAATGGTTATTTTTCTTTTGTTGTGTGAAAAGTTGATAGCAAATACATATATGCGTATTTGAATTTATTTGTTATAGTTAAAATAACTTATAAATAAATTTTTTATAAGAGAATTTCTGAGAAACATTTTTTCTTAAATTTTATGCTAAATTAAACTCAAACATGCTTTGGAACTGAATTTGAATAAGATACATTTTTTATCTTTGCAAATCAACAAAATAGTAATTATACCAGTTGAATCTTTCCAAACATGATTCATTTATCATGAAAATAATTATTATCAATAACATCGCATATTTAGGAAACTTACATGATCATGTAAGCTGTATTTTTCATTTGTTTCAGAGTGAGATTATTCCTCATCCGTCAACAAAAATATTCCCTCAGCTATATCAACTTTCAAAATGACATATTTTTAGAGTAATTATTAATAAAAAATAGATAGAGTATTATAAAAATTTCCCAACTGTAAAAATAGAAATTTATTTTTATTATTATTTTTGGTGTGTGCTTAGTGAAGATTGGTTTGTGTGCAAAGTCTTCTAGAAAAAAATAATAATAAAACCTTAAATGCCATCAACGATGAACTTTGCACTTGTACCACAAAGGTGGAGTACTCCTAGACTTTCCTAACTAGTTAACTTTACTTTCTATTATTTTTTTTGATATAGACTTTACTTTCTATTATTATTATTATAGCTTATACTTTCCGTGCAGAAAGGAATCGTTCTACAGCAAAATCATTTCGTTGTGGGTAGGATCTCCTCAAAAAAGAAAAGTTTTGCTTTCTGCCAGTGGAAACGTGTGGTGTTGCCATTCTCTGCCTCTTTTCTTTTCTTTCTTTTTTTTTTTTGGGCATATTGAGGCTTCAAATAGTGAAATGAGAATTTGATTATAGAGTAACTGTTTGGTATAATTTTTTCATTCTAGTAAAAATATTTTTTAAACAATTAAAAGTACTTTTGGGAAAACTATTCTTAAGATATTTTTTATTATAATAAAAATACTTTTAAGATAAAATTTTACTATTATTCTCATATTAATCATTAAAAATAATTTTACTTTTATCATATCCAAACAAAATTATTCTCTTAAATTTATTTTTAATACACTCAAACTAAATACAAATCAATTCTTTTAAAAATAAATTTTTTCAACTTCATTATTTTGAAAATAATTCTCTCCAAAGGCAAACCAATAGGACCCTGTAACCAAAAAAAAAACCAATAGGACCCATCCTTGTCACCTTTCATATTTCTGGCTTCCTTATCAGGTTTTTCTTTTTGAGTACTATGATATGAAATGATATGATTTGAGGTATAGTCTCTACCTGTACTCCAATTACAAAGTAAGAGTGGGGAAGTGTTTCTACGTGTCAAAAGCTAGCAAGATATTGATCCCGAGTGTCACAAAGCCATGAAATTATGGGAAAAGTTAAATAATGAACGAATGAATAAATAAATAAATGTTTTTTAATTGTATTCCCCCAGCAATATAATATGCCTTAGTTGATCATGAAAGTAACATGGCAACATATCCGCTAGCAATATAAAATGCGATTCCTTCAACAAAAAAGACAATCATGCTTCTATAGTAAACGTGGTTTGTCTGTGCGGAATAGCATTTTGTACACACAGAATATTCTGGCAGCTGAAGGACAAAGAGAACCAGCTTTTGCATAGCATCAATAGGCAATAGCACGGTATGGTCATGGTAATATAAGAAGACATTAAATGGAACCAAAGATAAAAACCGTAAACGGGCTTAATGAAAATTGAAGATGGCAAGGATTTAATTTTTTAAAGTAAAAATCTTCTTGTCAAATATACTTTTCAAGTTTTCAGGGATTAGTTGTCCTTATGGCTGACATGCGTATCTTTTCTTTATCTGATATTTTCTGAGTTTGTGGCACATTTTTCTTCTGCACATATTAAATAATTATTATATCCACAAATATGACAATAACGCTGCATGAGAATATTACAAATCAAATAATAAGACTTGAAAGCTAAGACTAAAAGGCAATATCTTAACAATAACAGGAAAAAAAAGGATAATTGAGAATGCATTGAGAATTGTTTTCCGAATATCGGATTTTACGATCAAGTTTTATTATTTTGACATCATTTTTAAATACTAAATATTCTACTCATAATATATATAGATTTCACTATTTTTTTAATTTATTTTCTTTTTATTACTCATCTCATATTATTTAGGACCTATATATATATATATATATATATATATATATATATAAAATATTTTTTTTTTGTAAACAGTATGGCAAGTGGTCCACGCAAGGAATCAAATTAAATCTGGATGAATTTCTCGAGATTGTACGGTGGCAATAAATTCTACGTTCTGGCCAGCTACCTAAATCTTGACTGTTAGAAACGTGTAGAGTACTGATTATATGTACGTAAAACATCCGCGCATTTATGGACAACATTTTAAATCAACCGGTAAAATCATCTACTTTTATTTTAAAATTTCTTATTTGCTTTTATCAATGCATCTGAGGTTACGTATAAAGATGCGTCAGAAGTGTGAGTACATAAATCATGTCTCAAACATGTATTGTTGCCATCTAAGGCACCACAGTAATGCAAAAGAAAAACGAAATAAAACCAGGAATCTTCCGAAAAATAAAGCGTTTTTAACTCTTTATAAAAGGAAACAAAAAGGTGAGCTGTGTGCTATCCAGCCAAAAATTGAATTAGTGATACACTAGACACGAATTGTATCAAATTAATTTATATAATTAAATACATAATCCATTTTTCAGTCAATTAGTTGAATTACAAATTAAATCCGTTTTTTTTTTCTTTTGGTCGAAAATTAAATCCTTTTCTAACGTAGCAACACATGTTTTCTTTGGTTTTTTATTTTTTTGTAGTGTGTCCGGTCTATTTGGAAGAGCATTGGACCATAAACATGGGCCAAAATCTATTGACGCCGGGTACATCAAGACAAGCCCAACTGGTAAATGGGCAATTCGATACATGTACGAAATTGGCAACCAAAAACAAAACCAATTAAACCATGAACCTAAATAAAAATAAATAAATAAACTACAAAAAGTCGTTGCCAAAAAAAAAAAAAAACTGCCGAAAGTACGGCCGAAGCAAATGTATAGAAAGAGTGCTAAAACAAAATAATGCTTCTCCTAGTAATAACAATAAGATATAAGGAATAGACAAAATAACATAAACTAAACTAAGTTTATTTTTTATACATAATCATTGTAAATTTTCTTTTACAATATTATGGAATCATCCATTGTCACATTATTAAGAGCATTTGATTCTTGAAATAACTAAAAAAACTATATAAAAAATAATGCACCATTGACTATCAATATAAAACATATTATACTGACAATTTTTCAAAATCAAAGCATTAAATAATGTAATTCATTTTGTTCAATGTTTATTTCAGAAACATTTTTATTATCAATAGGCCTCTGATTCTTTATAAAATTCAAAGGTGCCAATACTTTGTGGTTATTTATCGCTGAAAATGAACTCTGTGTCACTAACCCAAGTTTTTTAAATCTATCAAATCAAAGATCGAGTCACAATTGTTGATTACATAAGGGCACCAATACTCTATGGGTACTAAAGGCAAAACCATATGAATTTTTTCAAAAAATATTATATTGAAATCTAATCATGTGCCGTTATATATGAGACCTTTTAGATATCATGAGAGTCCATTGCTTATCCTCATGTAGTAATACATACTTAAATAATGATAATATATTACTCTTTATAATGATAGTATATCAAAATTAATCTATACACAAAATGCCATTATATTTATAATAAAAACCACTACAAACAATTCAAAAATGCTATCAAAATGATAGATTTGGTTAGTGAACTGTTAGTTTATATATAGTTCATGGTTAATTGATAGCATGTGCTTTATTGGCCTCTCTACAAAGGGAAATCCACTTTCTTCTCCCTAAAAAATCCACTTTTTGTATAGTTAGATAATTTTTAAAAATAATTAGAATATAAAACAAAATCAAATTTCAATTATATAGCAAAATTTAAGTTTTATAATTTTTTTTGGAAAAAAATGAGTCTCAAATGGTTGGAGTGTCCAAACACCAATGGAATAAAGAGTCCATTCAAACTACGCTAACGAATTACAACAAAAAAAAATGTTATGACCCAGAAACACAAGCCTAGACATGGGCCCAATAATATGTTCAGTAAAGGCCCAACAGGTGGCCCAAACTAAAGCCCAACACGCAAATGAGAGCTGGCGTCGCATTCCTGGGTTTCTACTATATGGTAGTAACCACACGATCCCATGATCATCGTGGCATGGTCACGTATATTGAAACTCACTGTCCATACTCTGAAGTAAGGGGATAGTGGCAACGAGTAACTCTACTTCCTATTTAAGGGGTGGTTCTAATGATATAGGTACACACATTTTAAAACACCCACATACAAACCTCTAGCTCATACCGATACCCTTGGTAGAGTGTTTGTAGGTACTCACCCATCCAGGCTAGCAAGGAGGACGCCAGGAAGAATAAAAGCTATGTCGTGTTATCCTTTCATCCCAAGTAACTACTCTATTACATTGGCATCATTGCAGAGGAAACGATAGCTTTTCATTCTTTCTTCGCTTTACACCAAGAAAGCTAATATGGCCAGAACCAAGATCACAGGGAGAGTCATCCCCAAGGTGGCGTAGCTCCAAATCCCTAGAAGCACAATACGGCAGAATTGCATCATCAAAATTGGCCTTCCAAATCGATGGATGTAGGTCGAAAGTTCACAAGCGACTCGGTCCATAGTCCAGGGCTGACAATGCAAATGTCATAGCAACCACCCTTGCATTCGAAGCCCTAACGGACATATCGGTTCACAACCATGAACTCGAGAGCATCAAAGGTGGGAGTCCTGACTTCCAATCCCTAACTTCTTGATATTTTCCATATGATGTGTAACCAAGCAATTCGAGTTCAAGCCTTGGAAAATGAACTCGAAAGGAGAAGACAAGATGATGAAAGATTGCAATTGGAACAGCAGAGCTCGGAAGCTGAAACCCGGCTTTATGTGAGGAAGAGTGGGTGAAAAGATTAGAGGATCGCTTAAAAGCTCTAGAAGGAGACGAGCAATCCCAAGGGCCTCCTCAAAGGAATGGCTCATGCCGTGACACCCTATCACCTTCGAGAAGACACCCTCAAGATCAAAGCATAGGAAGAGAGAAGGCCAGGAGACATCGATCCTACCACCAAGATTATGCAATACATAGAAGAAGGGAGCTTGAATAGAAATGGAGACAGGCCGAAGCTCAGAAGTCATAATCATAATGTCGAGAACAATAGCAAGGAAGACGATCCAAGAAGAATAAAAGCTACGTCGTCCCAGGTAACTTCCTACTTTACTACTCCATTACAAAAAAAAAGCCACTCAATAAATGAATGTGTTCTTTCAATTATTTATTTATACTAGACGAAAAAAAATGATTTATTTATTCTTTTAGATACGCGTTCTTTTAGCTTTACTAGGTAGTGAATTGACAGGCACACAATATTTTTTTGGTTTCTTTTAATTTTTTTAACTTCTTTTTCATTGTTTTTGTAACTTCCCCCAACTCCCTCTACATTGGGGGTATTTTGGAAAATAGTAAATTCAGACATCAAAAGTAGTTAAAAGGGACTATTCCCTTTTTTTTTAATTACAAAACAAGGCCTAAGCCAGAGAATGAGTACTAAAATGGGGACCAAGTCAAGGCATAGCAACCCCAGAGAAATCAATGCACAAAAGGCCAATCAACCCATGGCAATTCTTCCTATCTGAATAGACTATAGCCATGATTCAAGTTTTCCCTAGCAAGCTAGTCACAATTATTGCTTTCTCTATAAGTGTGACCAAACATAACCTCCCAATCTCTTCTGAGCCAGGAATAGATACGACGAAGGAGAGTGCAAGGGAGCACGAGACTATTTTCTTACATTTTACCAATCTCCTCACTTTAGAGAAGACAAATCTAAATTTTAAAATTTTATACAACAAAACCTTACATTCCTTTCCTTTCCCTCCAAGATTCAATTTTGCAAACATACCTACCCTCGAAGAATCACATCCACACACTTACCTACCAAAATTTGCCACCCAGATTAATTTCCAAAACTTTGTATTTTTAACCCTCATGTAATTCAACAGATTTCACAAACCTTGAGTGCATTGGAGATTCTAGAACATTGTAATTATAATTATTAACTATTCAACTAAAATCAACGATGTTGATGTCAAATATGACAATTCTCCAGGATTAAAAGATAAACACGTCCTTTTAGGCCAACTTTTCTCTTCTTTAGAACAAGTTTCGGGACACTTTTATTATTCTTTCCCCATTGTACACTTATAGAGCGCCTGGAAGGCTGTATTTGACTTGGAGAACAAATGTATTTGTTAAAACATTGTATAAGTGTTACCAAATATTCAGAGCCTGACCTATAGAAAACATAAGGCTCGTCGTAGTAAAATTTTTAGGTGATTTCTACCATACTCTCTCTTTGAAAGGGTTTAGAACCCTTTTTGGGTGATCTAATAAATGTTTGCCATGTATTTATTAATTATTCAAAACATCATCCATGTGTCAAGTCTATGTGTCAAACTTATCCAACTCTTTTAATTTACAAAATAGCCCATGGACCCTTATGATAAAATTCAAAATTTTGTGATTAACCCCAAATCCTGTTTCTAATGTAACCTTTCTCAATTACAAAGAAACCTTATGCTGCCCGCTCCCATCAACCACAACCAAAGCGGCGACCACGCTGCCCATCATGGTAGAGCTCGCCACAACTATGCAACATAGAGATTGCTACTAGAAAGATGCACATGCTTCAATGCGAATCCATGAGTAAAAACAAAGTGCAAGAATAATTGAGGAAAAGGACGAGTAATTGCAATTACATCATTAACCCATAACTTAAAAGCTACATTCCAATTGATTAGCTTTTATTTATGAAATATCTCTATTTCCTAACTTTCATGGGCATATGGAAACTATAAATAGCCATTCTAAGACACCATCCACTTCACCCATTATTACTAATAAGGTATTCAAAGACAAAGGATGAAAAATAATAGGTAAATAGAAGTCACAATGATAGTTTCTGCTATGGTGGGAGGTGACGACAACATAGGGGTGTGGAATGTGAATAGTAGGGTTTTTTGCAAAAAGAAAGGGAGGTTACTGTCATGGCCTTGGACACACTCCAACGCAACCATGCCGACACTTAGACTTACTCAATCTCTTGAGCTAAGCACCAAGTCAACCTCACTCAAAAATGACTAGCAACGGAAGCAAAGAGCACAAGAGAACAAAAGAACTTTGGTGGAGAGAATACTTTGCACTACACGAAGAAAGCTTACAAATGACTTGGATGACTTGGATAGTTTGACCAAGAAAAGCCACCCATATATATAGGCTTCCACCTCCTTAATGGATGGTGGAGATTAATTCTAATTAATGGTCCGGATCATGTATCCAAAATCTTCCTACATTTCACACATATCTACATATTTCTAGGATCTTCTACATATATATACTAAGGACATTCTAAATACTTCTGTATGTTTCTACATGCTTCTAGATAGTTCCACATGATTCCACATGGTTCCAGAAGTATCTAGAATTCTCTAGAGCTATCTACACAATCCCAGGTATTCTACATTTTTCTACGTCTTCCAAAATCTTCTAGAATCTTCCAGAATTAACCCCTCAAAAAACCGTCGTGACATTATGCTAGAAAAAGAACTTTGGGGTGAATCAAAATACTTTTAATTTTATTAGAAAGGTCCATAAGATTACTTTTAAAATTAAAATATTTAGACTCCTAAAAATAAATTTAAAACTAAAAATAAGTTGAACACTTGTGAGACACATAGATCATGATTTGAATAATTAATAAATAGATACCAAATACCATTGCACCAGAAGAAGGGTTCAAAACCCCTCCAAAAAGAGAGATAAGGTAGAAATCACCTTTTTAAAATGCTTGCATTGGAGTTGATGATTAATAGAGAAACATGGAAGAAAAAATTGCCATATCACACATCACGCTTTTATCATGACACTGTCCTTTTAAATATTACAAGAATAACATATCAATAACCTTAAATGAAATCAACTCATAGCACAAAAAAAGAAAGAAAGAAATCAACAATCAATATGCACAACTTTCATTGCATGACTCAACGTGATCCTATCAAAGCTAATCTTTATAATCTAAATAATAATAATAAAAAAATAGCAAAACAAACTGGTGCAAAATGGCAAAAATTCAGTAGAATTTATCTTGCTATTTGTTTCACTATGATTGATGCTTCTATATCCATGAGGTCATTTGTTTCCTCTTACCCTGCAAAAAAGGCCAAAAGTTAAGTATGGGGCCCACCTTATGTCCAGCCCCTAATACATCACTTCACCTGTAGACTAATCCTCTTATTCACATGCATAAAACAGCATGCAAATAATATATTTGCATGTGCATTCATTCACCCGTGTCACTAAACACCATACTAAGATACTTTATGAGACTCCAGCCAAAACTCTCCTAGATTAGATTTCCTGCTTTGGAGTTAGCCTTGAAGGATACTTGACGTCAAGCTTAATCCTCAAATTCCCCTTCCTCCCAAGTTCTTTTGACAAGGGCATTCCTTTATTAGGGACAAAAACCCAGTACCAAGTTTGACGATATCGGCAATTGGGATCATGAGACTCCTTCCATCCAACATGGTAAGGTCCAAGGCTTTGCATGTAAGAGCCTCTAGAAGAGTTATCTCTTGCTAGATCATCAAGTCATTACCGTCCCTTCTATAAAGAACATGTGGTTTCTCATCTATCACAAAAATAAGATCTGCTGACAACTCAGGCTCCTGGTTGCCCTTCTCGGGAAACGTAACCTTCATTCCTTTCTTCCAACCAGGTTTTATCTCAATGGTCAAAATCTCCTCCACGTTCTGACATTTCCTAAAACGGAATTGCTTGTGTCAAACATAGTGAACAAACATAAATATCCATTTCACTAGATGTAAAAGAACCAAAGCAGATTTTTTTCTAATGTGATGATCATGCAATTAGTATAACAAGGCAATCTTTTTCCTATTTCTTTAATGTTAAAGAATAATTAGATTAACTGTCAGATTATAGTCTTCAAGATCCTCAGAAACTTTTCATCTTTGGACATTAGAAGATCTGTGTCTAAACTAAAGTTCTAAACCAACATCTCAACATAACAGAGGCTCCAACTCTAGAGAAACAAGAATAGTTTAATCAATCAAAACATGCAACCATAAAATTTTTGTAAGAGGAAATAAAAGAAACTAGGCTGAATTATACATTTGGTCCCTCTGGTTCTTAAGTTTGATTTTGGCCCTCAAGCTTGGTCACAACAATGATAGTGCAACTTTCACCTCATGAGGTCTACAGAGGATTGATGTACGAAGCATTACCCTTACAAGCCAAATGATTTAAATCAGTGACCTCTAAATCATAAGGTAATAAAAATACCTGTTGTGCTCACCCTCTAACCTATACATAAGGTAGTATCCTATATTGTACAAAATTTTCCAAGATCCTAGTAGTCCTGAGCATGATACACATAACTAATGCCAAAAGGGGTGGCAACCTAATGCATGAGGATCCCACTATTATGGTTTTTGGAGAGGGTAAGATGTATTCAACCATACACTAGAGAACAGATAAATAGGTTGTTTCTGAACTTCAACCCAAACCTACAGGTTGCAAGGCAGCACAACTCACCAACTTCCTTGACTTGAGTTGGTTTACTAATTTACTTATTTATAATCTAAATTCTTATCTGAAACTAAGCTAGATGTCATTTTCTCTGTCATTCAACGAAAACAATATGATGGCTTTCTATATTAGCACATGTAGCATCAATATCTTTATTGCTTCAACCACCTCCTTTTCAAGTCTCCAAATCCCTTAATTAAACACCGCTGTAAATATGGCAAATCCCTTAATTAAACACCGCTGTAAATATGGCAAGATAGATTTCATTTGAAAGCAAACTTGCCAATAAAGACATTCCTCTATCAGGCAAACCTAGCTTAATTGCAGGATGATTAATAAACACAGAACATTATCACAAGAAGGGAAGGACAACACGTGGGGATGCAAACTTTACTTTTAACCAGTTCACGCCTATTGAAAACAGATATGCTTAAGTTTAATTTTTATTTTGTACTCTTGCTTCCATATTTTAATGGCTACACAAACCTCCTAGTTTACATAAATACAATAATCAGTTATGAACCAATATATGGTAATAGCATTTGAAGCCAAGTATAGGCATGCCAACAAAAGGAAAAGAAAATTTATAACCAAAATAAAAATTTGCAAGATTTTTTGTTTGATTTCTCTTTCACTTTCAATTAACATGTTTTTCATTAATGATTACAAAAATACCACCTTTTTCTTATGTTTCTGCTTTCAACATCATTTCGTTTTTAACATTTCCTTCACAATATTTTAAAAACAAAAACCTAATGAAAGCAAAGTGACATTTCTGTAATTATTAATGGAAATATATAACTGAAAATGAAAATAGTCAATAAGTTACCCAAGTTAGCATATGAATAATAATATTATTGAACATTAATATGAATATTCCATATGCATAAATTTTGAAGTACATAACCACAGGAAACATATTTTCCAAAAAACCAAGAAGGCAATGAAGTTTATACATTCTGAAAATGAACTTAAATTATCTCAGTTATGCTACAGAAGGTTAACACCGTCTACATTTCCCTAATGTTTTTATAAGAAAGCTCAGTGAAATAAATTTATAAAATAATACACTTTCAAAAAATAAAAAGTGATAATCAGTCAGAACAATAGTAGGGAAAAAAATGTTGCTTACCCAATTCCTGACCAAAGTTCACTTCATAGTTCACCCTAAATAAAATGTAGCCTGGGGGAAATGCCAATAAGATTCTCAAGCATCAGAAGTGACCAAAAATCATAATTGATTGCAAATTTACAAATTGACACACTCAACTCTGTTCAAAGATAATCTTCAAATCACATGAACTAGATATCAATAACATTAGATTCCACACCCTAACAACAGTGTCATGAATTATCTTTCATAAGAATAGTTAACATTCAGGATGTTGCTATAAAAAATTGAAGGTGATGAAATTATTATTGACATCCAAGTGGTGAGGCAAAATGTTTATAATGTACATGACACTACGGCAATGGATTAGAATCATGATGTGTTCAAATAAAGTAACAATGATATAAATTTTTCTTAACCAATGCATTACACGTATAGGTGCATGCGTTGGGATTTTAGAGCCCCAACATACTTTTTCCAAAAAAAAATCATTTTTCGTATATTTGAATAATTTTTAAAAAATAATCAGAATCTCAAAAAAATCAGTTTTCAATTTTTTTGTAGATGTTAAAAAGAATAGCTTCTAAAAAATTAGTTTTCAGCTTTTTTAATTAAATATAAAATTTAAGTTTCATAATCATTTTTTTCAAAATCTGAAACAAACGCACCCATAATAAGGTGATAATTATGGTCTTAACATGCAACCTTATTGCATTAGCAGGAATACATCAACTAGGTCCAGCCTAAGCAGATGCAAAGTGTGCATAGCCCTCGTTACCTGCCTATCATTGGAAAACTTCAAAGTCGTATCTACCAGCTGCATTTCCTCTCCATACATTATCATGTCCACAAGGTCACAACCATCAAGGATTTGACGTCATATTACCTATCAATCAGGGATTTGAAACTTCAAGATCATTAACCAACAGTTAAGTTTCTAAGCAACCACTATAGTTAGGTGTAATACCTATACTTCTATTAATCAAGCTAAGTCAAAGGGGGAGGGGCACAATGGTCAGCTAGAAAGAGAGAATTTGTGTCTTGAAGGGTGAGACTTCAATGTCATAATTACAATTTGACCTTTGCAACTAGGACTCACTGATATGGCAAACCTTCCTGCTAAAAGCTTGCACAATGCACACACAAGGTCCAATATGAATGGCATTTAGGTCCTTCAGTAGGTGGAAAATTTGGAACTAAAATGACTTCAAAGTACTTCACTTTCTTTCTTAGTTGAAAACTAGTACCAATCAATTCACTTTTAACCACCACCTATATTGTGTGTCGAACTCAAAACAGTTTATAACAACGTTTACAAAAAACACAAGGAAAATGTTAATATAGATGTTAGTAGGTTTACCATGAATTCTACATGTGACATGATATCAACCAATGATTTTATAATATCCATATATTTATGACTTTAAATTGTGGTTTGAAGTGTTAGTATGTTATCACATATAGGGTTCACCATGAACCCAATACTATATAGTAAAGGCATTCCAATACACAAGTATCCCACCTGATGAGGTATAGGGAGAGTAGATGTATACAACCTTTTCCCCGCTTAGGACTTGAATCTATGACCTTCAAATCACAAAGCAGCAACCTTACCATTGCGTCGAACTCACCTTCTAAAGCCAAGACTATAGTAACGTTACTAAAAAAAGGCATTTTTTTCACTACAATTTAAGGCACATTAAACATGCTATTAGACTAATTAATTAAATTGTCTTCACTGACAATGACATATAATGGGTGAATTTGCATAAACTTTTCAAAATAAATGACAAATACATACTCCAAATGTGCTTCTATTAAAAACGAAGAACTGATTGTTCTGAATTAACTTTTTTTCTTATTTATAAAATTTACCTAAACAACTACACATTCAATTTTTTTTTTAAATAATACTTCTAATTTTAAAAATAGCATAATTAATCGCACCAAATATCACACTAGAATTAAGGGACTACGAACCAAGAAAAACAAAATCTCAAAGACGCACAACATTTCCAAATAGGGTCAGGGTTTTAAATTTAGGAGCTTTACCCGAAAGCATCGTAGACGTTGAGATCTTCATCTTCTTCCTAACGCCCTTGTACAGATCCTCCAAGCTGCGTTCAGCGTGTTCTCCAGAGGGTGCCTTCCTCCTAGGCCCACCAAACCCATTGACGTCCTAAAGAACCCTTCCCTCCTCCCCGCCGCCCTCCATCACCGCCTTCACGCTCTACGTCGAGTCCAAAAAACTCATTATAAATGTCATTACTGCATTGTGGGGATTAAGCGAAACGACATCATGGGGTTTTGGCGCTAGTGATGGTGGTTATGGTGGTAGTGGTTGTGGCCTTTACCATTCTGGTAAGCGTGTGGAGAAGATGAGGATGAGGATGAGGATGATGATGATGACGATGGAACTGGCCAGACTTAAGTGCCTCCTCACTGTAAAGATCGTAGATCTACACTTTTAAGGGTCGCTGAGGACATCGTAGGCTTCAGAGATATGTTTGAATTTGGCCTGAACTTCGGACTTGTTGAAGGGGTTCTTGTTGGGGTGCTAGATCATGGCCAACCTCTACGCTTTCTTGAGGTCGTCATCGCTCACATTTTGGTTCACTTCAGTATGTTGTAGTAATCCATGCCCATTCCCCAACTCATTCCTTCACCCTTACCTCACACACAACACAAACACGAGAACTCTCGTTTTGTTTTGTTTTTGTTTTTGTGCCTCTTTTGGGGGTTTTGATTTTTCAATAAGTACTTTTGGTTTTGGATTCGATGGTTGAGAGTGGAGATAACGGAAAAAGGAGGAGTTGTGGGTGTGAGTAGGCGGGGGTGGGTTGATCTGACGGTTAAGAGTAGGTGCTTGATGAAGATTGAGGAAGAAAAGAATCTGGGATTACAGGGACGGAAGTCGTGGTCATATACGAAGTCCCCTATGACCAACACGGATTTTTTTTTGCTAATTAATTAATGTTTTAAGAATAATTTTGATACATATCATTGGTTAAGAATTTTATACTATTTGTTCAATTTAAAATTTTCAAGGACAGTAAATACGAGAATCAAACACTTGTATTTTTACTTTATGAGTTTAATTTTAATATACTAAAGTATAAAACTATTTTATACTATTGTCCAATAAAAATATTTCATTTAGATAACTTTTTAAGTAATGTATGTAAAACTCAACTATCATAATTTATGTAACAATATATGATTGGATCCTGTATAGAAGTTTTTTAACTTGCATTGCATAATAATTAAATCCTTATTTTTTTGATGTGATAATAGGAAATAAACCTTTTGTCCCGAATCGTGTCTATTTCCTGGTTACCAATAAAAAAGCATCATGTATAAGTATGGATAGTTATAGATCCAACTCCACCCACCAAAGGATGATCACAAACTCCCCATATTGAGAGAGTTCAGGGAGGAAAAAGAGTTATGAATTATGTCTAAATTCGACTTCAAGTACATAATTTCGAAAGTTGAGTTGGGTTACTCTTACTAACAAGACACTTGAACACTATACATGCAGGTTTTCACACACTAGGCGAGCATGGCTACCACTAGGCCATTTACTTGGTTGTTTATATATATATATATATATATATGGGGATTGTTGACCTCCACATCTTCATGTGTAGGTTAGCATCCTCCTCATTTTATTTTGTACAAAAAAGCTAATACTATTTAAAATAGACCATATATATTAATGGGGTAAAACTTAAATATATCCTACTACAATTAATGGACATCCTCTCTTTTCTAACTCACTCTTCCAATACATTCTCTCTCTTCACCCTTTCTCCCACTATCCACACGCTATGCTCTATCCTGCCATATTGCATGAGTATGGCAGTATATTATATTTTTCAAATCAGCTTCAGAAAAACATTTATTTGGTAGATCTTTTGAAAATAGGGAAAACATTATCTATGTGTTATAAGTGAAATAAGCCCCAATGTTTTCTTAATTGATATACATTAGAATATTAATTTGATATTTTTAAATATTTTACATAAAACTTAGATTAAATAAATTCATTCTTTTTATGGACAATAAAGCATTTATTGGATAAAAATTTAAGGAAAAAAATTTAACCAAAAAAAATTATGTAGGAACCAAACATTCAGCAATTAATACATCATCCTATCATTGTAGGGCTTTAAGATGTGGCTTACAACTAACCAAAAAGAAATGGTTCTTCACTTGTATCGTAGCAATTTTAACAAAGGAGCACTTATATCCATTACAAAATATTTGTCACCAAAATTTGTTACTCAAAGATACCAATGAGAACAAGATAAATAAACTTCTTGTCAGAGCATTAATCAACTCGTTCAAGAAATCTTTCTCCAACCTCTTGGCATTCTTCAAACCGCAAAAAAAAAAAAAAAAAACTCATTAGTATCAATATTTATATGAAAATAAAAGAAATGAAAAAAATAACAGCAATAATTAAAAGTTATTAGCTCACTTGTTTGGAGATTGACAGGCGAGACTTGAGTAGCTCTCTTCTTAATTGGACAATTTCAGCATCATGATCAATCCCACCACAATTAGGACCATGACAATAGCAAACCTTTTTGGCAACTTCAACCCCTCCTTTGGCCCTTGACCCTCTGGTCTACCTTATGTTACAAACTTAGAAGGATTTTCAACAGCATTGCATCCATCATCATTCAAAGAGCTATTATTCTGATAAGTGTTTGAAGATTGTTGTTCAAAGGGGATTTCCTCCTAATTTAGGCATATCCTTGATGAGACAAACAAGTCTTTCTAGCTCCTTTGTAGCATAACCAAGTCGATTTTCTATGTTCAAGGATTCAAGTTCTAGCTCTTGAATAAGAATGAAAATTTTGAGAGGATTTGTTGTTGCTGCTAATTACATGACTAAATTTAAGAGTCAATGAGCTTTCTTGTCTCCACCTAACTAAAAGATATTTATCAGGTATGCTAAAATAATTCTTCATTGTTAGCACTCGTATGGCATGTCTGCATAATATTTCAAAAACTCAAATTCTTTACATGAACAATGAATAGATTCATCATTCTCTACCCAACTCACAGGACTACACCTAGTGGATTTTTCAGAATGTTCACAGCATAAGAGCCATTGCTATTTTCCATTATCGCATACTTAAGAGAACACTATATCTCATGCTGTAATAGATCAAAGGCATACAGTGTAAGGATTTTTGCAACATGTTTCTCAATAGGCATGTATGTCCTTACTTGAGTATTGAGAGACTTTTGACTCATTGAAGCCTCTCCCCAGCTTGATTTCTTATGCTTATAGCAACATCAACCTATAAGTATAGATATTCTTGTAAATAAATAATTAAATCTAGTTAACTTAATTGCTATAATAAAAAAACAAAGTGAAATAATTTCTTACTTGCTCAATAAAATTTTTTAAACTGGTCTTGTATTTAGGAATCCTTTTACATAAGAGTTTATGGATTTTGATCACCAATGGTTGTCATGCCAGCAAAAAGAAGTCTTTCAAGTAAGCTAATGCCCAACATTTATGATTAGAATAAAGCAAATCTATATGCTTATCCATGCTTAATCCAAAATTTGTAACCATTACACACCATTGTTCTTCAAAGTCTTCCATTAATTCTAAATTATATAACTTATAAAATTCAGATTTAAAGTCATTAAATTTAAGCCCTAATGGAAAAGCAAACCAACTTGATAGCTTTGCTACAATATGCCATATGCAAAATGCATGCTTTGTGTAAGGCAATTCTATAGAAATAGCTTTGTTAAGTGCAAGGTCCTGATCTTTAGAATTGTTTGTGGACGTTTCCCTTTCATAAACTCTGCAAAATGCTAAGACAAAGAAGGAAAAAAAGTCAACATACTATGCATAAAAGTTTCCTTTATTCTTTTTCTTCGTTTTAAACTATAATTTAGAAAAATAATATCTTACCTTTAAAGCCCATGTGAAAGCAGAAGTCTTCTCATCTCTTAACAAAACACAACCAAAAAAAGTTGAATTTCCATGATTATCAACTCCAATCCATAGTCCAAGAGGCATCTCATAACGATTTATACGATATGTTGTATAAAAAACAACCACATCTCCAAAATTTTCATATACTCTAATTGAATCTCCAAATGCCCAGATAATATGCTCAAGCTTATCTTTGTCATCCAATTTAAAATCATATTTGAAATCACCATCAATATCCTTCAAAGTCTTGCACAGTTTAAGAGCTTTTGCTGCATCATTCTCTTGGCCAATACAACTTTGAGATTGAAGAAAATTTCTAATGTCCTTCTCCATAAATGGTAAATGGCAGGATCAATATCTTTTTCTAACTCCAGCACTCTCATCATAAGATTTCCTGAACAACCAGCTTTGAGAGCAATAGTATATGCTTTTGATCCATAGATGAATATCACGATACAGCTGGAAGGAACCAGACTTTTTATCATCTAATAACTCATGATTGTGTGAATTATTGAAATGTGTAGCTACCCATCTATTATTCCCTCAATTTTCTTCTTAGTAATCCATATTTTTGCATTACAACTACGCCTTGAAGATTTTCTCTTCCTTTGTTGATATACTTCTTGGACCTTTTGAGACTAGCAATGCCACTATGATGACAAATAAATTCCCTTATATAAATGCCTTGCTCTTTGCTTGCTACAGCATGCTCACACCTAATTGAAAAACCATTCTTTTTGGGAAACATGAAGTAAAAACTATAAGCATCTTCATCAGTGTTGAATATTTGACCATAAAAAAGAATGGAGTCATTATTGCTAACTATTTCTAACCCTTCACATTGTGGAATAACAAAGTCTCCATCTTCAGGAAATCAACCTCTACATGCCAATCACCTGCCTCATCTAAATCTTCTGATATTATCATGGCTAACAAAAATCTGAATAGTTCAAATAAAAAAAATCAAGATACTACCAACATATGACCCCAAAGACAAATGAAAGCCAAATTAAAAGTTAACAAGGACTCATGGAACTAATGATTTATATGGTGGATGGGGCGTTAATTGAAAAAGGCAAATTAAAACGAGGAAAAGCATGTTAATGTTCCTATTTGAGAGGAAAGGAAGTATAGCATTCTTGTACTCACTTGGTGGAGGAAGTCGAGAGCATGTAAGCTTTCACAATGGAGGAGAACCTGGGCTTCTACTTCATGAAGATGAACAGGTGGAAAAAGAAAAAACAAACAGAGAGCTGACAGTGACAAAGTGTGTGGGAGAAAGGGTGGGAAGAGAGAGAGTGTACAATTAAAGAGTTATTTGTTCATTAATTGTAGTGGGATAAATTTAAGTTTTTCCCCATTAATACATGTGGTCTATTTTAAATAGTGTTGGCTTTGTGCTCCAAAATAAAATGAGGAGGATGCTAACCTACACATGAAGATGTGGAGATTAGCAATCCCCTATATATATATATATATATATAATACATATTAAATTGCATTTGTATTTATTTAATTAAATTCAACTCAACCAGTTAAACTAATAATCTAGGTTGAACCAATGACCTAGTGCCTTGACCGAATCGAATCACTTGTCAGTTCTGAAAACTATGTTGGGAAGTGTGATAAACCCAATGTTTAGATGTGATGTCTCAGGTCCAAATGTCCTTAACTAAGCCTAGCACGTGCTTTGGGTACCCAAACCTCCGAATTTTAGAAAAATCATTAGATTGCTAAGTCTACATTTTGTTCAGAGGCTCGTTCAGAGGAATCCTAGCTGGAGCAAGGAATCCTAACTGCACGAATAAGCAAGCTAGTTGGACGCTGTACGAGAAAAGCTCGCTTAGCGTTCAGGTGGAACAGGAGGCTCTGACAGAAGTCCAAAACGACGCAGTTTGCTTAAATGAAACTCCACCCTTATAAAGACCCTTCCATACACATTTTCTCTTCAAAACGCAGAAACCCTAACTCACCTCCTTCTCTTACCTCCCTACTTTCATCATCTCTCAATCCTATCTCCTCTAAGCATCAAGGTAAGGATTGTTCATGGTTTATGGAGTTCCTCCCTCTTCTTCCTTTTCTTGTGTTTAGTTATTATTGTTCTTAGTTGTTTTCAAGTTTGGGTACCTTCCCAATGATCATAGAGTTGTTCTAGTAAGCTTGTAGCTTATTTATGTGTCTATGTTGTTCTATAAAAATTGTTTGTGCCATTCTTAGCCCCAAGGTCAAGTTGGTGGTGATGCCTCTCACTCAACTTTTCAAGGTTTGAACTCATGACCTTATTTTCATCATTATGAGTATGTTTATGCATTATGATTGTTAAACATGAAGGTAGAGGTGAAAATATACATGGGTCATGATTTTACACGCTATGCCAAGCTAGCAAAAATTATGATTTTGATTTTAACATGAAAAATATATTTTAAGAAAACCATGAGACCATGATTGGTTGTTGTATGCCATGAAAGTGTTTCATACGCTCATGAAAGGATTTATTGGAAAATATATGATTTGGCAAGTCACTAAAGTTACCAATACATTTTTATTGATTTAAGAGATTATCACATTTTCAAGAGTTGGGATTTAGATTTATGCTTTCAGAATATCAAGATATGATATATTAGAAAAATTTTGAGCAAAGTATAATTTATCCTCATGGACAGATATGTTATTATGATTTTAGAGTTATTATGATTATGAACCAGTTGTTTTGAAATATGATATTAGAATTATCAAGTTTATGAAAGTATATTAGCTTGAGATATAATTTTGGGATTTCCATTTTATCATATTGAAAATAAGGAACTTAGTATGATTCATAACAATTATCAGATACATATTATGGGCTTTTGAAATTGCAATACCTACAACCCTGGTAATCCCTTGGGCATGATTTCACTACCAACCTCAAAATTCATATTGTTAAAGTTGTATGAATCCAAAATTTTCAAACTTTTAAGAGTTTTAAGAGTGTTCAAATTCATTTGATTTATGTGTAAATTAGTTTTAGATGATAACTATAGAGGAACAAACAGTGAGTTAAAGTTGAGAAATCATTAACCTTGGTATCAAGTTGTTCTGAGAGAACAATCTCGCTCTTCAGAGAATGGAATCTAATTAGGTGTCTAATATGTGACCTTATGAGGTACCCATAGAGATCAAAATAATTTCAGAGATTACTATTTCTCTAGTAATTGCCGCATCACAAATCTAAAATGATTTCATGCGAGATGACGAATTTGGAAAAGCTTTCCTATGAATCCATAAATTTAGAAATGCTTTCCTATGTAGTTATATATGTAAATACCAAATGTTTTTATTTGATGCATGCATATTGTATATGTATGTACACATCCTCTTGGTTGTCCCATATGGGTGATGGGTGAGAAGCTCACTTAGTCGATGACTCACAATTTTCCCTTTCTCCTCACAATTGCAAGTCTAGTAGTAGTGAGTAAAACCCGAACCATGCATCCTAGTTTAAGGTTATGTATTTATTTTAGTTGTGAACATCCTTATATGTTTTTAGATTTCAAGTTTTGTTTTGTGATGTACATTGTAATTAGAATTAATGTAACAAGCCAGATATATACTCATGATTTGGTTTTCAAGTATTAACTTGATTTTTAGATTTGACTAAGAGCATGAGATAAGACAAATTGACAAGTAAGTATGTTGAAGTAGTTCAGTTTTATGAAATCAAATACTACGTTTTGAAGAGGGAAATTGATATCGATCTATAAGAAATCATGTTTTAATTGTGAAAATAATGTTAATTTATGCATTTAGTAAGTCATGCTACTAGGCTTATGAGGATCCAGACCATCACGTACCGCACGTTCCCAAGTTAGGTCGTGATACCAGAGCCCAAACCAAGCCCGAACTAATTGAGATTTGGTTCAGAGCCTTTCCCCACCTGGCTTCATGAGCTTCACCATGTGGAAGCTTGAGTCCTAGGCCATGGTTAATCCAATTGCTACCCACTAACATGGAACGTGGGAATGAAGGAACTCAGCACTTCAGCCCACTATCCGCAAAAACCACCTCAAGGGCCATCCCTATAAGTACTTTTACCCAACTCCAAGTATAATTTTTACACATTTGCATACTTTCACCCCTTTTGAGCCTTTGCGACTTAGCAGTGGAGTCCTTGCAGGTACGCCCCTTGCCATTGAAGAGGAAAGCTTTGATGTCGCCTTGTGTTCTCAAACTCTACACTTCTATGGTAACAAGGTAACATCTTGACATATTTTCCCGTCCCGTCTCAGGAGGGTTTTGTAAAAAAAATTATTTTATAGAAAATTATTCAATGATGTAAGAGTTGCTTAAAATTACACCTGGATAACTTGATCATAACCCATATATATTGGAGAATACAAAAAAGTCAATGACATGCAAAATTTACAAACATTTACATTGAAAAATAGAGAAAATTGTTTTCATTTTTCTATTTCTTATCTTCTATTAGAGAAGAAAAATGAAGGCTACATCTTTTTCTAATTTTGAAGTTATAATACGAATAAATTACACTCTTCTCCCCTAAGATTTATAGAAATTCAATCCATCCCATTATTTGACCTACACTAATCTCTTCTAATTTACCTATTTTCTAGATGAGTGTCGACAATCACCGTCATCATCATCCTCCTCACACACACTCCTCTTGCTCCGCTTTCCATCCCCTTTGAGCTCTAAGGCAATAAAAAAAAAAAAAAGAATGCCTGATTTTCATTTACGAATTGATTCATTAATTGGTTTTGAAATTTGAATTGAAATGATTACATGTCCGTAAGAGAAAAGGAAAGATGATGATTGTGTGCGTATTGTGATGAGTAGTTGAGGAGACATTGTTATTTAGGTGGTGATGACCTGGAACTCAAGTATTTGTTCTTGTTCAAAGTCTGATTCTGAGCACAAAAGAGCCTTGCTCAAGCTTTACGAGACGGAGTAAATGTGTGAAGTACTGAGTTAATGGCATCAGTTGGAAGGACCATATGAAGGTCAATATGCAGCTCTAGCTTGTACTTCAGAAGATTTTGCTTGGCTTTGGAAACTCATGAGAATAACAACCAAAAGGAGTGTGAATAATGATATCACAAACATGAATAAACACAAATTATCTCTATGTTCATAAAAAATTTTGCCTCCGGCTGAGGAAGGAGGAGGGAGAAGCAGAGAGGAGAGGAGAAGGTAAGAGTAAGTGTAGGGGCATTTCTTGTAACTCACCCAAAAATTGGTATATTAATGAAAGTTAGTGTGAGTCAAATAACTAGAAGGAGGTCAATTAAATTTCTACAGAGCTCATGAAAGATGAGCATAATTTACACTTATAACATTTTAGATCATTTATGTCAAGTGTAAAATGGTTGAGGAAACTAAAAGGTAAAGACATAATGGATGCTTTTTAACACTCATTAGGTTATATAGAATTATTCAAAATTTAAAATGGTTTTTTGGAAATATTTACAATGGTTTGATTTGATATAGATTGAGTTATTATTTGATTTAAAAATTTATTCTTATTCGAAACTCATAAGAAAAGGAATTTTAATTAATTTACAAGTCAAATTCTTTGTTTGAATAGTTTACTTAATTACCTTAATTTAACATAAGCAAAACCACTAAAAAATCACAATAAAAATGTCAATTATACCGTTAAAACAAAGCTAGATAAAATCCACTCACCTTTATAGTTCTATTTATTCACAACCAAATTATAGACATAAGATTTTAAAATCAAATCAATTCATACGATATTTATTCCAAACCACTAAAGTGGAAGAATCTCCTACCACTCGCAGAAGTTTATTTGCAATTTAGCATTACATTGGACAGTGGACCCAAACAAACGAATGGATAAAGATAACGTGTCCACCTCACGCACTTGCAATCTAGGGCTGTTTTAGAACATGTTTCTAACTCATGGGAATTGACCAAAACTAGGTACAAGAGAAATTGTCTAAACAAGGTTAAAAAAATGAAAAAAACAAAATAATGAGAACTAAATATAGCACATTTCCCTCTCAAAAAAACGAAAGATAGCGCACATTTTCAGACAAAAGATAGCACTTTTCTCAGAAGTTCATGTCGCCAATGAGACAAGCCCTATCTGGTTTTCTGCACACAAGTTAGAAAAATCACATTTATCAATTGGAATTATCAAACACATATATAGCAGGACAAAGATATACAAAGAATATGTAACATCTTTTGGGGCTATAGTATGTGTCCCCAACATTTTTTGCTGACAAGCTATAAACCATCATTATATGCAATTGCATTGCTTCCAATGCATGCGTCAGGCATCTAACATCAAATCCCACTGAGAAACCTTAAGCTACGCAACTCATACACAAACCAGCACAAAACTTGCTTTTATGGAGGGATTTTCCATAAGCCATATTTTCAAGCAGCGCATGCAATGAAAGGAATAAAAAAACTGAGGGAGCACCGTGGTTATGGACAGAAATGACATTGCACTCAAACCACCACAGCTTGACCACTGATTCCATCATGAAGCTGAAGCGAGCCGTCCTTCATCAAGTTTAGGCTCAAACTCTTAAATTCTCCTTGAATACTGCCTAGATGCTTTTCTCCAGTCAGTTCCAGTTTTCATCATGGCAACAAATTCCTCATAACTATGCGACCATCCTGCTAAGTGAAACACAAAATTAGATAGTGCGAGGAAGAGTATACAAGAATGTAATATGACAAGCAAGCAAATGATTGTAAATTCCCATGACGTTGCACAGTTGGTGTAAGTGTGTAACTGAGAAACTAAGAACCTGAAGAGAGGAAAACGAAAATAAGTCAGCAATAACTATAAGTGATGAGCATGAAAGTTAAACCTTGTCAGTGTCGACTTCTCGCATGATGTCATTCAACACATTAGCATCGGTTTCTCCTGACTCATCAGCTAATGCTTCCTGTAGCTCACCAAACTCGATATATTCACTTCCATCTTTGTCAAAGAACTTGAATGCTTTGCGGAAATGCTCATCATTCTCATTTTTTGTAAGTGAATCGTCACAGCTACAAACTCTCCATAGTCAAGTACTCCATTCCCATCAACATCAGCCTAAGTAATTCATGGAAACAAATTTGTATTACAAAAACACGTTAGTCCAGGATTAGGGTATGAATGGAAAAATACACTTGGTCAGTCCAGGATTACATGAATCTTATTTCAAATGAAGGTAAGACTAAGTGTTACACCAGCTTTACAGTAAAGTGGGCAATGTTATTAATCAAAAGATACCACTTTCCTCAAGCAAGGAACAATCTCCATAAGAAACCAAGAAAGGGCAATATCCATATTTGAGAAACTCTACCATCATATTTTATAACTAAATATTACTTCAAGGGAATGTTTCGTTGGAGGGTAAAATAGGGCTAAAATTTATCAATGAGCTTCATGTGTAAGTGTTATTTTACACATGAAACTCATTTATGTAATTTTTATCCCAACTTTTACCCCTCAACCAAACACACCTACAACAGAGACCCTATAAGTGTATTCTAGACATAAGTTACATCCCCCAATTGCATTAAATGAGGCATCTGATATATTACATGATTGCTAAGCACCACAAGGTCCAAAATGGCCAGGTAAGTTACATTTGTCAGGCATTTGCCACACAGCATTGCAATGGGGGAAGATAGAACAGAGAAAATCTTCATTACAGGGGGGGCCTGGCTCTGCTCATTATTAAAATGCACCCTCTTATACAAAATCATGCAGCAGAAGTCCAGAAAAATGGTTCCCAAGAGCTCCACCAGATTTATTCATGAATCATAATCAAAGAGATGATACTATATGAAACAATTCCATCATAAAGCAGTATATAATTATGAAAGCTTACCACTTCCATCAGCATCTTTATCTCTGGCTCAGCCAATTGTGAACCGACTTTCCTCAACCCAGCCTTCAGTTCCTCATATGTTACTCTTCCATCTCTGTCAGAATCCATCAATGCAAACATATCTTTGATAATTTCTACCTCTTCAACAGATAGATGTTCTGCAATTACCTGTAGCATTGATTCAAATAAACCCAAATCAGCGAAATCACCAAAACTTCAGCTTCCTTATTATTTCAATCATACAAAGAATTGAATCAACAATCAAGCATAAACCACAATAGATGCTAACCCGCAGAGCTTTCTTTTTGAATCTATTCATCATAGAGAATTGCTTAAGCCTTGACCTCACAATATCTCCCAATGGAACATTTGGAGCTTTCTTTGCATTTTGTAGCCAGGGATGTTCTGCAAGCAAAAATAAGGACAGTAAATATTCACACCACTTTCTTCATCAGATAGACTTGATATATAGTTCAGCCTCCCACATCATACGGATTCAAATGTGCAACAATTTATCTTCCTTTTTGAGGGGGAGGAGGCAATGATGCAAAGGATCCTGGTGAGAATGAGAATATTTCGTCTTAAACAAAGGCCATCCTGTCAATATGCATGACCATTTCAAACTGCTTATTCTGATTTTGAGGCCCATAAAGACACACTATTTAGGTATCACAAGATAAAATCATGGAACAGAAAACCAATTGGACCGACCAGCTCCGAAACGGTCACCTGCCTCCAGCCAAGCCCAAAAACTGGGGAAGTCAAAACCCGTTAAAACTAGGAAAACCAACGAACCGGACCGGTCTTGACTGGTTTCGGAACTTTTGATGTCTTTTTTTTTCAAAGCTTAAATATTGATATCTTGTGACACCACAAGTAAAAATGAAAAAATGGAACCAAAGAAGGGCACTAACAAAAATTGTTGGGTTGTTCTTCTTCTCTCGTTATTCACAAGCTCCATAAACCTCGCGGTCACCAACAAATATTGTTTTCAAATTCTTTGTAACTGTTGTGGCTGAGACTGATAAATTTTATACGTTATATTTATTTTTATAGACCTATGAATATATATATTTTGTGTTGATTATGTTAATGTTAATGATTTAATATATTTTATTATATTCCAATTAAACCGGTTGAACCTCTAAACCTTTGAATCAAGTACCTTGACCCTTTCATGCCTGCCGGTTTTCTTTTCCTTGGATAAAACCTTCTAGTCACAAAATAAACCTCAAATGCCACTTTTCAATTGGGGTAAGTTTGGTTATGGGTAAAAATAAGCTATAAATTTTCATATATGAGGCCTATGTGTAAAATTACACATGGACTTCATCCATGAAAATTTTACTCCCATTTTTACTCCCTATTATCATAGATGAAAGTTTCTTCCCTCCCAGACCTGTATGCCTTAGTCAGACAAAATGTATAAACGGTGTTACATTGTACACCCATAAAGCCAGAAACAAATGCAAAATGAATCTAGCTCTTATGAAGGATAATTGAAATCCATATGCAAAACTATGTTTGGTAAGCTGCTAGCAGCCCAGGAGAAGCACCTAGTAGGAGCCTCTTTAACAAAAACCACAAATGAAGAGTATGCTTCGTTGAGTCAACTTTGGAAATAGTGAAAATGGTTTTCAACTAAAAGTTATGACCTATTCCACCTTTTCATATTATAGTCATACCAACAAAGTGTGAACTGTGAGGTGATTCCATCCCAAATTTTCCACCCAACTTTCCGCCTACCAATCCAAGCAGGCCCCTATAGATCCTCCAGTACCTAACAATGTATTCTACTCCCAAGACAAGGAATAAATTCCCTCCATCATTGCAGCTACCTAACTTTCCAGAATAGTGTTATGTATGACAGGAACATAGTCCAAGTGAGTTTGGGAAGTTTAGTCCTTTTTGACATATTTTATCCCCCATCACTGATCACATTTGAAGGTTTCTTTCTTCCATCTGCCCCTTCATTTACTGGTTTTCTGCTGAAGAGTTTATCCACCACATTTTAAAGTCCTAAAACACGTAATAATCAGCCACAAAGGAGGAAGCTTACGCTTATGATTCATCCCTTACATCTACTATCAGATGATTTACCAAAAAACCTAGTCAATATCTCTTGCATTTAAAAACCTGTTTCTTAATTAAACCGACCACAACCAAGGTGAAGGTGAATAACTAAACTGCTCTACATATTGATTATAAAGCCTTAATTGATCCTTTACCCAGTGTTTTGGACTACACAAGTCCATAAAGAGAATTATCCTAACCAAAAACAACAAAATTTAATCCACCACACAAAACACAGTGTATACTGTACTAAAAGTCTAAAACTATAGTATAGAGCAAAGAGCAAAGGACTTACCAAGCACCTGCTCAGCCGTCAAGCGCTTTTTAGGATCCGGTTCCAACATGTGCCGTACAAGGCTTTTAGCACTATCCGATATATGAGGCCAAGGTTCCCTCTTGAAGTCAATCACCCCTCAAAATCGCCAGAGCCACACCTTGCTCCGTCTCTGTCACAATCCAAAACCTCACTTCAAAACTTAATTTAATAATAAAAATAATAATAGCACAAGAAGCGCACCCACCACCACCACCACCACCACCTTACACCTACCTGCCCAAAAGGGAGGAACCCCACACAACAAAATATAAAGAATAACGCCAGCGCTCCACACGTCAACTTCCGGCCCATAACTCCTCTTCAAAACCTCCGGCGCCATGTAGTACGGACTCCCACAATCTCCGAAAACCTCTGCCCTATTAAACATATAAAAAATAAAAAAAGAAAAATCCCAATAAAAAATTAAATTGAAAAAAATCCCCATATATTCAATAAATAAATAAAGCCACTCATAATAATCACCTTCAAATAACCAATTAACAAAACAAAGATAAAGATTAAATCCAACAAAATACAAGTTCATCTGAGTCGTCGAAATTTCCATATCTGACCTGGCTTGAAGAACACCGAGAGCCCAAAATCAATGGCCTTAAGAGGCGAATTCTTCTTACTCGCAAAGAGAAAATTCTCAGGCTTGAGGTCCCTATGCATGACACCATTAGCGTGGCACATCCTAACAACCTCAGCAATCGTCCGAAACACCCCCGAGGCGGCGCGTTCGCTGTAGTGCCCCCTCGCAACGATCCTATCGAAGAGCTCCCCACCTCACAAAGCTCCATGACGATGTGAACATTCTCGTCGTCCTCGTACGCGCCTTTCAGCTTCACCACGTTCGGGTGCTCCGGCAGCGTCGACATGATCGCCACCTCGCGCCGCACGTCGTCCACGTCGACGGCGGTGCGGAGCTTCCGCTTCGAGATGGACTTGCAGGCCAGGGCCTCCTTGGTTTCGCGGTCGGTGCAGAGGTAAGTGATTCCGAACTCGCCGCGGCCCAGCTCGCGGCCCAGTATGTACCTGTCGCTTATTCGGGCCGGGATGTCGCCTTTTAAGACGCGGATCGGGGCTGAGGGCCGAACCGGGTCGGAGGAGAACGGGCTCGGTTTTCGGCGGTTGGGTTCTTTGTTCGGGACTTGGTTGCTGGGCTTTTTTGTTGTTCTGGTGGTGGTGGTGGTGCTGTCTGCCACGTCTGCTCTGGCGCAAGCGCTGCAGTTTCCCATACTGTGTTTCTTTTTCTTTATATTTTTTTTATTATTATTTCTTGGGGTTTTTGGAGGTTTGGAGTTCAGAGAAGAGAAGGTTTGGGGTTTGGTACTGTTTGGTCCCGTCGGTGGGGTTTGCCCGGTGAGGGAAGGAGGTAGAGAGAGGTGAGAGAGAGTGTGAGATTGGTTGAGGGAGAAAAAGAAACGTGGCTTTTACAATAATGTACTAATAGTTGTTGTTGTTGTTAAGTGCATACGCGTCAAATTTTGGAATCGTAATTTTGGGTCGGGGTTGAGGGGAGGGGTGCTTTTATTTATTTATTTATTTATTAAGGAGGAGAATATCCTTGCGGTCAAATACAAAAAGGGTAAAAGCGAATATACTGATATTTTAAACTGTGGATCAGGTGTGCCCCATTTGCTTGTTCTGTTGTTCATTCTTTGGTTGCAAGTTATGGAAGTATATGTTTTTATTTTTTTTTATATTTTATTATTATTAGAAGTAAGGCTTTAAAGATTGGGATATTTAATAGTTTAAAATAAATGATTGGGGTATCTAATCATTAATCTGATTTTTTTTAGATTATAAAGAATGTGTATAAACTTATCTCGAATTAAGTTAATTTTTTTACTTGATTGTTAAGTAACAAGAGTTTTTTTTATGCAGTTAATTTTAAAAACTAAGATGAAAATTGACATTTTATTTAAAGGAGTGAACTTTTTCATTGTCATTTTAAATTGCCATGTATAAGTGTGTCGTGTCTCGATTGTATTTTGATTGAATAATTGGTATTTATTTTATGTATATGCATACTATGGACTAGTTTTAAAATATATAGCACACAACAAAAAGTATTTCAAGGTAGTTTTTTAAAAGAAAAAAAAAACCATTACCAAACATGCATTTAGAGGTAAGTACACTATCTTGTGCATATATTACTATCTTGTGCATATATTTTTACTTAGCTTGTGGAAGAATATAATTTTGCTCATTAATAAGATCTCGTTATAAGAAAAAATAAGTATTTTTAATGGTTTTTAATAATTAAATGTTAATAAAAGTGTTTTTAAATATTTTTTACATATATTAATTATCAATAAAATTTATAATTAATTTTAATAATTACTTTATATTAAAATTATTTTTCTTGATAATATATTTATTAACACTTTAATTATTGATAAAAATTGAAAATACTATTTCTTTTTTTTTTAGTGTCTTGGTGTTAAACGGAGTTTATATTTTTCTTATTTTATTAGATGATTTTTCAATGCGATAGGGAGGTCGCTGAATCTCCCAACCCACCTTCTCGGATAATTACGTGGGGCTTTGACACTTGGATATTCATTTTTCAATTTCAATTTGAAGGAAAATACATCTTAGCTAAAAGAATTAACGATACGACGGGAAGAAACGTAGTTCCAGACTTTTGGCTTGGTTATATATATATATATATATATATATATATTATATATATCTTACAATAGCAGCTTGCAAGTAATCAAGTAGGAAACGTTTCTGCGGAGTTAAATACGGAGGAAACTTGTAAGTTGTAACTAAACGTAACAAATACAAAATAGAAGCTTCTATTTGAATACATTATATTATTCTTTTTTTTTTCTTCGTTAGCGCATATTCCTTTTATTTCAGAAACTTTTCTCTAAACTAGTCATTATTAGTCATTAGAATTTATAGCTTGTTTAGAATATTGACTCAAGTTATTTAATGAGAGCCCATTATGCCCTGCTATACTTACGACACAAATTATTTAGAGAAACAATTATTTTATATTTTTTATATTAATAGTATTTGTATATTTAAAAGTATATACTCTTGATAGAGACTATAGCTAAAAAACAGTATCTTGATTCCATCTATCATCATCAAGTGTAAAACTGAGGCAATAAGAGGAAAACACGATTCAATATAAACTGGATATCTTTTGACATGTAACCTAATGCCTTTTATTTGGATCAATGGCCAAATTTATTTAAAATTCAATTAGAGTTGTTTTACCCTTACTTGGCCTTTTTCTTCCCGTCAAGATTCAAGCTACTGGCCATTCACAATTTGACATTTGCTTTGTGAACGTCAAAATTAATTTGTACATGTATAATTTACCAAAAAGAAACGTAATTCATAATCTTGAAAAATAATAAAAAAATAAAAAATAAAAAGCCTGACAATAATGGCAAAGGGACACTTTACTTCTTTTTCTTTTGTACATCTACATTATAGACATGACCTTAGCTACTCATTCGAGCTAATACTTATATTTTGAAACTTATGTATATTTTTTGTCGTTAAGGATTTTTCCATACCAACCGCCCTGAATAATTGGATCAAAATCGGTGTGTTGCGTTTCTTTCTAGTTTTTCAAGCGGATTGTCTTTGGCAGGAAGCAATAAAACGGCAGCGCCTCATTGCCGATCAATAATAAACAAAGAGAAGAACATAGATATATGAACATCGAGTAAAAATATTTACTTGATTTATTTATTAATTATTATAATTTTATAGGTTATTATTATCTCTTACCTTTTTTGTTTATTAAATAAAATAGAATAAGTATATTTTCTTGCCCATCACCAAGAATTTCTCAATATATAATATTAACCTTTGGCCTTTTTTTGTCATCTGTATATATTTCTTTTCTTTATAAGTTTATTGTTCAAACGAAAAATATTATAGTGGGCAAGGTGGGGAATGGAATGCTCTTTTTTTTATTATTATTATATGGAATGCTCTTCTTTAGGACTTTGGTTGGCGGAGTTGTTCAACGGTGGAAGGGCTACGTTAGGAATATTTTGACTTAATAGCCGGACCATATTAATATGAATATAATAAGAACATATGTTATTGCAGTAAAATAACTTTCTTTTGTATGCGGAAAAAGAAATCTTGAAAGACAATCCAGCCTAAAGAATTAAAAGCAATACTTTGCTATCTTCAGGGGTCAGTATGAAAACACTCAAATTAAATCATGAAGGCTTAATAATTAATGTAGAAGCAACACAAGTTAAGTAGCTAGTGAGTTCTTATTCATATGCTGGTAGATTACACTCGCTTACCAATTGGTCAGCTTGAATACTACATCCAAGTTTCTTTTTTGGCTATTTGATATTCCGATTCAAATTAGAAGAGGAGTAACATTCACTTCTTGTAAGTGGATTTGTGGATGACAATGTCTTATGGCTACTTCGAAGTTCCAATGCATACAATATAGCATAGTATAACTTGATAATGAAGACAACAAGCTTTCCTTATGGTTACAGTTTTTATTAATTATTTGATCATGTTTATTTTAACTATCATCAATTAGGTTATATTAGTATATACAAATATTTAATCAAAGAATCGATTTATCCGAATCTTCTTATTCAATTATTTATTTCTTTATTTGTTTAAACAAAAAAGAAAAGATGGATCAGATTGTTAATTAAAAACTCACCCCTACTTTTATCTCCAACCAAACACATTTTTAAGAGTATAATTTTTATATACCAATAGTGTAAAAATTTTTATACTTTTATTCTAATGTATATGTCATTTCAAGAGTGAAACGCAAATTTTTTTTTAAAAAATATGACGTGGAGTATGAGACTTAACTAATTTGATAATACATTATTGAATGACAATGTTACCTTATTAATATATCAAAATTGAACCCTTAATTTGATTAAAATAATTAAAGATAACACATATATTTAAAAATATATATTAAAAATATTAAAAATTAAAGAAATATAAAATGGATTAGAAGCTAACAAAAAAAATATAACTTGATTTTGATACAACTTAAAAGCAACAAAATATCTTAGACGTGAAAAATCTGAACAAACTATTTTTTTATATTTTTCAGGATATTCACTATCCATAATGATTAATTCCTTTGAAATAAGAACTCCTAAGAACTTAGTTATCAACTAACTATGTTAGGCCTTAGTGATTCAATTAAACTAATTCTTTTTTTTTTTTTGTATTGAAGAGGGCCGAAGCCCAAAGATTAAACTAATTTTAATTGAATGGACGGTATCATTCAAAGCAACTCGCGCTTAAATGCCAAAATTAAATAAACATAGCATCAAGCAATTTAAATTAAATTGCTAGTTCAGTCTATTGTTATTGCTCAAATTTTTTTCATTGTAAATTAAAATTGTCATGATTTCGCAATTTATTTTTGTTGAGACCAAGCACTAGTTAAGTCTTCCTAAATAATCGTTAAAAATAAGTCAATAAAAAAATGGTTAAAAATAATGTCTTAATCTTAGAATGACTGAATGAGTAATTTTTTCTTTAAATATTACGGAAAAACATGATTATATTTATAAGCTGTGTTTGAAAAATCAATCAAAAAATGAATTAATGCGTTTTGTTAATAATAATAATAATAATAACAATAATTTTTTAACCTTTTTTTATCACAATTTAATCCGTTTATAGATTAAATTTATTATTGTAAATGCATTTGAATGTAATAAATAATAAGAAATAATCAAACCATATTATATACTTACGCCATCATTCACTAAAATTGCCTCAATTTTAAATTAAAATCCAACCTATAATTTTAAGGCATTGCTTGAGTTCTTGCCTTCTCTGTTGATTAATGGAAACCAAGCCTTGGAAAGGAATGAAATAGGAACGTATTTGAATAAATAACTTATATTAATTCTTATATAAAAATAATTTTTTAAAAATAACTTATAAATAACGTGTTTGATATGTAATAATAAAAATATCTTTTAAGAATTTGAAAAGTGTTGGCCTTAGCTTAATTTCTCATCAAAAACGCTAAAAATAAATTTTTAAGAAATAATAATTTTATTATTATAAATCAAAACAAAATTTAAAAATGTTATTTTCAACTTCCAATTTTTTTTTTAATTGCAATTTATCCCACTCTTGCTTAAAAATTACACTCCACCCCACTGAACTAAAATAACTAATAAAAATTAATATTTTAATATAGTGTCCTTTTTTATAGTATGGGATGAAAAATACAAGTTAAAAATTTACAAATATTTAAAAGTATAGTATTATATACTTTTAAAAAATTATATTTAATTGAATTTATAAGTAATTATTAAAATAAAATATATTATAAATTACATCAATACAAATTATAATTTTAAATAATAAATATTAGCAAATGTTTATAATAACTATAACTACAAATAATAAATCTTTAAATAATAAAAATTATTTTAAATTTATAAAAACTAATTAATAAATGTTTTTTATTTTATTATAATTTTACTATTCTGCTAAATATTTACTTAGGATTATTTGTAATAATGAGAGGATAATTGTACATCATATAATGTAACATCTTATATAATGCCACATTAAACACTATATAGTATTAAAATTTTGACAAGCCTAATACTATTAGGTCGCATCCTATTAACTTTGTCATATCGGGCATATCAAATGAATCGTTAAAGAATATTCGTTTAGATAAACTATCTGAATTACTAATATTACGATTTTAAATTACCTAGATCTATAGCATTGCATTATTTTATACCTAATTACTAACAATCTAGATTAAGAAAGGCAATCTACATTATCTCCTTAATGGTAATGGTAATATGGATTCGCCTAGTGGGGTTCTATGTGAATTACCACTTATGCAATAATCCTAAATCCTAATATTATTATTACCATCATCGTCATCATCATCATCTTAATAATAATTAATAATTAATTAATATTATTAATAATTGTTATATTATAATTATAATTATTATATTTTATTATTTTTACATTATCATAATAATTAATAATAGCTAGTAATAATATTAATAATAAATATTAATAGAACAAGTGGGATGTAATGCAATTCTTTAATAAGAATGGGCTGGAATATAATTTAGTCAAATTTCATGCATGATTTGTAATATTTACTCTGAAAAAAAATTATAAACAATGTCATCCACAGAGTCCAGCATTTAAAGTGAAATCTATTAAATATTATCGATTTTATTTAATGATGAATAAAATGTGAGTTAACATGATCTCATAATTATAAATAACACTTTTCTAACAAATTATGCCGATTTTTCTTTGTTTTATTTTTTGCCGATTTTCTTTTACTCAGAGAAATATCACCTTTTTCTTCATTGAAAAGCTAGAAAGTCCTCTTTAAAGTCCAACCACCCTTCCATTAACGCAAAGAACAAGTAACCTGCAACATTTACAAGCAATACCGCCGTATGTTATGACTAAATGATTTGCAAATTTTTAATTAATGCATTAACAAGTGATTAGTATGTCTGTTTCAAAGGAAGCGGGGTACTGCAACCCTTTAATAAAAATTAAACTATCTCTCACTAAAGTTTGATTTGTAGGATGTTATATTATTTTTATTTTGAGAAGGGATTAGATAAGTTTAATATTTCAATAGTTAAATTTTATCATCCTCATTTTGTTTTTTTAATTTCTATGTAAACAAAAAATGCAATTCAAATATTCAAGGTAAATTCTTATAAACTTTTTATTCTTAAATATTGTAATAAATAATATATTGTGCATATACGTGTTTCTTGAGTTTTTATTAGAATGTGTATTTTCTTTTATAATAATAGTTAGCGTCAAACAAATTGATCCTTAAAGGAAAAATCAATTCATCATCCATCAAAATTAATGTTACAGGACAAGTTAGTCTTTCCTTAATATTTTCTAATGATTTATAGGATAAATTGATATTTAATAATATATAAATAATTGAAATTGATTGCTAGCAAAAGCACAAATAGGATAAATAAAATTTATAAAAATGATGAGAATGAACTAGATTGTCCTTTATTTTTAATTATAAGGACAGTGAGATATATTTTTTCCTTGATAAACCAAGTTATTAAGCACAATTTTTGTTAGATTTATTCCGTGTATATATGTGTGTATATATGTATATATATATATATTTTGCAACTTTCTTTTAAAATCTATAAGTTAAGAAAAAAATTAGAAGATATATATAATTATTTTTTCATATGTATACCTCCTAAGAATTTGGCCTAGCTCCGCAACTACAGTATGATATATTAACGTTTGGTTATGAAGTAACAATAGAGTGAAATTTTTTATGAATGAACTCAATATATAATTTTACATATTAAACTTATCCATAAAAATTTCTCCTCATTTTTATCCTTTAATCAAATACATCCTTAGAGGATTTTATTCTTAGGTAAATTTTATTAAATTTAATAAATGCTAATATTATGATTTTAAAAAGGAGAGATTCTTGTGCATATAATTTTAACAACTCAAATTTATATATACTCATAATGAAAGTGAATTGCACCAATAATATTCAATATACAATCACATGATTATAGGTCTCACAATATTTATTGCGAATGTGTGTAAGTTAAGTGTGAGTTATTAGATATATATATATATATATACACAATAATTTTTCTTCAAAAAGGCTCTTTTGGACGAAATCCTCTCTTTCATACCAATTACTATTCATTAACCTCAATCCCCAAGTGCAGCAGTAGGGCTGTGAAAGCGGTCAAACCCGTTTATCAACAAAAGGTTGGTGGATTAGGCTTAAAAATTTTATTCCATTTAACAAACACCTATTTTCAACTCGACCCACTTAACCTGCAGGTTAAATGGGACAACTCGCGGGTAAACGGTCTGCCGCACGCTGCACTCTTTCTTCTTTGTTGTTTATTTTCATTTGATTTTGCTGGCTAATGACTGGCCCAACCCATATTCAAAAACAAAATTGACTGGCCCAAAACCCACTTACTTACCCACCGTGTCCATCACCAATTTCACAAATTAAAATTTATTTGTATTGCTGACCAAAAACAAAAATTTTGTGCGTTAATTCTGGAAAGATCCAGAAGACAAAAAGTGAGAGATATCTGTTAGGGTTTGAACTTCCCCAATCCCTTTTCCGGCGCCGTTTCTTTCCTTCCCAACCCTGATCAACAACACATCACAGCACCGCAATGCTGCATCTCTCATCCTAGTTGCCATCGCTTCACCATTTCAGCCACAACCATTGTCACCTTTCTCAGTCCTTTACACATTCTCTTCTTCCTCTCCATCAATTTCCACCACAGCCGAGACCTAGGCCAAGTGGACAACGCCTGCCATCGAGTCGCACGCCGTCGCCGGAGGAAATAGCAGGAAGGAGGTCAAATCGCAGTAGAAGTAGCAACCTCCTTTCGTTGTTGTGAGTCTAACAATTATGTTTACTGAAACTCCAGACTTCCATCTCTTATGCAGCAAAGTTTAAAAAAAAAAAAAAAAATTGAAATCAGCTAGGTTCCTAGGAGAAGCAAGCAGATGTTGTATCCATGGACCATTGATGGAATATCTTTTATTGTTGGCAAATATTCATGCGTAAGTTTAGGAAAGATTTGATATCATGTTTGTTTTAATTTGATTTTCTGGGATTCTTTGTGATTGATTTGCAGACTTGTGCTCTCCCTTTTTTTTTTTTGGGATAGATTTTTTCATGTGAGTTTGTTGAATTTTTTTCCGTCATGGAGTTTCTTTGCGCAATTACAAAAAAGGAAAAATCAGCACAAAAAAGGGCTGCCTAATTTAAGACCGCTGGTAAACGGGCTGGCTTGTTTATTTTGCGGGTTAAAACGGGCGGGCCTAACTGGACGGGCCCTGCCCGTTTGACAGCCTTATGCAACAAGTAGCCTTGTGCAGTGTGCCACAATTCTGCGAAGAAAAAAAATGAGAAAATAACACTAAATAGTTAAAGGGTTTTGCTAATTGCAATTGTTTAGATTTTGGAGGGAAAGAATAAAAAGCTGAAACTTATAATATAATTTTATACTATAAATCTTTCTTTTCTCTCCAAAATTCAAACTCAGCATACCTAAGGAATAGTTTAGTTTCAAAACTTTATTATGAAGGTAATACTTTGAAAATACACAATCTTATTTTTCCAATGCAAACATTTTTTTTTTTATTTCTAGGCTAAGAAGCACAGATATACCGACTTGGTGATGTGTTAACACTAACATTCATGTACACGTGTCCAATATACGTCCAATTAAAAAAATAATTCTTTGAACTCCAAGACGTATTGAATATGGCTAGACACTATTAATTTATTGTGCACATGACTTGGACACGTCGCAATTGATTCATTTATTTTTTTTCAAATTTTTAATACTAATATGAACCAAAAATTAACTCTAGTTATTTAGTTGGACTTATACTGTCATTTTATTTTAAAAATTCTTCAATTGATAAAAAAATAAAAAAAAGAATTAATTATATAAAAAATTATATAAACACAATAAAAAAAATTCAGACAAAAAAATAGAAAAAATCATACAATAAAATAAAAAAAATTATATATATATATTCTATGATTTTTAGAGTTTGGTGTTTTTTTATGTCTACGTCAATGTTTGTGCTTAGTTTTTATAGCACTGATTAATACTTGGCTCTGCGCAAGGATGGGAAAGGGGAGGAGGAAAGCAGGGGATTTGGTCCCCTCCCCTTAAACTTTTTGTTTTTAAATACATATATAATTATATTTAATTAATTAAAAAATAAAAAATATTATACCTATATGCATATATTAAAAAATAAAATATATATTACACTTTTATTTATCTAGAATCACTCAGATTCAATTTGATTAATTCATTTGAAATATATTAATTAGGTTATGTAATAAAATTTTAAAAATTATTATAAAAAATTTGTACAATGTGTCTTTGTGAGGAATATTTTTATGTTATTTATTTATAGATAACTAAATTTATAGTCAATAATAGTATGGTAGAAGCACACATAGTAAATTTAAAATACCTAATTACAACTCTCAAGCATCTAAGTAACTAAGATATGATAACATATATATAAAATATATTTTTTCATATTAACATACATTGAAAATTTTGTTTTATAATATAATTATAATTTAATATTTTTGGCTCCTCCTTCGTATAATTCCTGGATCCGTCCATGGCTCTACGCTGCATGATTGCCAGCTCTCTCTTTCTTTTTTTGCTTCATACCGTTTTGTTGTTAGTTACAAGGTTTCTTTTTTCTTTGTCTCTACATTATTTAAAGTGTTAAATCTATATCCTGATTGAAGTTATTTCACAGGTGCATTTAGCACCCAAAAAAGTGCATTTGTGCAGGGTCGAACCATGATACTACAAAGACTCTTGTAACAGCTGAGTTCAAAGTTTTCTATCGCATGGACAAAGTCGGGCATAGCTTGATTTCATGATGATGGAAATGAAAGAATGTACATATTATGCGTGTTATTGAAACCACACACAAAACCAGGAGAAAAAGTTGCAAAGGAGGTCTGTATTTAAGAGTGAAAAACTTATTGTTAGTTCGTTTTTCCTTAAATTACAAGCTTAAAATATCAAAATAAATAACTTATTGAGTAATGCTACTGATTCAAAAGAATTTTGTTTAAAAAAATTATTAAATAGAGAATAAAAAAATATACTCATTTATTTATTTTAAAACTTTATCTCATCTAATAAATAATGGCTGATAGAACTTGTTGTGCTTTAACATTTCAAGCAGTCCTGAACACAAAACCCCAAATAATAATAATAATAATAATAAGTGGTAAGTTGAGACTTGGAGTCGAAGGTTTTTAGGCCATTGTATCTCTACATAGCCATCACTGAGGGCAAATAGATAGAAAAAATGATAGGAACACCATCTTTTCATGCCGAGAATGAGCAATGCCATCACATTAGGCCGGGCCATTTTCCAGGTCGAGCCATCTCCTCACGATCCAAACTTGGAAACATGGCGACCGACAAATCCATCTCCAGCGTAAGTCTCCGACCTAAAGTCTCTTATATATGCCTGATAGAGAAATTTTAAGGCACCTATTATGGTTGCATACTTGGCCTAATTGGTTTCTACATGTGTTTAATTTTGATGATTTAATTGAGTTTTTCATAATTGGGCTTTATTGGATTTAATTGTCAAAACTTGGTTAATCTCGGATTTTACACTCACTATGACCTTTCCATGTTGCACAGATCATTTTGGGCTCTATAGACATTGGATTTTTGTGATTTTGGTGTCTTCTGAAAGCTAAGACCAAGATCTACAATTTTGGGTTTCACAAGCTTCATCAAATTTGGCCCGATTCATGGCCTAATTGGGCTGCAAAGTTGCGAGCTCGTGCTGACGCGGGTCCAAGACCTTTCCTCACATAATTGGGCATATCTCACTCATTTCTGGTCCAAATGAGTCATATAATATGTCTATGGAAAGCTTATCCAGAGGATTATTATCCAGATCAGATTTCGAAAATCTGGAATTATTTTGATAGATAACATCTGGATAAGATGTAATCCGAGGGACACTTTTGATTGGAAGGAAATCCTTCTTTTCAGATTTTTCAAGCTTTATCTTATCTTTTCATTTTCTATTTAAGCCTAAGTTGTTCATTCAAAGAAACACATCAGAATCTCTCATCTCTCTCTACTTGTCTTCTTATTTTTCTTTTGTATCTAAGGTGTTCATACAGAAAGCTTTCAATGGAGATATCCATGGAAGGCTAAACTCTTTTCAATCCTGGACATCATAGATAATTGGTTTGAATTTGGAGTTTCTGTTTTGTAATTTTCCATTTTCGTATGTATGCTTTCCTTTCTCAACTTCAATTTCAAATATGAATTCAGTTATTGAACATGATTATGTTTGAATTATATCTGATTAGATATCACCGAATTCGTTGTTGAAATCAAGTAAGGCTGTAGTAACTGATTAGTTATCCAGGTTAATCCAATTGCATGTAATTCAACATTCATTTAAAATTACGATTGTGATTTGAAGGTTGTTGAATAATAACTATATGATCATATAGTAAATTTGGGTTAACAAGTAGCATCCGAATTTGGACTCTTTTAAACCATGATGAATTCTGCCAATAATCGTGATGTCTTGGATTGATTCTTTGATCAATAGCATTTCATTCTGTTTCTGTCATTTTTACATTCTGAAAATCACAAACCCCCCTTTGTTGTATTTAGCAATTTTGGTTTGATAACATAACCTGTGTATCCTTAGGAAGAATGACCTAGTTACCTTATACTACAAATAAGGGGACTTAGACTATTTTGATAGCAGACGCGCAGAGCTATCAAAATTTGGCGATTCGGGGACACATATTATGTTATCTCATCTTGTTATATAAGTATCTCTTGAATAATTCTTTTTGTTTGTCACTAATAGTGGTTTTGCAGGCTGCTATTTCTTTTTACTGTAGCTGAAATACAGGTAATTTTTGACTTTCTTATATTACCCTGAAAAAATTCATAAAAATCAGAAAAAAAAAATAATTGACACAAGGCATTCACAGAGTGATTGCCTTGGTATGCTTATTTTTCCCAAATTCCTTCGTTTAGGCCATTTTTTATTTTTTTTTACTATTTTCACTATTTTTAAAAATGAAAAAAATTGGTGAGCTTACTTCCCTAGCATTTTAGAGTAATTCTTGTGTTATTTATTTTTTTTAAAAAATAGCTAATACGATTTTTCAATTTCTATTTTATTTTGCAGTATATAGGCTATTTTGAGTTGTGTGCCTGAATTCTATCTATGCTGTTTGTGTGTGCATGACAAGGTCTAATCCTGGTGAATTATATGCACATGATCCTGAAATAGATAGAACTTTTCATAGATTGAATAGAGTAAATAGGAATTTAGCTTTTCATAATACTCAGCAAGTAATCAAAGTGTTGATTTAACTGATAGTGCATCTGATTGTGCATCTGAAACTAGTATTGATAACATGGCTAATCAGCATAACAGAACTTTGAAAGAATTAGCTTGCACCTGATGTTGCATATCAACCTTTGTGTATTCAATATCCTGAGTTAGAGGTGCCATTTGAGCTTAAGTCTGGTCTAATTCATTTCCTGCCAAGTTTCATGGTCTTGCAGGAGAAGATCCTAATAAGCATCTTAAGGAGTTTCATGTTGTGTGCTCAACTATGCGACCTCAAGGAGTGCCCGAAGAGCATATCAAGTTGAAAGCATTTCCTTTCTCTAGATGCTAAGCAAAGGATTGGTTGTATTACCTTCATCCAGGTTCTGTTACTACCTGGCATGAAATGAAAAGATTATTCTTAGAGAGTTTTTCCTGCATCCAGAACATCCATTAGAAAAGATATTTGTGGAATCAGAAATTTTGGGGAGACATTATATGAGTCCTGGGAGAGATTCAAAAGTTATGTGCAACATGTCCTCACCACCAGAATTAGTGACCAGCTTTCATCCAATATTTCTATGAAGGACTGATTCAAAATGATAGAAATATGATTGATGCAGCAAGTGGTGGAGCATTGATGGACAAGACACTCAGAAGCCAGAACTCTAATTGCTAACATGGCAGCCAACTCAGCAATTTGGCTCAAGATACCAGTAAGGGAGTGAATGAGGTGACTAACTTGAGAATCAGAGGTTGGAAAATAGATAACTGAGCTTACTTCTCTTGTTAGACAGCTAGCTGTTGGACAGCACCAGCAAATCAAGGCAGGATCAAATTCCCCAAAAGTATGCAGCATATGTGCCACCAGATCATTATACTGATGCATGTCCTACATTACAAGAAGCTGATCAAGGAGTGCAAGACCCAGCTTGAGTGGCTGGAATGTTCATTGGGCGGCAGCAACCATACAGACCTCGCAACAGCAAAAATATGATCCATTTTCTGAAAGGTATAATCCAGGGTGGAGAGATCATCCTAATTTGAGATATGGTCCTGTGAAAATGTACCACAGCAACAAAGATTTCAAACAGGAGGACCAGGTCCAAGTCAAAGCAATAAGTACCAGGCACCTCCATTTAGACGAGGGGAATATGTAGCAGAATATGATGCAACCCATGCGAGACCAGTTTAGATCCTACTTGGAGGATTTGGTGAAACAAATGGCGACCGGTAACCTACAGTTCCGGAATATGAATTCTACAATTCAAGACCGAACAGATTGGACGGTTGGCAACTTCAGTCAATAAGATGCAGTCAGAAGGTTCAGGCCAAATTCCTTCTCGAATCAGTCATCAATCCAAAAGGGAATGTGAGTGCTATTACCTTGAGAAGTGGTAAGGAGTTGGAGAAACAAAAAAATGAATCTGCTAGCAAGATGAAACAGAAAATAAATAAAGGAGAAAAAATGAAGCTAGAAAAATAGAAATTTAGAAAAAGTCAAGTGTTGCAGATTCTAATTTGATACCTCCATGCCCTTTCCCAAGAATAGCTCAAACAAGGAATCAGTGAAGTAGATAAGGAGTTGTTTGACACTTAGGAAAGTGGAGGTCAACATTCCCCTTTTGGATGCCATAAAGCAGATCCCCAAATATGCAAAGTTTCTTAAGGAGTTGTGCACTCATAAGAGGAAGCTGAAAGGTCATGAAAAGGTGAGCATGGAGAAATGTTTCTGCATTAATTCAGCCCAACATACCTAAGAAGTGCAAAGATCCAGGTACTTTCACAATCCCTTGCACCATAGGTAACTCCAACTTTGGGAATGCAATGCTGGATTTAGGTGCCTCCATAAATGTCATGCCTACATCAGTTTATAGATCATTGAAGCTTGGAGATTTGAAACCAACTGGTAATCCAATTAGCCAACAGGAGCACTACACATCCAGGAGTACTTGAAGATGTGCTTGTTCAGGTGAATGAGTTAATTTTCCCAGCTATTTCTATATTCTAGAAATGGAGGATGAGACATCCAGCAATGGACCCACATTGATTTTGGGAGACCCTTTCTGAAAACGCAAAGACCAAGATAGATGTGGATGCAGGAACTCTTTCTATGGAGTTTGGTGATGATGTTGTGAGTTCAACATTTTTGATGCAATGAAACATCCTTAGAAGAGCATTCTCTTTTCTATCTTGATGTCATTGATTTTCTAGTTGATGATTATGCAGATTTAAGCTCTGAATATGATGATTTTGATGATTTTGCTTATTGTGAAGAGTTCAAATGTGATGAGATTAATTCTGTAAATGCTGGAGAAAATGTTTATGCAGATTTAAAGGGACCACCACTACCATCCATTATGCAGCCACCAACTTTAGAGTTGAAGGCTCTACCTTCACACCTAAATATGCTTACCTAGAGGCTAATGATAAACTCCAGTTATTGTGGCAAATGATCTCCAACCAGATCAAGAAGATAAGTTGCTGGAGATGTTGAGAGATCACAAGAAAGCTATTGGCTGGTCTTTAGACATTCCAGGGATTAGTCCTTCCACTTGTATGCATCGGATATTGTTAGAGGATGATGCCCGAACTAAGACACCACAGAGGCGGTAAATCCTACCATTTTGGAGGTAGTGAAGAAAGAAGTCAGCAAGTTACTAGCAGGAGGGATTATATATCCTATATCAGATAGTGAGTGGGTTAGTCCTTTGCAAGTGGTTCCTAGAAGACTGGCATGACTTTGTGAAGAATCAGGATAATGAATTGATTCCAACTAGAGTCCAGAATAGTTGGAGAGTGTGCGTAGATTACAGGAAGCTAAATCAAGCCACTCAAAAAGACCATTTCCCTCTTCCATTCATTGATCAGGTGTTAGAAAGGCTTGCAGGAAATTCTCATTATTGCTTCTTGGATGGATTCTCAGGTTACCTTCAAATCCATATTGCACCAGGAAGACCAGCATAAGACTACTTTTACTTGTCCATTCGGCACTTTTGCCTACAGGAGGATGCCATTCGGTCTGCAACGCTTCAGGACTTTTCAGAGGTGCATGATGAGTATTTTTAGATCTTTTAGAGAGTTGCATGGAAGTGTTTATGGATGATTTCACTGTTTACGGGTCTCATTTGATGCATGTTTAGAGAGTTTGTCTAGAGTCTTGGATAGGTGCATTGAGACTAATCTTGTGCCTGAATTTTGAGAAATGTCATTTTATGGTGACAGAGGGGATAGTCTTGGGCATTTAGTATCTAGGAGAGGCATTGAGACTGATAGGGCCAAGATAGATGTTATTGCTTCTTTACCTTACCCGTATCTGTCGGGAAGTGCGTTCTTTTCTTGGCCATGCAGGTTTTTCAGGAGATTTATACAGGATTTCAGCAAGATAGCTTTGCCTCTATCCGATTGTTGGAGAAGGAAGTAGAGTTTGTTTTTGATCTACCTTGTCAGGAGGCATTTGATGAGTTGAAGAGGCGACTCACTCAGTCCCCATCATCCAACCACCTAATTGGGAATTTCCCTTTAAGCTATGCGATGCCTCTAACCTTGCACTTGGAGCTGTCTTAGCTCAAAGAATTGATAAGATGTCTCATGTTATAGCCTATGCTTCACGGACATTGGACACAGCTCAAGCTAACTATACTACCACTGAGAAAGAACTTTTGGCTATTGTTTTTGCATTAGACAAGTTTCGCTCTTATTTACTTGGATCTAAAGTGATTGTCTTTTCAGATCATGCAGCATTGAAGTTCTTATTGAAAAAGCCAGATGCAAAGCCAAGCTGATTCGTTGGATGTTATTACTTCAGGAGTTTGATATAGAGATCAAAGATAGGAGCGGTGCAGAATTTGGTAGCTGATCACTTGAGAGGATCGAGCAGGATCCGCCCTTTGCCTATCAGAGATGATTTTCCTGATAGGGCTTATGCTGCATGATACCAACCCTTCCCCTTGGTTTGCTGATTTAGTTAATTTCTTGGTTGCATCTGCTTTACCCCAACATGCATCTAGGTCACAGATTGCTAAATTAAAAAGTGATTCCAAATACTATGTGTGGGATGATCCATATTTATGGAAATTTTGTAGTGACCAGGTAATTTGAGGTGCATACAGATCATGAGATCCAAGTTAGGACTTCATTTCTGTCATGCCTCCCTGTTGGAGGGCACTTTGGACCACAGCGGACAGGTAGGAAAGTATTGGACTCTGGTTTCTATTGGCCTACCATTTTCAGGGATGCACATCGAGTTTTTACAACTTGTGAGTGCAGGAGAGGACCAGCCATTACTCGTAGAGGAAATGCCCCAGGAACCTATTCTCTTTTGTGAGGTTTTTGATGTATGGGGTATTGATTTTATGGGCCCTTTTCCTAACTCTTTTGGATTTACATATGTCTTGCTTGCTGTTGATTATGTATCCAAATGGGTGGAGGCCAAGGCCACCAAGACTAATGACGCACGTGTTGTTGGAGAATTTTGTCAAGTCTAACATATTTTGCAGGTTTGGTGTGCCTCGTGCTATCATCATGACCAAGGGAGTCATTTCTGCAATAGGACCATAGAAGCTTTGCTTCGGAAGTATGGGGTTGTTCATAGAGTTTCCAGCCTATCATCCACAAACTAATGGGCAGGCTAGGTTTTTAATAGAGAGATCAAGAAAATTTTGCAAAAGGTAGTGCAACCGAACAGGAAGATTGGAGCCGTAGGCTTGAGGATGCTCTTTGGGCTCATAGGACTGCTTACAAAACACCTATAGGGATGTCCCTTTCCGTGTTGTTTTTGGTAAAGCGTGCCACCTTCCAGTGGAGATTGAGCATCGTGCATATTGGGCAGTGAAGTGTTGTAATATGGATTTTGACAAAGCAGGTGTGGAAAGAAAACTTCAATTCAGGAACTTGAGGAGCTTCGTTTGGAGGCTTATGAGAATTCTAAGTTTTATAAGGAGAAAACCAAGATATTTCATGACAAGATGATTTCTAGAAAAGAATTCTTTGTTGGCCAAAAAGTGCTTTTGTTCAATTCTCGTCTTAAGTTAATGCCCGGTAAGCTTCGTTCAAGATGGGATGGCCCTTTTGTTATAACTAACATTTTTCCTTATGGTGCAGTGGAGATCAAAAGTGAATCTAGTGACAAGAGTTTCAAGGTAAATGGTCATCGTCTTAAGCATTTTCATGAGAACCCAACATTGGTAGGGGAGCAACTTGAGGAGGTATCCTTGGATAAGCCCACTTACCCTCAAGTGCAAATTTTTCCACCATAATAAGGGAGTTCTTCCTCCTTTGCTCTTTAATTACACATGTTTCTTTATCTTTTGTTTTGTGATTTCATTGAGGACAATGTGTGATTTAAGTGTGGGGGAGTGTTTTAGAGTTAGGAATTTATCTTTCTAAGTCTTTATAAAATAAAATAAAAATTTATTTTGGCTTTGTGCTCAAGTTTTCATGACATGATATGGATGGATTCTTAGCATTTTTAGTGAGCATTGATGATAAATTGATGGACCATTTGTGGTAGATTTATCCCTTGAGAGTCTTTGAGCCTTCAACATATGAATGACTATTTTTGCTAGTGTGTTTTCACTCATGTTTGCCTGGTTACTCTAGAACTTGACTTGACTCTTGTTGAAGCTTTTGATTCACATGCATGTAATGAGATGATTTAGGCCATTTTTGTTTTTGTGCTACTTGCCAAATTAGCCTACCTTGCACTGATTCCATTGTTTACCTATTTGAGCCTATTAAACTATCCTTTGTTTTATAACTCATTGCAAGCTTATGAAGTGAAAAACAATGATTCACCCTAACCTTAGGGAGTAAAAGAGCTTTGGAATGAGTTCTTAAATAAGTGTAAAGGTGTATCTTTTATTTCAAAAAAAAAAATAAAAAAATAAAAAATAAAAAAAATAATAAAAATAAAAAAAAAAAAAAAAAAAAGAAGAAAAAAAAATGTTGAAAAAAAAAATAGTTGTGTTTATTTGTAAATACTATAGATGTGCATGTTGTGAGTTTGAAAAAGAAAAAAAATTGGTTGATGAGAGGCAAAATGGAGTTCATTGGTGTTGCATTGTATCTCTTGAGATAACTTTGCATGTTTATGTGGAGTCATTCTTCATTGCTCTTTTAGTCTCTTAGGTTGATAGCTAGTATCCTTTCTTATATCCTCCCATACCTTAACCCCGTACAACCTGAAAAGTCCTTTTGATCTTTATGTGCATGTGTTTCAAATGTTGATGTTAGAGGTTTGTCAAGCTTATGGTAGTGTTAACATTCATGATGTGTTATGAGGGTAAATACAAGCCTAAACACTTAAGAGTTTTCTTAGTGAGATTCTATTACTCTTGGTTCATCTTTTGATTGGATTTGTCTTCTTGTTCACTGGAGATGTTAAGAAAATATTCATATGTGTTCTGAATTCTTGTGCATAAAGTGTTTGTTCCTTGTTCCCAATCATACATTTTGAGGTCCCTAGGATTCAACTTATGGATTTTGCCAGGAGTGCAAAAGACTAAGTATGGGGGAATTTGATAGAGAAATTTTAAGGCACAGATCATTTTGGGCTCTATAGACATTGGATTTTTGTGATTTTGGTGTCTCTCTGAAAGCTAAGACCGAGATCTACAATTTTGGGTTTCACAAGCTTCATCAAATTTGGCCCGATTCATGGCCTAATTGGGCTGCAACGAAGCTTGTGCTAACGGGTCCAAGACCTTTCCTCACATAATTGGGCATATCTCACTCATTTCTAGTCCAAATGAGTCATATAATATGTCTATGGAAAGCTTATCCAGAGAGGATTATCTTATCCAGATCAGATTTCGAAAATCTGGAATTATTTTGATAGATAACATCTGGATAAGATGTAATCCAGGGGACACTTTGATTGGAAGGAAATCCTTCTTTTAGATTTTTCAAGCTTTATCTTATCTTTTCATTTTCTATTTAAGCCTAAGTTGTTCATTCAAAGAAACACATCAGAATCTCTCATCTCTCTCTACTTGTCTTCTTATTTTTCTTTTGTATCTAAGGTGTTCATCCAGAAAGCTTTCAATGGAGATATCCATGGAAGGCTAAACTCTTTTCAATCCTGGACATCATAGATAATTGGTTTGAATTCGGAAGTTTCCGTTTTTGTAATTTTCCATTTTCGTATGTATGCTTTCCTTTCTCAACTTCAATTTCAAATATGAATTCAGTTATTGAACATGATTATGTTTGAATTATATCTGATTAGATATAGGACAGAATTGTTGTTGAAATCAAGTAAGGCTAAGTAACTGATTAGTTATCCAGGTTAATCCAATTGCATGTAATTCAACATTCATTTAAAATTACGATTGTGATTTGAAGGTTGTTGAATAATAACTATATGATCATATAGTAAATTTGGGTAACAAGTAGCATAGGATTTGGACTCTTTAAACCATGATGAATTCTAATAATCATGATGTCTGGGATTGATTCTTTGATCAATAGCATTTCATTACTTTCTGTCATTTTTACATTCTGAAAATCACAAACCCCCCCCCTTTGTTGTATTTAGCAATTTTGGTTTGATAACATAACCTGTATCCTTAGGAAGAATGACCTGAGTTACCTTATACTACAAATAAGGGGACTTAGATTATTTTGATAGAGACGCGACAGAGCTATCAATGCCTAATTTAATAAAATCCAGTTTCAACATAATTTCGTCTCTAATATAAATCTCTGCTCCTTGGAAATTAAATCATTTTAAATACTTTCAATTAGTTTATATATACATATATATATCTCTCTAATACAAACATCTAAGTTGCTCCTATACCAAATAAACCATAAAAATCATAATCTTGAAAATACAAAACATGTATTATTTTAATGGTCTTGGACCCCGCAATGTACACTGGAGCACTCTATCTCTTACAAAATACCACATGCAACTTCACTCTGAAGTGAAGCTCACCAATGAGAATCTCTACTGCGGGGGAGGAGGTGGAGGAGAAGGACTCAGACCTAAAGTATCTGTAATGAAGAAGGGAGATAGGTGAGTTTCATCTAAAACTCAATGAAATGGCTTAAACCATAACCCCGCTCATGGGACAATCAAGAAAATAAATTATCATCAAACGGTTAATATAATATCTCTTGAAAATCACATTCATAGAAAACATCTCTAAATTCTTACTTCTATCGAGAAATCATTTTCTGTACATATACATAACAACTTTTAAATCAAATATTCTCTTAAAAACATCAATATTCTTTGTAAAACATAAATAACAGGAACTTCAATAAAAAAACAAAATTTCTGGTTATGCACAATTCATGTGACATAACAATATCTCTTAACTTTGGGCACCTAACTAGGTCTCATTTCTGATTCTCTTGCCCTATCCCTTACTCCCTACCAAGGTTAACGATTAACTGCGTTTACACACAACCTGTCTTTTCTATAGCCACGTCTAACTCAATCAGAAATCTAAATCTTTTCTCAAAGTCTTCTATCCTAGAATTCACAAGCTCTAGTATATAAAATCAATAATTCTGAAATTCATATAATCATTACAACATCTCTAATCATTTATCTTAAAACTCTATTCTTGAAATCATAAAATCTCTAATATATATAAAATTATTTAAACATGAAACTCTTGAAACTCTTGAAAGCTTTGGTCTCATATAACTTCTAACAATCTGACTTTAGCATAATCTTGACTATGAAATCATGCCCAGGGACCACCTCTTTAAGGCATTCCGATTTAAGCCCATAGAATATGTATCTGCAATTGTTATGAATCATATTGAATTCCATACTTCGAAGTATAATAAAAATACTTATTTCTCTAAAAACCCTATCATATACTGTGCTCTACTCTGGAAATCATCATAATATTTTATAAATCTCTAAATATAATCATATTCATACTCTTGCTCTTTAATAAAAATCACTTTTAACAAATAATGGTCCCATGAGTTTTAGAAAAATATATATTTCATGCTTTCATTTCTAATATCATATGGCCACGTCATAATTTACTGAAATTAACTCTAATGATCAACATAGGATCATAGGATCTGAACCCACTCACCGTTCTCAAAGCCGGGAGTATGTGGGCCCCACCAATGGAGACTTAATGGCACCAACAATTGTCATAGAGCAACTATAACTCTAGATTAACTCTAATAATCTTCTTAGGGCTCACCCTATAAAATTGGGAAGAACCCCACTCATAACAATGAAGAAATGATTGGTCCAAATCCAAGATTATGAAGAAATAAAGACATAATCTAATAGCATATACTTACCTTGAAGCTTGGAAATGATGGATTTGAGAGAAAGAAAATTGATGAAGAAGAAGAAAGTTGGAACGCGTTCTGCGCGTTTTGGAGCCCAAAACACGGCTTTTATAACCTTCACGCCGGGCGGTGAAATGACCGCCGAGGCCTCCCTTTCTTTCCAATGAGACCGTATTCTCTCGTTCACCGCCCTGCCCGCAAAGGTCTTTCTCTATCGACGGCCTTTGCTTACCGCCTGGATGCTAAATCACCTGGACCTTTGAAGGAGTTTACTCCCATTAACTTTAAAACATAAATGTAAATAAGGAAATACCCCTCATTTGGATTCAAATAAAATATCTAAAAAATTAAAATCCCAACAACTCAGAATCCAAAATTTGGGTTTTAATTTAATTCCAGAATTTTTTGATTTTCTAAACTTGTGGGTTAAAATGAAACGTAAAGGTTTCATAAAATTCATTAAAATCACTCTTCAACTTATTTTCCCTCTAGGAACCATTTCCGAGACTTTTAATTCTAGAATATGGTTCTATCATATAGCCCTCCAAGGAAGTGTAGGATCCAGGTTAGAAAAGTTTGAGGACCCGCCGCTAGGTCCTATGGGAACTTTAGGATATTGGAGAACCTTACTACCTACCGTGGACCCAGGGTATCATAATCTTGGCCACATTACTTTTTTTGGTCAAAAAATGAATTTGCCCTAATGATTTCCTCCAAGCCATGGCTTTACCATGGACCTAATTTTTTTCTTATTTATTTTTTTAATTATATAATTTGTGTAAAATGTTAATGAAATAATTTTTTATTTTATTATGATGGATTAAAAATAAACTATTAATAAGTAGTGATATTATTCTTGCTTTATTTATGAGTAACGATAAATGAAATTGATTTTTATTTATAATTAAATTTCAATAACTTAATTTGATGCAATAGTGAAGTGAATAAAAAGATATTTTTTATCAATATTTATTATTAGTTTAAATTTTTTAAGTGAAAATATGGTTAGAAAGTCTAAATTCAAGTATTATAACTCATATATGCAATTTATTATTTAATAAAAAAAAATAATATTTAGGTGTTCTGCTAAGCCTTACCCAAGGTGTACTGGGCCCATTCGAGTCCAAGCCAAATTGGGCCAGTCAGGCCAATTTTTATTTTTCCTCCTATTTCTTCAACTCAGCTAGCAAATTTTTTTATCAGGTTAGCTCTATCAGGATTACCCTATTCAACAACTCTCCTTGGCATGGCTTTTTGCTAATATCAATGGAAGTTATTTTAGCGGTCAAAGTAGAAACCTAGCTTGGGCTTTTTTATATTTATAATAATTATAACATATACATTTAAGGCACAATTTTATTCGCTACCTTTTATATCTTTATAATTATTTAACTACAAAATCATATGTAAAATTTTGGAAAAATATATTGACTAGAAATTTAAATTTCTCTCTTTAAATACTGAAATTACACATACAATAAATAAGGAAAATTTTTAAAGTTTCTGGTCAATATATTAAATTCTCAAAATTTAGCACTAATATGTGGGTCTTTTTTTTTGGACAATGACGTAGACATGAAAGTTAGAAGGCAAATCACGTTTGATATTGGAATTTGAGGGAAATGACAAATTGGTGGTGGGGATAATAAAATTCTTACCCCCTCGCAATTGTGTAAAGTTAAAATAATACAACAAAGAATTCGCTGAACAGCTTTACCCATGCTGACAAAAATATTTAACTCCGTAGTTTAAAATTGTTATCTCAGAATTACCAAACTTTGCGAATATGAAGTTATCAGGAGCTATTTTCTAGTTGTCATTTCACTAGGATGAGAGGATGATTTTCTCATGAAGCTCGTGGAGAATTTTTAACTATTTTGGCTTTCTATATAAGTTGATTTCAAGCACAAATTTTGTCAACCCATTCTTCCCTCTTTGTCTATTGCACTATCCTTACTTCCTTCAATTTTTTCCTTTTAGCCATTCTCCATTCTCGTGCCCCTTGCAACAGAAAATTGAGTGAGGAAAAAATGAGTATTGTTATGGTAGTAGTATATTATAATGGTCATGTATTTACAAATCCAAATGATGATTTATTTTTTACATGTGAGAATCCAGTAAATATTTTTATTATATACTTTCTATTTGCAGCTAGTAGAATGCTCTTTGTAAATCTATAAATCCACATACTCAAAGAAAGTGACATCTATAAAATATAGATGTCTATCCTTTGGTTTTGGCGACTTCATAAACTATCAAGCAATTTCAATCATTAATGATGAAAGGCATTCAACAGATGTTTCGCATACATCAACCATGCCAAACAATCGTGCCATTGAATTGTATGTTGAATTCGGAAGAAGTTCCTCAAAATGTAGCTTATGAGTCAAGCACATTTGAAGAAAGAAGTAGTATGGGAAAAGTGATGAAGGAGAATATAAAAGCGGCGATGATGATGATGATGTGAATGATGCTTGGTGAAGAGACGTGCCAAACATATTGGCCAGAATATCTAAACAATGAGCTATCTTTCATGCGTACATTAAATCTTGAAGCTATGAATGCTCCTAGTTTCCACATTTCAAAACATGGATATAAACTAATTCTAGAATTAATTTAAAATTTGAATTTAGCAAATGCTACAGATTTTATTTTTTATTATTCTAATTATTTTTATTGTTTAATATTGATGCTTGGTAGGAGCTCCTATTATCAATGTTGAATTCTTTATTGGAATGGAATTTGACAATAGGGAAGCTTAAATTAAGGCAGTTAAAAAATATAGCATAGATAAAGGATTATAAAGTTAAAGAGTCAGAGCCGAAGACGTTTTATGTAAATGTGTACAATATGGGCATGACTATCAGTTGCTTCTAAGGTCCAAGTTTAAGGAAGAATAAGGATTATTGGGAAATCAGGAAGTATAATGGACCACACACTTGCACGAAGTCGAGGTTGAGGGAATTGGAGGACCACTCAAAGTTGGATTCTGACATGATTGCACAATTAATAGAGCCATTGGTAAATTGATCCATCAATTAAAATAAAGTCTATAATAGAGGTTCATTCTCTGCCAAGTACATGACAACATACCAAAAAGCATGGGCAAAAGCACAAGGCAATTGAAAAAGTTTTGGTGGTTGGGAAAGCTCATTTGAAGATCTTCCACAATGGTGTATGGCAATGTGTGCTAATTAGGAGCAATTGTTCAATTGGATTCTTATAGAGGCAAGCCGCCTGGGTGAATTGGTGTCCAACACTCGATATTTTGCAGATTGTTTAGACTTTTGGTCCTTGTATTAAAGCATTTAAGATACGCAAACCACTTGTTCAGTAGATGGGACACATTTGTATAGGAAATATAGAGAAGCTCTACTGTTGCAGCCCACAAGATGGCAATTAGAGCATATTGCCAATTTGGTTTGCAGCCATTTTAGGGAGATCTTATGTGTGGTCCTTTTTCCTTAACAATGTGCGCAGCATGTAGTGACTCGAGATGGAGTTGGACTAATTTCTGATCGTCATGAGTCCATTAAAGCTAAGTAGCGCGAAGTAATGGTCAATGGGAACCTCCAAAGGCATTCCACATGTATTGCATTTGATAGTGGATATCGATAGGGTATATGACAACAAATTAAACCTAGTGGAGTGTATCAATTTTGTGTCAAAAGAGGCTCAGAATCTTCCTATCACATCATTAGTTCAAGCAACATACTTTTAGTGTGCTGAGTTGTTTGTTCAAAAGGGAGGACGAAACATACGCACGAAGAATGCATGTTAGCTTTTCTCAAAAGCTTGGCAAGACGTGAGAAGCAAACGAGAAGGCATCTAAAGATTTCAGGACCCACTCATTTTGGTAGACAACTTCAGACCTATATGTTAAAAAGCTTTCTGGTATAGGAGAATACAGAATTTATCGAGGCAGAGATATTTGATTCGGGGATTTTCGAGTATGGATCGATACCTCTGTCATTATGTGATTGCTTGTTGTAAGTTTCGCCTTGATTGGAAAGATTATGTTGATGATGTATATAGAATGATTACCATATGCAAGGTGTACAAGAATGAGTTTGGGGTTGTGGGCCACCAAGTACATGGCCTTTGTAATAGAGGCCAAGGATTTGTGCAAACCTTAGCGCAAATGAAGGGCCGACCCAAATCTACTCACTACCCGAATGAAAATGGATATGTGAGATGTCGTTACCAGCTGTGGCCTTTGTCATGGAGAGGGACAGTTGCAGTCATTGTCCAAACGCTCCTGCTCAAGTTCGTAGTGCACCTGCGCAGTTGTAATGGTGTCATTTTCACTTGTTGTTGCCTTGAATTATTTCATTTTCTTGTTATTTTATTGTTATCTTATCTACTATTAGTGTTGTTGTAATTCTACAAGTGGATGTACTCTGGTTATTTCATTATCTTATTATTAATATGTTTTCTTCTTGAAAATAGACAAATGAAAGTAAATAGAACAACATTATATCATATAATGGGTAGCATAATCACATATCAATTAAACAAATGAAGTACTACTACCCCCTTTTACATGTTTTCCCCTTCCTTTTTGGGTTTTTAATTTCCAGTTGTATACCTTAGTTAGTGGGGATCTTCAATTGCAAAGTTATATCTACTTGCACTCCGCCCACCTTGTTCCTCCACATCATCAGCTCCTCCTTTAGCATGGTCTTCCTCACTTACATCTCCTGATCTCTAGTTGGACCCCTCAACCTAACTTTCACTTCCCACGAACTACATACTTGCAAACCCCCCATGCTCGACCCCACACAAAACGCAAACCCTCCAGAATTGACCTTCATAAATTGCTTGACATTGTGGACGATCTATCCCCATCGAATTCATTGAAATCTAACCTAAATTGAATCTGGATGATATACATTTTCTTCCTGCATGATAGGTGATTGATGCATGTCCAAGGCTACCTCCCCCTGAACAAGTGTGAACTTATCCTGTTGTGGTGGTGGGGGTGAGTGTGGTGGTGAGTGTGGTGGTGATGGTGAGTGTGGTGGCTGGTGGCCCCTTAGGCCTGGGTTGCATCATCCTTATTTTAAGTGGTGTCAATCGTAGAGGCACATAAGTATTATCCCTATACCATGACAAGTATGCATTTGTGGGGTGGTAATCAATGGGGTGTCCCAAGCAAGGGCTCTCCTACGAACAAATGGTCTTCCCGTTCATCCACATTTCCACCCACTGATGATGCACTAATAACCAATCAAGGTTGTCCTCTTTCCTTCTTAAATCTTTATTATGAGCCCTCCTTATTTAGGTGTGGATCAGGAATGTTAGACAAGCCCAAATTGTCGCCTGGCACGATCAAATGGGTGCCATTCTATGAACTCAAAGCAATCGTAGGAACAATATTGCTCTAGCTTATGCCATCTATTGAATATAATCCTGAATCAAAGCCTTAACTTTAAGAGTCCTATATGGCCCATATAATCTACAAAAATAAATTATATTAGTATGGAAAAAAAATTATTAACTTTACATGAAATTAAAATGTTTTAATTGCTACTCAATCATATTGCATCTTATCTAACATTAGCCTTAAATGTAGATGATTTGTAAGACCCGCGCCATGAGGATAGAATGGGTGCAGCCATTTGTCATAAACCATACAAATTTATTATAATTATGGCAATATAAATATAAAATAAATCAAGAAAATTTTTTACCTAGAAACTAAGGAGAAGCTAACAAAATTGGGTGGTCCTGGCAGAGGAGCCAAATAAGGCAACTTGGCTCCATGCCCATGCTTGTAACAAAACTAGAGGACTGCCAATTTGCTTTGTAGTTATTCGTGTGGCTCGATCTAAATTGTGATAGAGACAAGCAAGGAATGCAGAACCCCAGCTAAAAGTCCTAACACAAGTAAGATCCTCTAACAACTACAAATATTTTCCATGGACCTCATTAGTGATTTTGTCAGGCATTAAGAAATGTTATGAGGGCCAATATACTCGCTTGGACTCATTTCTATTGATAATATGCTATTCCTAGTGCCAAGATCTCATGCTATTAGATTTTAAATTGATTGCACCCCTATTAAATATATGTGGATAAGGCACAACATTAAGCAAACTAAAACATTCAAGCTTGTTCTGTACCACTAGATGTTAATCTACTAACTGGTGAACCATTCATGGGCAATCCAAATTGGATGGCGACATCTTTTAATGTCACCGTTATTCTCCTGTGGAAAATAGAAGGTGTGTGTCTTTGTCTTGATCTTCTCACCAAATCTTTTATTAGGGCTCTATTCGAGTGACTTACCTATCTGCGCAACATGGTAAAAACCAGGCACGCTATAGGTGCTTAATAATCGCATCTTTCGGTGGATGATTAAAAAAAATATGACATGGCTCGAACCTCTTTCTCCTATTTCAAGTAAAAGATAAGTAAATATTAACCACACAAAATATTTAATTATACAAATTTATACGTAAATAAATTAAAAATCCAAAATTACACTTAGAATAGGATTAAAAAATTACATTAAAAATAAGTATATAAAATGAAAAAAAAAATTATACACAAAAAGAATAGAATATTAACTTAATAAACTAAACTAATACTAAAAGTAGAAAAATAAAACCTATATATCCATTAAAAATGAAACCGCAATATGCTCATTAGGATCCATTGTTACATCATGTTGTCGTTAGGCATTTTTCCCTAAATATTTATCTCTATCGTTTTCTTTCAAGAACTCATTGTCAATTATGCTCATGCTGTACCTTTCCCTTTTTGCAATGCAATGTCAGCTGAACTCAAACTAAAGCCACTCTCTCACAACTTAACCAAGCATATAAGCTTTCACCAAACTCCTCTTTTTATAATATCATTGAAGAGCAACAAAGGAAATGACGTAACAAAAAAAAATGGAAAAGACAAAAAGCTAATGTCACATACTTCTATTGTTTATTCACGGGTTGCTTATGTAGTAATGTGTATGGAACAATATCTGGTCAGGATTCCAGTCTTGGCCCACTTGTGTCAGCCATCGTTCGGTCCTTTATCCTAGATGTATTACGTACCGTCTATATTTTCGGTTTAATTTTGGTACATAATTCGCTATCATCAATTATATTCCTCCAATCATCCTCCCAAATTACTAGGAAAACAACATATTTTAATCTTAACTACTCTCACATCCATATCAAAATTAAAAACCCCTTTTTTTTCTATATGGTTTATGGGGGACACTAATATGGTGTTTTATAAAAGATTTTTGTTATGACATTTTCAGAGAAGAATCCGCCACGTGAGGATTATAAGGTGCCAAAAAAAAAATTGCAAATGCCATGTGTGTGCACAAAGAATTCACCAAATGCGGATATAAAATTTTTTTGCAAAATCTTCCAAAGGTGGATTTTGACCAAGGAAAAATTTAGGGCTTGTTTAGCTTGACTTTCCAATTTTTCAAGAATGAGTGGAAAAATGAAATTTAAAACTAAATTTATAGGGGTTGTTTGCTTTGCAAAACAATTTCAGATTTCCAGTTTTCCATTTTTCATTTATGAAGGAAAAAATGAAAAAATGAAATCTGAAATTTTGAGTTTTCAGCTTTTTCCTTCACAAATCCTGGAAATTAAAACCTTTCAAGCAAAAAAATCCCATAGTTTTATAATTTTTAGTTTTTCCTTCACAAATTTCTTAAAACTAAAAAATGAATATCTTGAAAGTGAAACTCAAACCAACAGGTCTTATTTTTTATGTAATCTGCTATGATGGTTTGCATATTTAAGATTATTTCCACTATATCAACTCAAAACTTGGTCCATTCATTTGTGCACAAATCATTCTATTTGCACACTATAGTCCCTTCACTTCTAGCACAAATCACTTACAACTTTGTGAGTTCCAGAGTGTGGTTGAAGATAATCGGGGAGTTGTTTCTTTCACTTCTTTGATCGGATTTTTCTTGAGTTTTCCCCTTTCTTCTTGCTTTTCTTTCTGTTAATTTTAAATACTTGAGAACAATGTGGATTGTTAAAAATTTTATGATGTATTTTTTGTTATTTGGGTTTTTGTCAAAGGAAAAAATGTTGTGTAGAGAAATTGTGAAAAGATTGTGAGGTATGTGAAAATTTGTGTAAAAAAAAAAAAGAGCATGTATTAAAAAAGAGAGGAAAAAATGGATAATACAATAAATATAATAGTTTATTTAACGGTCAAATGTTCCAACAAGTAACGGTGTCATATTTTCATGTGAGAAGCCATTAATTTTTTTTATTCCCTACACTTTGGCATATGTAGAGTTAGAGAATGAACTCTATTCAAAAAATAGTTGACACTCTAAAGATAGTGGTGGTAATGTGATACATGTATGTCATCCTAATTTTTGGCAGCTTCAAACATTACCAAGCAACTCCAATAAGTGACAATAATGATGTTCAACAAATATTTAGGATTAATCGGTACATCAACCAAACATTCCTACCTTTGAATTGTATGTTGACTTTGAGAAGAAGGTTGCTAGAATGTAGAACCTAGGTCAAGTATATTTGCGGATAAAGACATGGAATGGGAAGTAAGTGAGGAAGAGGACAATGAACTAGATAAATCAACTCAAAATATAAAATATTAATATTTGTTGACAACTAACTAACAAATTTTATTTATAAAATTATACTAACTTCTCTTTGAGGTTTAGTGTAATTACACTCAACACTTCTCTATTTTGTAAAATTATCATTAACATTTGTAGGTTCACTAAAATTACACCAACCTCCACCCAAAATACCTGTTTTGTTAATTTAAAACAATAATATGAGACATATACATAACTATTAATATGAAATTACAATATTTTGGCAATATCTAACGATTAATTGAATAAAAATATTTTTTTATCACATAAAAATAAAACTGATAATTATAACTTATGATATAAAAGATGTATTTTAGTTAATATATATGTTAAATATTGTCAAAATATAATAATTTTGTTATCAATAATCATGTAAATGTCACTGGATTATCTTTGTTGTCACTTAAATTAACAAATTAGTATTTAAAGGGGAGATTAGTGTAGGTTAGTGAACCTCAGCGTATGTCAGTGATACTTTTACAAAATAGTTGGATTTTGCATCTAATTATACTAAATCTCAAAGAAGATTGGTATAATTTTCTCTTGATTTAATTATATTAAGTTATGAAACTAATGAATTTCAATTTTAAAACAAATAAAACCAATTAATTAGCAATTAAAAAAATGGATACAACAGAATATGATAAATTAGAATAACAATTAAATAAATCAATTTTAAATATATAAAATATAGCCTTCCATACCAAAAAAATTATAAATACATTGCATTTCTCCATAACTTCAAGCAGAATATGATCCTATGCATCCATTGCATCACCACGTACGTTTCACCATTCTTCTGTTCCACGCTTACTACTTAAATCAAATATCTCTCTTTTTCTAACACTCCCTTTTTTTTTTGTTTTCCTCAAACATACATTCTTCTTTTCTTTAGCTTCTATTTTGTTCACAGTGGCATCCCCCCTCCCTTTTTATACGAACTCTTCAACCTACCCCCTCATCTATAAGGAAAGGCATTCAAAGGGCCATTATTCGTCCAACCTCCCATATCAATACCCACCATAGGTGGAGTCATTAAGCCCATATTTTGATCAATTCCCCCATAGTCTCATATTGTAGTATATCATCTAACAAAGTACCATATGTAAATTATTGTTCCCTTATATGTTTCTGTTAACATCTTGATGCCAATTTTTTTTCAATATAAAATGTAAGTATCTATTATTTTATACACTTGTTGTGAGTATCTCAGACAAAGTCCCAAGGGAGACTATAATTGTGTTGGATCTTGAGTGATTGTTGGCCTTGAGGAAAGGTGAGTTACTCCTTTTAATTGCACAGATCATACGGCAATGCCAAATTCCTCACTTTCTTTAAACCTTTTCCCCAAGTCATTAATCATTAATTTGGGGAATAGGGTTCTGAGGGAGGGATAAATATTTCTTTATAAATTATAGATTTCTTTCACTTTACGGGTACCTGCATCTTTTTGGTACAACTTTATGTGTACTTTATATTTTGGTACATCTACTTGATGCCCAAGTATTTAGGATGCCTTTGATCTAAGAAAATAAATAGTTTTTGCTTTTAATTTTCTTTTTTTTATATGTTGAAGAAAATAGTGAGAATAAAAATTAAAAACTGAATTATGTAAGTTTAATTGTCTTTTATACAAAATTCTTAAAAACATAAAGTATAAAAAAAAAAACAGAAAAATTATTTTCTAAAACCAAACATACAAATTTTTACATGAAAACTTAAGGTGTGTTTGATTTTGGAAAATAAATTTAGTTTTAATTTTTTGTTTTATTGTTTTCAAGATTTTTTTAAAGAAACTGGATTTTATAGCTTTTATTATTTATTTCATAAAATCTTAAAAATAAGAAAATTAACTGAAAATATTAAATGAAAGCTGTTTTCTAAAATAAAATATAAAATGCACCATTAACCACCTATGATTATGTAAATTAGTTTTTAGCAAATAATAACTCATAAATGGATGTTATCTTTAGTCTCTAGCTTGCGGCTGAGTGCATGCATCTGAGCTTGTTGCATGAGTTCCCACCTTTTGTTTTTCGGTCAAGGAAGTTTCTATCCTTTTAATGAAAGAGATAATGTCCTATTTGCAGAATAGGGTAAGTGGGCTATCCTCTTACATCCCACAAAACCAGGGAATGGGATTTCTACCAAAAAAAAAAAAATCCAAGGAATGGGACATTTGGTGCATGAGTTGAAGTGAGTCTGTTTTTTGTCGTGAGTTCACATAATCATAGTTTGTTTAGTTTCAATTTTCAATTTTTAGTTTTTATTTTCAATTTTTAACTTTTAAAATTTTGTAAAAGAAATATGAAAATTGAACATAAAAACTGAACTCAAACCAAACATATTTAGATTTTTTTGTCAAAGAGTTGACATGATCACATGAGTATAGTTAGCTGCAATTGCATTTGTTTTGGGCCTTGTTTGTTTCCTGGACACAAAATTTTGGGCTTGGCCTTAGCTAAGTTAAACCAGCCTTAGGTAATTAGCGGACCACAGATCATCTTCATTATTGCAACCCCCAAAAAACAATCATTTTCATTATTCAAAATTTAGCATCAACTTACCTGGGCTTTCTATAGAGGATTTGGAGTTCTCTTTACTTCTAAGTTCTAAGAGACCCAACCATTGGTACCGCACACTTATATATATATATATATATATATTCTAAGCAAATTTTAATTTTTTGTGGTGGCATAAGCCCTCGACAGTTTCTTCGTAAATCGCCATACGCCACCATTCCCGGGGTGCTTGATTGAAAAAAAAATGTCCACAAACGGAAAGAAATTCAAGTAAATACTTGCATGAGTCCACGATTAAAAAAAAAAAATTGCACGAGAAGATGCAATAATGCAATCCAAACAATTGAGGTACATAACTATTCCACCAACAATAAAACCAAGAAGATCAACTCTTTGATATTTGGGTTTGCCATAAACGACAAAACAGTATGAAGGAAGAAAATAGTGTAAAACTGCATATAGTAAGAGTTTCCTTGGGCATGGATGAATCAGATAGTACTAGGAGTAAAAATATGTATATGTGTGAGTGGGGATTGGTTCTGGTCAAGTATCGCATCTGACATCCATAAGTTTGGTGACCAAGTTAACCATTGATCGGTTCTAATTGAATTGTACTTGGTTCATCCAATAACCATATCAAACTTAACCAATTAAATTGATTAAGCTCAACTTGTTGGGTTATTGCTTTAGACTGATCCACTTACATCCTACTGTAATAATGATATAATCAGTAGGTAGTACTAAAAAACTTTAACCAACAATACAATAAAATTGAACTCTAAATTATATTACCAATTAGAAAATAAATAATTGCATATATTATTAATGATAAGTTTTCGCGAGGAACTTTATCTATTTGATAAATATGTATGTATATTCATTTTGCTTGTCCATTTCCACTGTTAATGTATTAACAAACTCCTGATTGTACAAAAAAAGAATCAAAAAATAATTTTTAAAAAAATGCAGTATGTACATAAAAGGCTAGTAATATAAGTAGATTTCTTGGAGCTTATGAAATTACAATATATTGATTGGGACTTCATGTTCACTACTAAATCAATTATAGTGGTTTTATATAAGCAGATTTCTTGCATAACTTTTATTTGAAGTTTAAGGTTCAGATTTTGAAGATTTATCTTGAAAAAAAAAATTAATTAGTTATCTCGATCAATTATGTGAATAATTTTAAAAAAAAACATAATATGATGAATTGTCCCAATAGTTCCGAGGTTGACGAGAGACTGTTTCTTGAGCAAGAAGCAAATTTACTTTGTCATGTATTAGTCCACGTCAAGTCATTTTCGAAGGGAGTGATAAATCATTGGAGGATTTGATGGTTGAGACGCTATGCATTTAAATTATATATGGTCAAATACATTTTATACTTTGAATATTAAATAATTTATACACTAAACTCTTTAAAATTAACATCATAACACTCCAAATTGATCAAATAGTACAAAACATACTTCTTACTTGGTAGGTTGACAGATTTCACTTTGAGGACAGACAAGACATTAATACACAAAATAGAAGCCAAAGGGATTAAATGAACACGAAATATAGATATCCAAGGTGTTAGATTACACAAAATTAGATATGTCAAAATGGCAGGGTGTCGGGATCGAAGCTGACGAAATCGGGCAATAGGGTCGTAAGACTTAAATAAAATTGGACTGAAACGTCATGGCTCATTTTAAGACGGTGAATCAGGTTAGCGGGCCAGGACCAGAAAAAATTTTAAAAATTACCAAAAAAAATCTTTTTTAATTGTTTGATTTTTTTTTACAAAAATTTTTAAAACTTTTTTCTTAGTGATATAGCGATATTGTCAAATGTTTTGTTACTGATACAATGATACTGTTGTAAGTAGGTACTAACGTGTTTTTATCAATTTCTTCTTTTTTATGGGTTTTTTTTTCAGGAAAATAAGTTTTTTTTTTGGTTAAAGGCACCTTCTTAAATTTTGTTTTGCATGTTTGGTGGTCTTCTACAATAGTTCAGTATATGGATTTTGTTTTTCATATGTTCTTTGGATTTGGATAATCAATATATATATATATATATATATATATATATATATATATATATATATGTATTCTTCACTGCACATAGCATTTATTATATTAGCATTAATAATATATTACATAATATTAATATCACTATTTTACATAGGAAATATAAAATAAGTTTATTGTATTAATATTTAAATTATAATCTCCAATTTTAACAAGTCATGCGA